>JAWZYV010013434.1:0-495316 GCA_038373885.1 Cheiracanthium punctorium
CAATAGTCGTAGCAACCCCCCCCCCCCCTTCCTTGAAAAAATTCTCACTATGCCACTAGTTCTATAGCCATTCTGAAGTTACTGTATTACAAACTTTTCATCTATTGGATCATGAAACATTCTTACCTGTGATGTTACGCTACAGGGTGTCTACCATCATGCAAAGGTCACGAAAGTCATGGAAAAGTCAAGAAATAGGAAAAAGGTTACGAAAGTCACGGAAAAGTCAAGAAATGGGAAAAAGGTCACGAAAGTCAAGAAAAGGTCAAGAAATGAAGCACTAGGTCCCGATTTGCGACTCAACTACGTTTTTTCCATTTCATTCAAATTCTTAGTTTCTAATTTTTTCTGCTAAGTTCAGTCAAAGAAATTATTTTATGTATCTTTTCTTAACTTCCTTAATTTGTATTTTCATTTCACGAGTGATTTCCTGGGAGAAAGGAAGTTGATTTGTTTATCCTCTTATCAATGGTGTGTGTGTGGAGGGGGGGGGCATCTGCTGAGTGTCCACTCTTCTCCCTCCCGACCTGAGGTGAGGATTAAAACCGTTCGCTGTAGCTTATTTTTTTTTTTTTTTTTTGTTAATATATATTTCTTTAAGTGTGTTATGTAAATTTTATTATTTTATATTATTTAAACTATGCAAACAGACAAACTTAACAGTTTTTCACGTGTTTATTTCATAAGAAAACTTTAAAATACTGTTCGTTTGCTATTTATAAAATTCATTTAAAATGTCATTTACATGTTATTTAGCAGAAATCATCAAAAATGATGTCTGCCAAATAGTTGTATAGTGAACTGATAATAGTTCAATATGTCAACTGCGTGTTGTTTTACACCTTGGGAATTTCAAAAGTTGGCGAGTATGTATCTTCAAACCTTGAGAAAAAAATATCAGTTATCCACCTTCCCTCCTCAAAACAAGGTTAAAATTGTTGGATTTAAGAGTAATTTTTTTTCTCCCTTCATTCCCTGTTAAATTCAGTGTTTTGATTATTTTCACATTTTCTTTTTTAAAAACAATAACTTGGATTCCAATTATAATTATCACTGATCCCCATGTGTGTGTGTTTCATAATTAATAACTTCAATTTCCCCAAAGTTTTATGATATATTATAGACTTCCATAAGTTCTGTGTTACCATAGATGTAAAAAGATTTGCAATGTACAAGCTACATTGCAAATCTTTTTACGGCGATCAATGGTAAATCTTTTTTTTTTAAATAGCAATTGGTCCAAGTTAACTGAAAGCAAACGGCTGATCAGTGAAAAAGTTGAAAAAAAAAAATCGCTTTAAATCGCTTGGGCAGGGAAAAGAAAAACTCAAAGATTTTTTAAATTCATTGTTAAAATCAAAATCCGTTGTATATTTTTCTGCAAAATTTCCCCAGATGGCTAAAATTTCCTCCAATCGTAGATCGCTGGATAGAACATATTCTGCATCCCTGTCACGATGTATTTTTGATATTAGTTTTGTATTTGTTATGGTCAAGAAATCAAGCTTACTTTTTGTGGTAGATACCCTGTGCTAGTACTTTCTAGCATGTTTATATTATGAAATACTACATTGTTTGAGCTGTTTAACATATTAAAGTGAAGCTTTTTGCCTTAATCACCTTATCATGACAACTCAGAAGTCTTATTCTTGATGTGTTAATAGAAATTTTAAAAAAAACACACACACACACATACATTTAATGTCTGCAAACCTCTTTGCTCTTTCCATAAAGATTCAAATTAAATCTGTTTGTTTTGGTAGCATATAAAGCTATCTGGATGCATCAATTAATTTTTATTTAAATAAAAATGATGTTTTTACAAATATGATAACCAATATATCCTCATTAAAATATTTAGAAATGTAACAATCATTCAAATATGTAATCATAATTTCTTGGCAATGTAGTAAATGCAGGTCTGATTCCACTACCTGTCAAAATTGCATTATATCACCTGATTAACACTATCACAAAATAAAGTACATACATATAGAATGAAAGGAATTGCAACTTGTCTTTGTGTTATTCATAAAATATTTAGCAGATTAAAAAGAAAGTTACAGGTATTAGGTTATTGCCATTCATCTTTCATATTGCTTAGAGAAAAAAAAAAAGAAGAAGAAGAAGCAAACTAAGAAAAAGAAAATCCATTAGGCATGTCTATATCTAAAGTTATTGCTAACATTTTTGCATATTTAAAAATCACTTATTTCTTTTATCAATTGATTTATACATCAATTTACTGTTACATGCTCTTAACATAAAAAACCACTGCCCAGCAAACACACAACTGCCCGCAAAATGACGGCCGGGTACCCGTCGTGCTGGCGAAGTGCCGTATACCGGAAGCAAGGTAGATTGCCATCGTCTGGAAGTCACTGGAGTACCAGTGCCTGAAAAGTGCATATGCGCCGGTACATAACTAGTAACGGCGAACTGCCATGTGTCTATGACATGCACAAAAAAGTTAACGGCGTGGTACTGCTTAAAATGTACCGGGCAAGCACTATTTGGCAGTAATGGGCCTGTATATATTTCGTAGTGTTGGCATAAAATTTCGTTATTTTAATTAAATAATATTGTTTCACATTCATACGGTGTAGAAGTGTTATAGGGGATATAAGTTCCGGGCACCCAAAGGCAGGGTCACTGCAAAGATTTTTTTTTTTTTTTTTGAGGGGGGGGGGATGTAAGGGGAGAAGTTCATATTGTGCCTTCAAATATTTTAGTACTAAAAACTAAATAATACAAACGAGTTCAGTATGCTATAAAAATGTTTACTACACAGACAGTGGAACCTCCACTCTGTATATGACAGTATATAACCCCCACTTTGTACAGAATTATGAATTTTAATCTTAACATTTTTATAATTTATATTAATTTTTTACAATTTTGCTAAACTTTTCCTGAAAAACATATTTGGAGACTTTTTTCTACGTTAAGCCCCTTTTAAAATCTACCGAATTAGGGTGCAGAAATATGTTAGAGAGTATTACACGAAGACCAGTCAGGGTTTTGCATGAGAGCTCAGCTCCTGTAGTCTTTTTTTCTTCAGAGAATTTTAGATTAAATTAAAAATTTTAACAGCCTACATAATTGCTTCTATTGACATTTTTTATTAAATTAAATATAGCAGTGGTAAAACAAAAGATTACTTAATTTTTAAATATAAATTAGGTAATTAATGCTCAAATTTACAATAAAACAAATTAGAGCTCCTGCAGCTATTTTGTTAGAAATTCAGCAAGCAATGAACCAGTATTTACATATTATTTCTTTCAATCTGTTTCGCTTTTTGTGGTTTATGACCGCAGCTTTGCTAATTCTTATTCTGTACATTAAAAAGAATTTCTTTTGCAGCTGCTCTCTTTGGGCGAGGCTGTTAATTTTTGCTTGTTCAGACGTCTCCCAGAGATGTCATGATCGAGTTGTTCTTCACGGACACGTTTTGGTAACCCTTTTAAATTTCTGTGCCTAATTGTTTTTGTTTACTAAATTAAATACATTGATTTATTCTTAACCGCTGTGGTTGCGTTCGCCTATTTTTGTATATTGGCATATTTTTGTTAGCGCTGCACTGCCAAGTTTGTAAGTTAAGGCTTTTTGTTTCACTCCGTGAGAACATCACTTTAGCTCCAGTTCTTATTTTTGGTAGGTCGCATAAAATCGGCAGTCTTGATGTTTCATTTCGTTTTGCAAATCTTGAAACGTTGAGCGGGAAGCCAGTTATGAAATATGCTTTTTAGGATACAGTTTTTCCAGACTTTCGAGAAGGTTATTGCTAGACTAGTAAGATATCTCTGTTAGGAGCAATAATAATTATAATAAGATTTGCTTCTGCAGTGATATCTTGCTGGTTATGGATACAGAAAGTGGAAGTTTTACATTTCATTGGATTTTACAGTGGATTTCATTGGATTTTACATTTTTTAAACAGTCTGGAAAATATTACAGGTAAATTTTTACTTTTACTGTTTTTATGTACACACGGTATCCACCGGTGAATTTAGCAACTAATTTAAAGATTAGGCGACTTTTTCAACCAAAAAACGCATTTTCATACTATTTTCAAGTTTTGGCTACTTGTACCCATACTCCAGGCGACTCTTTTGAAAATCTGGTGTTGGTTTTTGTCAACTCCCTTTTTTTTTAAAGCTGCTACTGAGCTTTCAGCAAACATTCTAATCTGTTTTTTAATCGGGCTATAAAAATAAATGTATTATCTGTTCTGTTATAGATATATGAAGTTTTTAAATTTATCATTTTATTCAATCCTTCTTAAATGAAGCTAAATTAAGCATGTTTATTTCTTAACTACAAAATCATTCAAAAATGTTACTATTTTGGGAACTAAAATTGAGAAAATAGCTACTAAACTGGTGACTTTTTTAAGTCGGTGATGTTACTAATGATACTTATTTTAGTGTATAAAAGTACATTCCTCCATAAAATTTGAATCATGCAGTATACAACAGATATAGATACAGAAAATTTCTTTTCAGAATAGCTAAGATTTAAAAAATAATTGGATCTAAACAAAATGTACAATTAAGCAAAATGTTACCCTAAAGTTATGTGTGTAATAGGGTGGAGTGAAAATGGCCCAAAAAAAATTTTTTTTATTTTAATATTGCCTGACTTAACAAATGGTGCTGTATGGCAAAAAAGTCACAGAAAACAAATTCTAGTCCATTCACTCATTGTCTTCGGGTTCCACACTGGACTCAAAAAAAAAAAAAAAAAAGGAATGTTAACGTAAAAAATAAAAATATGAATTTTATAAAATTTAATTTTAATGTTTACAAAACTTTATTTTCTGACTCAAAAACATTTCTAACTACTAAAAAGAAACATTACGGCAATGTTTAATTTGGAGTCCACATGCCGGGCAAAATAATGAACTACCAAAGTAGTTCCTTTCCTGATTTGATTCCACAACGAATGTATCCAATTCTGGCTTTTGCTCCACATGTTACCAATGATGCTTGCGTTAGTAGTCTTACATGCCTTTCTACTGCTTGAGAAGGGCAAGGGAGCTTCTCTATTTCAAATTCTGAACCGTTACTGATCATACTTGCTACGTCTTCGTCTCTGAGGTTCATGGTAGCTGGTGGTTCAAAGGAATGTCCCAGTGAATCATCTGAAAATACTACTCTGCTTCGAAATTTATATTTAGAAGATCAAATTGGCATATTTTTCCCTTCCAGTCAGTTTTTCTTGCTTTCAATATTCTTCTTACATCAAATTCTCAAATATGTGATCATTCATCAAACAGCATTGCCAACAGAAAATTCCCAGAAAGAGCAAAATAAGAGAATAACTTCAAATAACTCTGAGTAACTTCATGAATGATTCACTTAAAATCTTCTGGGAAGAATGAACTTCTTTTCATCATTCCGTGCTCAATGAGTAGCTCCTGGGATTTTCTTTATTTCAAACCGGGATGGCACGTACACTTTCATCACATAGTCCACTAGGAGTTTAAAGCATTCTGTTGGTTCGTCAGTCGACACGTACAGGTGCAGTATTCAGTTCGCTGTAGTGAGCCAGCTTGAATGAGACATCCTTCCTGGACTTCTGGTTTCCCAAATCTGGATGGCACTGTCCCGAGCATACTGCCCTAGAAATACTGAAGAGGTAATTTTGGTCTATACTGAGGTCTTTTTTATCAATTTCAGTCAGAGCAACAGGAATAGAAACAAAATTTGTCACATCAAACGTTTCCAGAAATTTTCCTATTGTTCCAGAAAACTGGTGTGACCCAGATGTCTTTCCGTCAATCTTATGGAAAAGGTGGCGAAGAGGTAGTTCATTAGTATGCAATAAGCATACAAACAAGTGCAATTTATGGCCAACAAAGATTTCAAGCTGTCTAACTACGCCATTTTTCTTCCCATTGTTGACTTTCGGTGCATCTCACCCAATGGCAACAAGATCCTAAAGTGCAATCTCTTTCTGTGTAACATTGATGATGATGGTGCAGGTGATATCAGTACTAGAGCTTGAATGCGGAATCACATGTCCTATGTGAACAGAACCAGGTTCTGACAACATAACATTTGCTCTTCCACAGATACAGTAGTATATAAAGAGCTTTTTTTCTTACATAATAGTTGTGTCATTTCTTCCATCGAAGTATATGGTGTACAAAGACTGTGCTACTTGTATAGAATTAAGTTATGATCGTATCTTTCATTATAATTTTTAATAAGGGGAATTACTTCTTGGTGACTTACCGCAGGCAAGGAGGCTTTCTTCCAAATTCTTTCAACGTCCACAGAAATAATTTTCATGATATCTTTTACTAAAGGATCCTTTTTGTTCCGCTTATTCCACAGTATATCATTTTTTGTGATTTCTTCATTACTTCAGAATACGTTGGTGGTAACACTGTCTCTTTCAATAGTACTGGAATTCCGAAAACACTACAAAACATTTCACTTCTAGTTGTGGTCATATTTAAATTCAAAACTCTGTATTATTTTTTTGTCATATATAAATCAAAATTAATAAAACGTATTGCTTCAATCTTACAAAGGAGAAACAAGTGGTTGAAACAAAGGCAATCACAAAAACGAATCATTCCACACAATAAAAGTGATGTGGCTTATTAAGTTATGATATAATAGTCAGATTAGAACACGCGCTGCCATCTAGTAGATTTTAGAGTATAATTTGCTTTTTTTATGTTCAAAAAGCCATTTCTGGATCTGATATCTGGCAGTAACGTTTCAATAAAACAATTTATTAATGAGAAAGTAATTCATTAATATTATTTTATAAATAAATGAATTATTTAGTAAAATATTAAATTTTAAAAAAATATGTTTTACATAAAAATCATTAAAAACTTGAAAAAAAAGCCAATATAAACATTCACATGAGATGTGGAACCTCAAGATGTCAACATTTTAAGCTGAAATTTGGAGACAATTGGTTGCAGCTAGTTTGGCACCATATAATGACTCAGGCAATGTGAATTTCGAAAAAAAGTTTTTTCGATCCACCCTAGTGTGTAATCATAGTACAATTTTATTTATTATTACTTCCTGTAAGATTTTGATTAGTACATACACACACACACACACACACACACACATATATATATATATATATATCAACCATAAAGTATTATAACTCATTTATTGCTGTGGCCGTGACAATCGAAAGACGGCAGCACCTTACGGCATGCTGCGAGTGCCACGTCACGAGCTGAAAAGCAGTGACGCACTTCACTTGGAGTTCGGGACTGCAACCTGACCAGACGTATTCTTATGCGTCATTGTAAATCATTATTTTTATGTGAATATATAATCGAGAATAAAATGTGTGTTGTCTTGAAGCCTTGTTTTTAAGTATACAGCAGTGACGACGAGGACGGTTCTTACAAATTATGGGTTTATTACATATGGGTTAAAATACAAGGTGCAAATTTAGGCTTTGAGCTGGATACAAGTGCACCTTATTCAATAATTCCTGAAATCACATATAATAAAATTAAAAATATTTTACCACCAATAGGTAAGTCTGATGTAAAATTAAAATCATATACAAAATCAGAAATTGATATTTTAGGTACGGTTTTGGTCAATGTATCCTTTGATAACATAAATTGTAAACTGCCTTTGCTCATATCTAAACAGGGCAATATTAATTTAATCGGTAGAAATTGGTTTAATCAGTTAAATATATTTTCAGTTTTACATAATTCTAAAATATTTGATAATCATAACACATTAAATATTATGCCTGTTGTCCCATCTGAGGAAAATAATTTGCAATCATTATTGCAAAAACACAAAATATTATTTTCTCCTGGCCTAGGGTTACTCAAGAATGTAAAGGTTAATCTCAAACTGAAAGAATCAGCTAAACCCGTGTTCTTCAAAGCACGGCCGGTGCCTTACGCATTGAAAAGTAAAGTTGAAACTGAAATTGATAGGCTGGTGGATGAAGGAATTTTGGTTCCAGTTAAAACCTCAGATTGGGCAACACCAGTTGTTCCTGTGATGAAACCAAGTGGCATTATCCGTTTATGCGGAGATTTTAAGCTTACTGTTAATAAAATGACTGAGTTAGAGAAATATCCCCTTCCAAATCTAGAGGACTTGTTCGCACAATTGTCCGGAGGAACCATTTTCAGTAAATTAGATTTAAAAGATGCCTATTGCCAACTAGAATTAGATGAGGAATCTAGTAATTTTACGGTGATTAACACGCACCGTGGGTTGTACCGTTACACCAGGCTCGCTTTTGGAATAGCCTCGGCACCAGCCATTTTTCAAAGGGAAATAGACAAAATTCTAAGGGGTCAACCAGGAACTTCCTGTTATTTAGATGATTTGTTAATTTCAGGGATTAACGAACAAGATCATTTAAAGAATTTAGATATGGTTCTTTTGAAATTAGAACAAGCAGGAATCAAGTTACATCCCGATAAATGTGAATTTATGAAACAGTCTGTGGAATATTTAGGACACAGAATAGATAAAGATGGTTTGCATCCGGTGCAAGATAAATTAGACGCTATTAAAAATGCCCCGGCCCCCACTAATGTTGGCGAACTCCGATCCTTTATTGGTTTAGTGACTTATTATTCAAAATTTTTACCGAACATGTCGAATGTATTATCACCATTATATAACTTACTTAAACGTAACGAAAAATTTAAATGGACGTACCGGGAAAATAACGCTTTTCTTAAAATTAAAAATGTTTTGCAAAATTCCTCACTTTTGGTCCATTTTGATGTAAATAAGGAGGTAATATTAGCCTGTGATGCAAGTCCTTATGGACTCGGGGCAGTTCTCTCACACAAAACCAATCGTGGAGAACAACCGATAGCGTTCGCTTCGCGTACCCTTACTAAGGCTGAGAAAAATTACAGCCAATTAGAAAAAGAAGCTTTAGCTTTAATTTTTGGAGTTATCGAAAATATTTGTTAGGCAAAGAGTTCACACTCTTGACTGATCACCAACCTTTAGTAAAACTTTTATCAGAATCTAAACCAATTCCGTCTGTTGCAGCTGCGAGAATACAAAGGTGGGCAATAATTCTTTCGGCATACGCCTATAAAATTAAATATAGAAAAGGTTCAAATCACGCTAATGCGGATGCATTTAGCCGGCTACCAATGAAGAGAGATTTTGCTGATCCTCCAGCACCTCCAGAAGTTGTCTTACTTCTGCAAGAATTAGATGACTGCCCGATAACTGCCTTTCATTTGCAAAAGTACATAGAATCAAACCCAATACTTTCTCAGGTGAAAGAATTCATTTTGAAAGGTTGGCCGAAACATGTGTCTGAAATCTACCGACCATTTTGGTTATGTAGGCAAGAACTGCCAGTTGAAAAAGGAGTAATTCTTCGGGGAACGCGCGTTTATATACCACAAAAATTCCGCGAGTTCGTACTAAATGAATTACATGCTGGTCATCGTGGCATGACGGTTGTAAAGGGCCTAGCACGTTCAAGCGTTTGGTGGCCAAACGTAGATAAAGATATTGAGGAAAAGGTTAGAAGTTGTATTTCGTGTCAGGAACAAGCTTCTAGTCCTCCATCAAAATACATTCCTTGGCCTCAATCGAAAGAACCATGGGAACGTATTCATATAGACCATGCTGGTCCTTTCGAAGGTAAACTAATATTGGTTGTGGCAGATAGTGCTACAAAATGGATAGAAGCTATTCCAGTGGCTTCTACGTCATCAACGACATCAATAGCAGCTTTACGTGACCTGTTTGCGCGATATGGCATTCCAAAAACGATTGTGTCGGATAATTCTACATCTTTTGCAAGTACAGAATTTCAAAATTTTGTTAGAATTTTAGGCATTGCTCATATTTTTTCTCCACCGTACCACCCAAATTCTAATGGGTTGGCGGAGCGTGCTGTTAGACAATTAAAGAAGGAATTAAAAAATTAAGAGTTGGCACTTTTGCCGAGAGGTTACTAAACATTTTGTTTGCATATCGACGCGCCCCTTTGCCTTCCACGGGCATTTCACCTGCTGAAGCTTTTTTGGGCCGTTCACTTCGAACACGTTTAGACCTTCTACATCCTGATCACATTCGAGATACAATCAAACATGAGACTGACGCACGTAAATTTAAACACGGTGATAGTGTTTGGGCTAGGTCATTCAATAAAGTGACACCTTGGATTCCAGCTAAAGTCATTTCCCCAATAGGAAACATTCTGTACAAATTAACATCGACTGATGGAGTACCCTTGTACAGACACATAGACCAAGTCCGTGCATCGTCATCATCTGATAATTCACTGCCTCTTCAAACAGACTCTGCTCCTACTGGTCTACCACCCCAACCAACTACGGACGTTTCTGAGGACTCTTCTACTGTTCGTCGGTCCACGAGATCCAGGCGACCTCCGGATCGACTGAACTATTCCTAAAGGAAGGGAGGAGTGCTGTGGCCGTGACATTCGAAAGACGGCAGCACCTTACGGCATGCTGCGAGTGCCACGTCACGAGCTGAAAAGCAGTGACGCACTTCACTTGGAGTTCGGGACTGCAACCTGACCAGACGTATTCTTATGCGTCATTGTAAATCATTATTTTTATGTGAATATATAATCGAGAATAAAATGTGTGTTGTCTTGAAGCCTTGTTTTTAAGTATACAGCATTTATAAAATCTCTAACTCTGAAATATTGAAATTAAACTGTTTATAAATGATTTTATGTTGGTTCTGAAATGTGTTAACGCCTCTCTCACAAAAAAAAATCTTTTGTGAGTGCAAATTTGTAAGAAAATTGCAGTTTATGAAAACTGCACACAATTCACTAATGATAGGCGCACATAATTTTGCAAACGATTGACCAACAGATTTTGTTGTTTTTTATCTTTCAAAATGTTACCCTTAAGGATTTTTTTTTTTTTTGCGGGGTGGGGGTGGGGGTTGATGAATAAGCCCCCTACCCCGCATCCGCCACTGGCTCGTATTTTAATTATGGCAGCATTACTGTAAATAGGCACTAATCCGGTACTGTGCCATTACATTGTAGTCACTGTTAAGGTACCAGGCTAGTGCCTTTATTTTTAATAATAGCCGGCACCCGGCTGTTTCATTTTGGGCATTATAAACTTAATGGGCCAGTGCCTTTATTGTGAGTAACGGCCGGCACATGCAGTATGCCAGTAGAGTGCCGTTGCCTTCCCAGGCTTCTGGCAAGGTACTTCTCGGGCGACCACTTTTGGTACGATTCAGTTACTTTTTGCAGTGCCAGGCCGGTGCTGGACGTAAAGGTAGAAAGGCACTGGCAAGGTACTCCGCCAGCAGGTGTGTGTTTGCTGGGTGGTATTTTCATGTCTAGAATAAGCTATTTTAAATTACATTATACTCAATATCTGGTAAGCAATCAACAGTATTAGCAAAACATATTTGAATAAACTGACAAAAGTTTGGTTTAAAGATAATAGTAGAGTCTGAGAGGATTAACATACTCTAAGAAATTTAATGACAGTGGCACATCCAAGAGAGAGCCTAGAAGAAACTTTAGCACCCCCCCCCCTCCTCCAATTATGCATGCACACTTCACACGCATACTAGTCATTGCTTCAGCTTGACATCTTGCTTTATTGTACAGCTGGGGGGGGGGGGGAAAGGCCCACTTGTACTTTATTCAAACATTGTTCGTCATACAGCAAAGCTAATTGTACCAATCGTTTACGATTTATGTACACTATAATTTGCTGTACATAAAAATTACATAAGGGACAGTCTCCAGATTAAAATTTGCACCAACTTTTTTTTTTTTTTCGAATAGCAACTACTAGATTTCACTTCATATTTCAAAAATTTATCTCATTTTAACCCCAGATACCAATTTTCAGTAAATTTGGACAGAAAATGAGTGAGTTATGAGCACCCCAAATCCCCCTCCTCCTAAGTTAAAATATTTTTTCATACTTTAATTCATATCTCAAATAATATTGATAATAAGAAGCTGACTTTTATTCGTACTATGAGAACTAAACGACCCAAACATAATTAACTATTATTATAATTTTTAATAAAATATTAGTATGAATTATAAATTATTAAATTAATATTAAAAAAGTTATGAATATCAACCTAGCCAAATTTTGATGGGAAATAGATGCAAAAAGTGATTTTACATGGCTGTACAAAATTTCAAATTTTTACGTTCAGTAGCTTCATTTATATTAAATAAAATGTGTTATTTTCCTGAGTTAAGGGACCATATATATATTTATTAAGTAACATTTCGTAAAATAAATATAAATTAGATTTCTTTTGTGCAAAAACAGTATAAAAAAGCGGTATTTAAAAAATATCAAATTTTGAAGCAAATAAATCAGAGGTTTTTACAGTCTGATGGTGATTCTATAAAGCGTCTATTGTTGTGTCCGCTACCATATCCCACCAAATAAAATGTTTTCCATGTATAGAATTAGATGCAGTAGATGTATGTCTTCCAATACACCGTCCTATTTCTGAAAAACTGACATCCTCAGCATTCCAGGCATAAATTTGGCCTTTTTTAATATTGGAAACATCAGGTCTTTGGACTTCCCCATACTTTATCAAACATTCAAAGTCACATTCTTCTGTCTAAATTTTCATCTGATTATAAATTAAAATACGGACAAAAGTCTTATAAGAATATTGCACATTGCAGGTGATAATATTAAATGAAGAAGCTGAAATAAAAAACAGAGTGATAATATTGGCAAAAAGGTAATTGCGTTTTTTACATGAAATTCAAACAAATAAATTTTCAATCATGAAACCATTCTTCAAATTCGACCGTAGCTGAGTAACATTCATGATTGTAGTCAGAAGAGCAGAGAACATCCTCTCACTCCTGGCAATATTTCACCTGTCTAAGAGAACCTTCAAGAGAAATACTCAGTAACAATTTCAAAATTAGAAAGATTTTCAAAATCGTGAGCAGTCGTTTTGCATTTTCCCTTTAAATCATGTGTTTCTTTACACCATATAAAATATTGTTTAAAAACAAACTAATTAAATTAATCATTGCACTCAAAGTTTAATAAATTTTAACCAAATATTCGGTATTCGGCAAAATAAGGTATTCAGTGCATCCCTAAAGAAAACCCTGATGCAATATGTGTAGTTTTTGCTGTATTTATCTAATCAAGGTTTTTCTAAGATCAAACCCCAAAATTAGTCTTTTTATGGTTTTTTATTTTTACCTAAAACAGTTGTCTGAAATTCAGGCATAAAATTTATCATTTGTTTTAATCTTGGATTTAAATGATGATATCTTATTTCTCTAACAATAACTGATTATTAAATATTCATATATGAGTGCTTGGGTATTATTTCGTTCAAGATAAAAATAAGTGATTTCCTTCACGGTTGAATTTATTGGTAAAAATTGTGTGATGTGTGTCAAATTTTTGAATTCATAAATTGAAGCTCGTGCACTTTTTCATAAAAGTTTTTCTCAAATAATAAACTTCAATACACATCTTCACACTCACACAGGATGGAACATTGCATGCATGATGCGTGTCAAAAAGCTTTCTTTGACAGAGGAAGTATCCGCACCATGGCTGAGTGGGTAAGACGCTCAAAATTACAGGCATCTGAAGAGTGAAAGATTCGGGCCTGTTTCCCAGCTGTCGATCTAACTGTCTATAGTTTTGGTTGATTTTTTCCAGATGTAATGCAAATATGTGTTAGAACACATTAGAAAGTTATTCGATCAAGGCACCCCCATCCTCGACAAGTAGACCATGTGTTGTGTAGCTTTGCCATAACAACAGGAACAAACATTGACAGAGGGAGCTCAAAGGGTCTTTTTCATATCCACAGAGGATGGGCTAACTAATTTCAATTATTATTAATTAGGGATGTAAGAAGTTGTAATTTGTCTTTATACTGAATATTTGGCCAATTTTTAGTCGGGATATTTAGCAGCTGATTATCAATTTTTTGAATTTCTTTTTTCCAGTTTTAATTATAAATGAAAGTGTTAATTTTGAATAAAAAAACAAAATGAAAAATTCACTAAAATTTCCTTTTGTAAATAATGTCATATCCTGGTGATAATTAGACATATTTTACATATATATCCAGATCGGACAAATCCCTAATATTTATCTGATTCTGTCCACCAATTATTAGATTAGTTTTAAATTTCACGGGTTTGCCGCAAGAAGAAGGCAGCTCAAACTGTTCAAGTTTTCAGAAAACTGTCAAAAACATTCGGAGATTCAACACAGCTTTAAGTAACACAAGGAGTAGTGATTGTAGCTACATCCTTATGGTGACAACTGGAAGATTTTTTTCCCCCTGCAAGGTAGTACGTGTAAACTCCAAACCGCCGTTGGATGGAGCTCCTTCAGCGCAGCAAACTCTTCAATTTCAAGTACTGTATTGGCCCGGATATAACGCGATATTTTTTTACTGCTAATTTCCGGTTAAAAACCTTATTTGTGCCAAATTCTAGATCTAAATATAGGATTTTTCTAATTATCCTGATGAAAAATTTCGGGGTCACGTTATATTCGGGCTGATACAGTAAATTGCAATTGAATTTAATTCCTGATGAAGGCATTCATTCTTTAGGATTAGGACTTTTTTCTTCGAGCATCGCAAGGCAGAATAACAAGCAGAGAAGTATGTATTCGATTCGAGATTGTTGTTCCAATTAGCTATGCATTTGTTTCAGTGTCAATATATTATAACCGGTGATGGATTCGTCATTATTCGAGTTGTGCATTTTAGTAAAATGATTATTTTGATTAGGTAAGCTCGGCCCAGATTCGAAGCTTTGGAATGGAAAGGTAAGAGGAATTTATTTTCTCTTATAGAATCGAAACTTATATTTGAATTTAGATAGAATCATTTTTCGCACCTCCCTTTTAGGCAGATAGTCCTCGTGCAGTTTTGAAGTCTGGTCTTTTAGGAAATGATGCATTTTTTAACAGCTTTTTAAAGAATTAAAACGTGTTTAGATATTTGTAAAGAAATATACAGTAGAGAACCAGGAATCTGTACAGTTTGGGAGCATGGCTGGTGCAGATTTCAGGCCGTAAAAGATAAACCATTACATTTTTTATTTTAAAAAAGCAGAATACAACTACAATGAAATAAAAATGCAGTCAAAAGCATTTCACTCATGTCTTCACATTAAATAAAAAAGCAAAGGAGAAAAAAGAAAAAAAAATTATTTGAAGCAAAACACGTGGTTCCACAAAATTGACTTCTTTTTTATTTTGAAAGTATGTTCTATGGTGGTTTGTTTCAAGACATTATCTTTTTCTACTTTGATTAATTAAGTTTATTTATTTTTTCAAAATTGTTTATTATCATTAATTATTGTTTCGTTACAGAACTTTGCTGTTCTAAAAATTTAAGGTATTGTTAGGACTTTAAACGTTCATCAAGTGAATTTTTTTTATTATTATTATCATTATTATCCAATTTTTCGTCTTTGTCATCAGAATCACATTTATCTGGATTTAAAACACTTTTCAACAATTTCATCTTTAGTGTATGACTGCAAATTTCATTATTTACATTGGAGAAGGTGTGCGGATTTCGGATGTTTACGGATTTTAGGTCGGTGGACTTTTGGTGCTCGACTGTATATGCATAATACAGTATCCCGATAATTTGAGGTGGACGGAATCGGGCTTGCCTCTAACTATCAAAAACTCAAAACCATAAAATTTAATAAACAAATAAATGCAAATAAAGCATTTTTTGTAATTTAAGTGCATATTTAAATGAAAAATGTACTTAGATATTATTACATTACCGATGATTAGAATAAGTTCATTTTATTGAAAAATAATAATCTTTTTTTGCATTAACACGTTGACTCATATCTGTGCAGCAAATGGTGCCATCGTCAAGGCAGCCTGTCAACACTGCACAGAAAAGCTCGTGAGAGTACCACAGGCACAATTTCTTTGGGAGGGGAGATTTCTGATGTGGCTTCTGGGTGTGCCAAGTATTTGAATTTTGTGGTGCAAAATTGTTTTGCTTGTTGCGTATTTGTTTGACATTATTAGGTAGCTAAACTGATTTTTTTTTTTTTTTTTTTTTGCTAGCTCGGATTTATAGGAAATTCGAACAATACTCTACTGTATATATAATTTAACAGCTGTTGTGTTTGGATGAGTAAAAATATCTCTCAGAATCCAAGCATAATGCGTCTTTTAAGACCGGACATTTTATTTTCTTTTTTCTCCTTTTGCTACATAAGGCAACTACAAAACTAAAAAGTGAAATGCAGGGTGTCCAAAAAGTCCTTGACACATTTCAAAAATTCACAGAAAAGCAACAAATTGTTGTATGAATATGTGGTTCGCACAATAATGCTCCACAGAATCAAGAATTTATTTTTCCATCTTAAAACAAATTACTTCCAAAATGTGTTCATAGATGACGCTGCATCTACAGTTTTCAGCAAACGGAGTCAATAGGGATTTTTTGTGAGTTTCGAACAGCATTGATGGTGCGGGAATACTGATTCTAGGCAAGGCGACTGCAACTGAGATAGCACAGTGCGTATTGGTATTTCAAATCAAAATCCATAACTACATTTCGGAGAAAGTTTTGTGACATGTTTAAGAAAAACCTTCAGAGTCGAAACAGCATTTTGGCCTGGTATGAAAAGTTTTTAAGAGACTGGAAGCCTTTTTTAACAGGGAAAGAAGTGGTCGGCCACGAAGATCAGATAAGACTGTACAAGACATTCGGGAAGCTTACTGTGATGGTACAATGCCACCTATGAGCACAATTTGGAAGTAATTTTTTTTACGATGTCAAAAAAATTTCTGAACCTGTAAGATATTGTTGTGCAAACTGCATATTCATACGATAATTGGTTGCTTTTCTATGAATTTTTTAAATGTGTCAAGGACTTTTTAGATACCCTGTATAATTGAAATATCAAGATTCTGTTTATAGCCTCGATCCCATATTAGATGGGAGAAATCAAATACGCTGTTTCACACAGTGTATTTGTAGGATGTGTTCTGTTACATCAGCAGTGATAATCATTGATCAGTACTGGTACATCAACCAGTAGAGATGAGACAGGCTCTGTAATTCACAATTGCGTTCGGGCTCGGGCTCGTGAAAAATTTCTCCTTTATTGAACATACTCCTTGAAACAGATTTTAAAAAGTGATTCATGGGGAAAATAAAAGTACAGTCAACTCCGGTTATAGTGAACCTCTGGGGACCATCAAATTTTATCCACTATATCCGAAGTTCACTAAAACCCAAGTGTCTTCATGATGGATAGAGATACTGTGTGTGAATCGAGACTAATGGTTTGCAATCACTATATCTGATGGTTCACTATAACCGGAGTTGGCTGTACTTATAAAAAAAAAATATCGGCACTGGCACCTAGAAGGTGCACTAAGCTCTTTGGATATTTCAGAACGGCGGCTTATATTCATTAGTCATGAGATCCGACATTATTTGATAAACATATGGATAAATAAAGAATTGGAAAGTGCATTGAGAGTTTGCAACTATATTTGTCTTTAATTTGCACAAACGGCAAAATTCATTGTATTCTATCAATGAAGTAATTGCATTTTTAAAAAAAAATCTTTAACTGAAATTTCGGGCTCGGATTAAAAGTCTTCGGGCTCGGGCTTCAAAAAATGAGCCCGAACTCATCTCTATCAACCAGTCCCTATTAAGAGGAAAAAATGGAAATTAAAATAATAATAATAAATAAATATAAAGAACTAATGTGAAAACAACCATTAAAAATATGGTTTTAAACAAAAAAGAGCCAAACAATATACTTCAACCGAGAATAAAAACATTAAAAAGACATTCCAGTAATCATGCTTTATTAGCACCAAGACCATGAAACACTGATAAGCAGGGCTTAATTTGATTATGAGCTCAGCTCCTGTACTTTTTTCAGAGTGAATTTTTGCATACTAGGAAAAACTCAGCGAAGCTCAAGAATACTGCGCTCTGGAGTCAACCATTACATTAACTGGTAATATTGTTAGATATACACCACTTGGGTTTAATTTATACCTAAGGTTGGTAAATTAAATATATTTAATATTCCCTTGACAATTTTAATTAGTAAATTGATTCATTTAATTTAAGCCGAATGGAAACGTTGCTAAATTCTGTCTAAGTACCTGAAAAAAAGATGTTTTCTATTCTTTGGTAGAAATTCATTAAAGAGACTTTGATTTAACTAACAACATTTTAGTTTATTAACAAGAAAAATATTCAACAAGAACAATTACAAAAATGACTAGGTGGATATATTAAAATGCTATTAAGTTTTAGGTTTTAAAATTACTTGTCGTACTTTTAATTGCAAGATTTCAATTTTAACTTACATAATGAACCATGGCTTAACACTTTGAGCTCTGAAAGAAGGTAACAGTCAATACTTATATTGAACTAATGCCAGAGTGCAAAACAGGAATTTAAAGACTACTTTTAAAAAAATGCTATCATAACTTCATCTTTATTCATATCATGGAAGTAGACTCCAGAGGCATAGCGTCCATGGATGTAATAGAAGCATTGCTTCCCTTCCAAAATTTAACTTTCTTTTTACTGCCAATTTTTTTTTTTTTTTCAATGTATCAAAATATATTTTTAACCAACATAAAGTTAAGTTTAAAAGCGCTTAGCCCACTAGAGAAAATTGCAAGGAAGCAGAAAGTTTAGTTTGAGGACAGCGCAACAGTCGCACGCGCTGGAAGTAATGTATATCCCATCTTCCCATTTTTCTATAGAAAAGGGCAGTTGAAGAAAGGGGAAAACCGAAGCAGCTAGCTTCTGAAGTCCAGGAGGGAATAAGCATTTGGTTCAGATGCTTCCACAGCTAGTCACCAATCAAAGAAGTGCAGCTTGCCTGGAAAGAAAAAGAAAAGGGAAAATAGGGATGCGCAATGGGGAATTTTCACTGACGGTGTGTACCGAGGAAAATTTACAGGGATTTCTTTTGGACTTATTCTAGCACTGATGCCTTTTATTACAGTTTCAGCTTTTAAACTCCTTTGAAATAAACAATAGATAAAAGCTTTTAATACAGTAATTAATGTACATCTTTTTCTCAAACATAACTTTGTATTTTGTAAAACTAATTATTCAGTTATTTAGAAAGATATGTCTTACCTTTTTTTAATTTTTCTTAAAATAAAATTTTTGCTTTAAAAAAATTGTGAGTGTGTTATAATAATCATGTAAACAAATGTTTCTGGATTAAAATAAATAAATGAAGGACTTTTTTTGAACAATTGTAAACTTATGTTCGAAAAAGTGAAACTGTTTTTGGGTAGTTATGTCTGTTCTTTTTATGGAATAGATAGTTACAAACCAGAAAACAATCCATATACTTTTTAAAAATCTTGCTTTAGAAATGTCTGAATAACTATTGAATATTTGTGTCAAAAGTCACTTTTTTTTTCCCTTCAAGCAACAGTAATTCTGTTCACTATTAGCATAATTTAATAAATATGGACTCTTTTACTGAGTAACTGATTGAAATATGTGTGTGAGAACTTGGTAAAATTTGTTCTGTTTCTTCCTGTAAAAAAAAAGTACAAAATTTCACTATTTAAAAATGTTAAAATAAACTATAAAAATTTCTTAAAATGAATCTTTGATTTACAATTACAAAATTGCAATACATAAGCAATTGTACATACTTTATAAGCTTTCACACATCATCGATAGTTGGTATATTCTTTTATTTGTAATATCAGGGTGTCTACCGCTCCGGAAAGTCTGGAAAAAGCCGAGAAAATGGAAAATGGGTCCGGAAAAAACCAGGAAATTGGATAGTGGGTCCGGAAAATTCATCAAAAGAATCATTTTTTTTTTTTTTTCGTGTGCCTTTTTTTTTTTTTTTAACCCTTTCTCTCTAATTGTCAGACTCGAAACCGAAAGCAACTGTAACGCATTTTTCGGACCGCAAAAGCATCAAGCAAGTGATGTGTTTGTATGAGGGAAAAATGGGGACGCATCAATCTTGATGGGAGGGTAAAAGACAAAATAGCTTACTTTGTAACTTATGGTTTAGGACCATATTTCCAAGAACAGTTAGTTAATTCTATCAGAAAGTGCGACTACTTCTGTTTCTCAATAGATGAAAGCTTAATCCTGTATACTTCAGTTAAAATTGATTTCAAGAAGTTGTACAAAATATGCAAATATAAAGACAAGGGAGGGGGCATTGTGCAATTTCTCAAAGTAAAATGCAGTGGTCAGGAATTTTTTTCCCGGGACCTCCCAAAAGTCAGGAAAAAGTCCAGAAATTGACTTTCAGAAATTTGGTAGACACCCTGAATATGCTACATTTATACTTAAACTTCCTATAGCTTTGCTGTATAAATGTTAAACGGTTTAACTATAATAGACTGAATGTTAAACACATACCATCAAGTACCAAATTGCTGAAGAACAAAGAGCTGCCCAAACATGCAAGGTTTTGCATAAATGCAACCTAGACGTTAACATGAAGGTTATAATAAATATTAAATTGGTAAAAATAAATATTTAGCAATCACAAATGACGTTGCATTAATACAACGCTAGGGTAGCAAGATAATTGTAATAGTAATTGTACATTGAATAACTGTAAATAATTTTATTATATGAGGGCATGTATGTATATAAAACTGTAAGTATATTTCTTCTAAATGAAAGAGTATAACTGTAGGGTATAGAGGAAAGTTTTGAAGTTGCTTCCCTGCTTTTAAAAGCTACACTACACCACTGGTAGACTCAGCCCTTTCAAATCTCGTAATATCGACACTTAACGTTACACAGAAATAGCTGACTTCATGTTTGAAAACTTCACTACCAAGCTATGAGTAAACAGGAACACTGTGATTTAAAACACATCTTCAAAAAGCATGCACCGAACTCCGGTGCTCCAGAACTAACTCCAAAAAAAAAAAAAACCCTATAAAACTGACATCGCCACGACACAAAGCGAAATGAAACCGATTACTGCTCAGAAGCACACAGCTTAAATACACTCCAATTGGGATCGGCTCTCTGGTTACGGAGCAATCACCGAGCACAGATGCGTGTGGCTTACGGTATGACGCAGCCCAATCGTGACATCACTTTGGAGCCTGATCCGTTCCTTAAGATGTGACATCACCTGCTCCGTGGTTACGACGCTCTCGTTCAATATGGCGGTTCTGCTGAGTTATGATTTTGGCTGAGCTATTGTTTTTATTTTGATAAAATTGTATAAAGTAAGTAATAGATCCTTAAATCATTTTCGTTTGAATTTAAAATTATATAAGTGACTAGAATTACATTTTTAGATACCAGTACATAAGCTGGCTTAAGAACATTACTTATACAGGATTTATTATTATTTGAAGTTAGTACTGGGCTAAAAAATATCTCCGCTTTTCACATGCACGCCGACCTGAGGCCAACAGATTTTGGTCTTCTCTACTGCGTATTTTTTCAACTAATATCAGACATCATTCCATTTCACTGTTCTGAGAAATAATGAAAATACTGTATATTTCTGGGCATAAGCCAAGAATTTTTGGAACTCTTTCGAAAGCTGAACTACAGGGGTCAGCTTACATACGAATTTGCTAATCGCGCAAAAAACGTAAATATTTTCCGTTCGCCTGGTGCAAATGGCTATACATCGATGCCACGGATAAATCGTTAGGCATTGCCAAATGTAGCATTTTTTGTTTCTATAATTTATATATCTTAAACATACTCCAGAAATAATTGAATACTGTAAATAATTTTATCATAACATGCAAAAAACTCAAGTGCCAAAACAGGACCTTTATAGAAATGTCCCCAGCTTTATTCCTTAATCCGTTTGTTGCAGTCTACAGCAACTTGATTGCAAAATATTTCACGTGTTTGGCAATATTACCGCCCTCATGGCGACATGTTTAAACATCGCAGGATTTTTTGTTTTAAATCGCGGGTTTTGAATTTTGGGTTAAATTTTTTAAGAAAAAAACACACTCTCGGCTTATATTCGGAAATATACGGTATGTCCAGTACTACTACATGGGAAAATCTTCCAATAATCATTATTTTAATAAGAATATACTACTGACTCCCGTATTGGTTGGGTTGAAGGGGTTTACAGTATGCCACTGAGTATGAACGCGAACTATAGAGCAGTTGTTCCCAACAAGCGGAGTGTGCCCTCTTGAGGGGTGCAGAGTGTTTACAAGGGGGGGCAGGTGTCAGAAAAACAGGCAAAGAGCAAATAATGCATGTTTTAAAAAATCATCTTATTTATTCTTATTTTTACTACAAAACATCTATTTGAGCTTAAAATGTTTATTCAATCTTAACTGATAACAATATTTTGTAGAAAAGGCAACTAAATACTCACTATTGAAGAATAAAACTCTTATGTAGGCTGAAGAATGCAGGAGAAGGGGCACCGTGAGTTATTCTTTATTTGGAAAAGGGGGGGGAGGGCAAAATGTTAAAAGGTTGTGAACTGCTGCTCTATAGACTATTAGGGCTCCAGTCACATATTTTGCTAGAAATTAAGTCCTGGTCAAATGGACTGTTTACTAGAATTTTCCTTATGCACTGGACTTTCAGCTACAAACCCAAAAACTAAACAGAATTTTAAGCAACTACATAAAAAACTCTTAAACAATAGTCTGTCTTCAGAACTAAATTGCTGACTAAAACTTTTATGAAACTATTTTAAATTTAACGGAAAATTTTACAAAGAAAAAAGAAAGGCTTAATGAGAAGTTCCACAATTTCAGGAGTATTTGTAGAATTAAAAAAGATACCTATAGAAGGAAATAATTAAGAAAAAAAGAAACCGATGCAATAGGCCTAATCTTTCAAGAATTTAATGAAAAGGATAATAACACTGAATTTACATACATACATTACATACTGATTTGAAAAGAGCATATGACAAATACATAATGCAAGACATATGACACACATATGGTTCTGAAGATGCATATCCAAGCTTTCCTCATAGTTTCATGACACACGAGTCACAGAAAAGTTTTTGACACATGACACAGACGCTTCTTTCATTCATGGTTCTGAAGACGCACATCAAAGATTTCTGCATCACAGAAAGCTTTTTGACATGCAACACGAACATTTCTTTGATGCATATCCAACATTTCCTCACCAAAGAGAGCTTTTTGACACGACACACACGTGTCTCTGATGCATGGATCGGAAGATGCATATCCATGATTTCATCACTACAGAAAGCTTTTTGACACAACACAGACGTTTCTTTGATGCATGGTTTTGAAGATGTATATCCAAGACTTCCTTATCAAAGAAAGCTTGCTGACATTGGATACACACGTGTTTCTCTGGTGTATGGTTCTGAAGATGCATATCCAAGGTTTCCTCTCCAAAAAAACCTTTATGACTCATGACACATACATGTCTCTAATGCATGGTTCTGAAGATGCATATTCAAGGTTTCCTTATCCAAGAAAGCTTTCTGAGAATTAGACATGCACGTGCTTCTCTGGTGTATGGGTCTGAAGATGCACATTCAAGATTTCCCTGTTGGCAAAAGTCTTCTGACACAAGTGGCATGCATAAGATGTCTCTTGTTTCTTGTTTGTGCTGGCACAAATGTGTCGTTTCAGGCTTAATTTATGATGGAATGCCTTTTGGCATATATCACACACATGAGGTTTCTCTCCTGTGTGGAGACGAAAATGTTCTCTTAAATGTTGCTTATGAGAAAAAGTTTTTGGACATATATCGCACGCATGAGGTCTCTCACCTGTATGGGTACGGAGATGGTTTTTCAACTGTGCATTCACATAGAAGGCTTTCTTGCATATGTCGCAGACATAGGGTTTCACTCCACCATGGATTCTACGGAGATGATTATTAAGGCCATTTTTATGAGAGAATGTTTTCTTACACGTCTCACACACATGAGGTTTCTCTCCCGTGTGTGCATGAAGATGTCTTATTAAGTGAGATTTGCGGTAAAATCGTTTTTGACACACATCACAAACGTAAGGTTTCTCGGCTGAGTGCACAAGAAGATGTTGGTTTAAGTGTGCCTTCAAAGCGAAAGATTTATGACATATGTCACACACATGAGGCTTCTGTCCTGTATGGATAAAAAGATGCCTTTTTAAGTCTCTTTTCTCATAGAATGCTTTGTTACATATGTCACACAGATGAGGTTTCTCCTTCACAGGGACACGAGAATGATCATCCATGGCTACTGATGGGATATCAAATTTCAGGAACACTTTGTAGAGAAAGTTTTAACACGTAGATCGCACGCATCAGATTTCTCCCTTACATGGTTTGCAATGTCTATCTGTGTTCATTCTGATGCATGTGGAAGTTTTTCTCCTGTATGGGTGCAAAGACATCTATGCAAGAGACAGCACAAAATGTAGGGTTGTTAGGTTTTATCTATAAATAAAAAGGATTTTTTATGAAATATAATGTATAAACATGAATATAATATAGTAGACATAAGAATAATACATTCGACTCCCAAAATTCCACCAACCAGAAAAACACACACATTCACAAGCGTTAACAGTGAAACTTGCAGTTTTCGAAGATTGAAATTTAGCAGTAAATGTGAGAAGGGTAGAATCTTATGAATCCAAGGGTAGAATCTTAAGATTTTTCTTTGTTTGCCCCTCAGGCAATGATTGGAATTATTTTAAAGTAAAATTTGTTGTCCATAAAATTTTTGCTATACATTTTTTTTAATGTGGCTGTTACTATGAAAAATAAATTGATAAACATCTATATATCTTAAAAGACATACATCGCTACAAACAGAAGATAAAACAATATTAGTTTTTCTCTTTTTACTCTTTCTGATAATTCCCATGTAAAGGAAGAAAAAAAAATTTATTTTTGGTTGCCCAAAGGGGCAATTAAAATGTTTGGTTTTACTTGCATGTTTAAAAATCTAATTGCCCTAGGTAACCGGGCAACCGCAAATTTTGACCCATAAATGTGACGTTATTCATTATAATTATTTTTATCTTAGCAAATAGTTGAAAATTTGCCGTACTTTCTTCTTTTTTAAAAAAATAATTAGTAGGAAATTTGGTGACAGTATAATTAATATGTGGCCCAATTTATGTCTATCTCTATTTATCAACACTGAAAATGAGGACTATGAGTGATCTGGATTTAGCAGAAATTCTGCAAAAAAAAGCAGGGCAAGGGATGCTTTTGCAAAGCATTTGAGAGTGAATCACTGTTTAAAGAACACTGTAAGTAGATTGGTTCTTCAGCAGGGATGAACCTGTTAAATAACAGACAAGGGAACCATTCAGTGTTTAGTGGTACCCAGACAGTACATAAGCTTAAATCAAGCTAGACATTTCTTTGAATCTGACACATTAATACAAGCCTGACAGTTCCATTCATTTTAAGCTTGAAGATTACAAAAAAATGAGTCAGCAAATATTTCCCCGCCAGATTTAAGTCATTTTAACTGCCAAGCTTGAATACAACTTGATTACTGCTTGATTTGGAAAGCCACATTCACATAACAAATAATTTATCATCAGTCATAAATGTACTTGACCATACAATTTTTAAAAAAGTTCTATATTTCCAAATATTGAAATTCTTCAAAATAAAATACAAATGTACTACAAAAGTGATTTCAAAATCAGTTTTCTGTCTCGATTTTGGCCAATATTGCCAAACATGAGTATTACGATATTGAAAGTTTCAAAGCATGTGCTGCTTTCAAGTTTATATTATGCTTATTTTCCTATTAGTAGAGTCTATAAATCACACATAACATTATTTTAATTTTGATTCATCCCATGGAAAAATAAAAGATACTGGGCAATACTGATCCATCTCGGGAGAAAAACGGCATGACAACCATAACAGTCACTTGAAACTTTAGTCATATCACTTCGAGCCAAATTGACTTGGTGGTTAGGACACTGGCTTCCCACACCTTAGGTCCCGAGATCGATTCCAGTTGTGGACACTAGATGGAAACAGATTACAATAACTTGAGGTTTCAACAAAGAGGAGGAAAATGTGTGGAAAAATAAATTATATGGGGCAAGTTCGCCAACAGGCACCCCATGTGTTTAGAAAATTTTTTTTAGTTTGAATTAAGCTTGCTTTTTCAAGCTTGCTATGTCAAGCTTAATGCAAGTTGGGCAAGTGTAAACTTGAACACTTGATTCAAGCTTAATTCAAGTTTATTGACTTGATAAATCAAGCTTACTGCAAGTTAGATGCAAATTTGCTGTGCTGTCTGGGTAAATACTTTTTAAGGTTCAACAAATATTCTGATCCAGAAACAGATATTGCTGAGAGAAATAACTTATTGCACAACAGAAATATGCTACTAACCAGTAAGTTATGCTGGTGTACATTGTTCATACGATAAAAAAAGAACATCTTAAGGAATTAAAATAAATCAATTGCTTTCTCTTGCCCTTAGTAAGTTATGCTTATGTCTATAGATTCATATGTCTGGTTTCTCGTATGCTCCGTATTTTAGTACATGTCTGAATACCTGCGGTTTTGGAAACATATAGTGCCTACATCACTTGAGTCTTGGATTCGTAATGTGTCTGCATCACTTGAACATTGTATGATCCAGAACGACACTGACTTGCAATTTAGATGCTGTTCCGCAACAAAATATGATCTCGTTCGCTCGGCAAAAACGAAAGTTCCCTGATTTTAGGATATTTTTACAAAATTCCCTGATCTGTCACCACCCTGGTATTGCTTGGGTTGAAGGGATTTACAGTACATCACTGAATATGAACGTGAGCTCTAGAGCAGCTGTTCCCAACCAGCGGAGCGTGCCGTCTTGGGGGGCACGGAATGTTTACAAGGGGGGCAGGTTTCAGAAAAACTGGCAAAGAACCAAATAATGCATGTTTTAAAAAATCATCTTATTTATTCTTATTTTCACTACAAAACATCTATTTGAGCTTAAAATGTTTATTCCATCTTTATTGATAACAATATTTTGTAGAAAAGGCAACTAAATACTCACTATTGAAGAATAAAACTCTTATGTATGCTGAAGAATGCAGGAGAGGTTGCACCGTGAGTTATCCTTTGTTTGGAAAAAGGAGGGGAGGGCACAATGTTAAAAGGTTGTGAACCGCTGCTCTATAGACTGTTAGGGCTCCAGTCACATATTTTGCTAGAAATTAAGACCTGGTCAACCGGACTGTTTACTAGAATTTTCCTTATGCACTGGACTTTCAGCTACAAACCCAAAAACTAAACAGAATTTTAAGCAACTATATAAAGAACTCTTAAACAATAGTCTGTCTTCAGAACTAAATTGCTGACTAAATCTTTGATGAAACTATTTTAAATTTAACGGAAAATTTTACAGAGGAAAAAAAAAAGGCTTCATGATAAGTTCCTCAATTTCAGGAGTATTTGTAGAATTAAAAAAGATACCTATAGAAGGAAATAATTAAGAAAAAAAGAAACTGATGCAATAGGCCTAATTTTTAAAGAATTTAATGAAATGGATAATGACATTGAATTTACAATACTGATTTGAAAAGAGCATATGAAAAATACATAATGACACGCATGTGCTTCTCTGACATATGGTTCTGAAGATGCATATCCAAGCTTTCCTCATAGTTTCATGACACATACGTTTCTCTAATGCATGGTTCTGAAGATGCATATTCAAGATTTCCTTATCAAAGAAAGCTTTCTAACATTGGACACACACGTGTTTCTCTGGTGTATGGGTTTGAAGATGCATATTCAAAATTTCCTTGTTGGCAAAAGTCTTCTGACACAAGTGACATGCATAAGATGTCTCTTGTTCCTGCTGGCACAAATGTGTCGTTTCAGGCTTAATTTATGATAGAATGCCTTTTGGCATACATCACACACATGAGGTTTCTCTCCTGTGTGAAGACAAAAATGTTCTCTTAAACATTGCTTAGTAGAAAAAGTTTTTGGACATATATCACATGCATGAGGTCTCTCACCTGTATGGGTACGGAGATTGTTTTTCAAATCTGCATTCACATAGAAGGTTTTCTTGCATATTTCGCAGACATGGGGTTTCAGTCCCTCATGGATTCTACGGAGATGATTATTGAGGCCATTTTTATGAGAGAATGTTTTCTTACACGTCTCACACACATACGGTTTCTCTCCCGTGTGTGCATGAAGATGTCTCTGTCAGATCTCTGTCTAAGTCAGATTTGCGGTAAAATCGTTTTTGGCATACATCACAAACGTGAGGTTTCTCATTTGAGTGCACAGGAAGATGTTGTTTTAAGTGTGCCTTCAGAGCGAAAGATTTATGACATATGTCACACACATGAGGCTTCTGTCCTGTATGGATAAAAACATGCCTTTTTAAATCTCTTTTCTCATAGAATGCTTTGTTACATATGTCACACAGATGAGGTTTCTCCTTCACATGGACACGAGAATGATCATCCATGGTTACTGATGGGATATCGACATTCAGGAACACTCTATAGAGAAAGTTTTCACAGGCACATTGCACACATCAGATTTCTCCCTTACATGGTTTGCAATATGTCTATTTGTGTTGATTCTGATGCATGAAAAAGTTTTTCTCCTGAATGGGTACAAAGATGTCTATGCAAGAGACTCAGCACAGAATGTAATGTTGTTAGGGTTTATCTATAAATAAAAAGATTTTTTTAAAAATATAATATATAAAATGAATATGATACAATAGACATTAAAATATAAGGAATAATACATTCGACTCCCAAAATTCTACCAACTAGAAATCTGCAAATATACACAAGCGTAAACAGTGAAACTTGCAGTTAACTAAGATTGAAATTTAGCAGTAAATGTGACCCAGGGTAGAATCTTATGATTTTTCTTTGGTTGCCCCTCAGGCAATGATTGGAATTATTTTAAAGTAAAGTTTGTTGTTCATAAAATTTTTGTTATACATTTTTTTTTTTTAATGTGGCTGTTACTATGAAAAATAAATTGATAAACATCTATATATCTTAAAAGACATACATAGCTATAAACTGAAGATAAAACAATATTAGTTTCTCTCTTTTTACTCTTTCTCATAATTCTCATGCAAAGAAGGGAAAAAAAAATGTATTTTTGGTTGTCCAAAGGAGCAATTAAAATTTTTTCTTTTACTTGATGTTTAAAAATCTGATTGCCCTGGCTAAGCATGCAACCACAAATTTCAAACCTTCAATGTGACGTTATTCACCATAAAGAATTAATTTTATCTTAGCAAATAGTTGAAAATTTTATGTAGTTTATTCTTTTTTTTAAATAATTGGTAGGAATTTTGGTGACAGGGTAGTTCATATCTGGCACAATTTATGGCCATCTCTATTCATCAACACTGAAAATGATGACTATGAGTGATCTGGATTGAGTAGAAATTCTGTAAAAAGCACTGAAGGGATGCTTTTGCCAAGAAAATATTTGAGAGTGAATCACTGTATGAAGAACACTGTAGGTAGATTGGTTCCTCAGTGGGGATGAACCTGTCAAATGACAGACAAGGAAATCATTCTGTGTTTAGAAGGTAAATACTTTTTAATGTTCAACAAATATTCTGATACAGAAACAGATATTGGTGGGAGAAATAACTTATTGCACAACAGGAATATGCTACTAACTAGTAAGTTATGGTGTTGTACATTGTTCATAGGGGGAAAAAAAATCCTAAGGAATTAAAATAAGCAACATTAACACAATTGCTTGATCTTAAATACGTGCTGTTCTACGAAATTTAGATTTCTATGGTAAAAATACTCTGTTCTAAATTTATCTCCTGAAGTCTTCAAAATCGCAAAATCTGCATAAAACTTTCTTCCATGCTGTGCAGATTTCTGGGAGTTCACTGTATAAAGTTTATACGTTTACATTTTATCTGTAGAAAATTAAGTAAATGAATGCAAGTAACATTATAAATTTTCTAATGACATTAAAAAAATTAATACAATTATCTCTCTATTCTAAAAAAAAGTAAAGGCCGCTGTCAGAGCTTGTTGACTTATCTCCTCCTAAACCGCAGGGATTTAAATAATTTTCGACTAAGGTGCCGACAGATTAGAAAAATTCCGAGGAACCAGCTAAGCTGATTTAAATTCCGAAAATCGAATTATTTTAGAAGATAGTAATAAAAAACTGAAAAAATAAACCAAATGGTTGCCAGATTTGGCATAAAATCATTCATTCCTTTGCAACAAAGCGTTTCCAAGTACCTAGAATCGCATGAAATTTACAAACATGAGTTAGAATTATGCCCATTTTACGCCAAAATAAAAACTATATGAAATAAGTAACTCAAAATGTGTTACACAAAGTTGACAATTTTCAAATAGTAAGTTCGCTTAGACAACAGGAGTTTAGAATTAGCGATTATTCGTCTTTCCAAAACAGAATAACTAATATCTTGAAAATGAAAAATAATTAAAATGCAGATTATTTTAAAGCGGGTTCTCGTCCAGCTGGATTATTTGCTAGCAGTAGAAATATTTGGCGGCGTTTACTATGCCATTATAGCAGTTATAGTACACTTTGGATATTTGCTAGCGGGACGAGATGGTATAATTCGTGGTGTTAAGTACGCCAATCTGCAAACGATTATGTAAATGAAAATATGGATAACGATAACTGTGGCAGGCAAATATTTGGTTCTAAGGAAGCTTCTATAAGTCACTCTTGGAAAAGAAGTATAGAAGAACAAAACTTTTTTTTTAATCACCAAATTGGTTGTCTACAGTAAAAGAAAAGTCACTAATTATCTGAAAATAGCATTTTTTTTAAACCAAAAAAGTATCCGAAGTTGCTTTATTTTTAATTTAGTAGCAAAAATCACCTTTATAGTTGCAGGTAGGCACCCTCATTTTATGTACAGTTTTTATATTTATAGTTCATGTGTAAGTGTAGAAAATTATTATTTTTATTGTGTGGCACTTCACAGACAGCTGTATCAGAAATCTTCTTTAGCTCTGCGGCATGCAGCTGGCACTTTGATCGACCGCCATCTTGCTGGTAGTTAAACCATGCAACGACAATGGCTGCACTTTTTCAACATTGGGTAGTCTATCTGGATGTCCTCCTTAAGTACAGTAGACACTGGTTATAACGTACTCTCACGGGACCTAAAAAAGTAGTACGTTATAAGCAGTACCGCCAGTAAGATTCAATTTTACACACAAAAAAAAAAAAAAAAAAAAAGAAAGTGGGCTCATAATTTCATTGTAATATGTGTTTTAAACAGGTCTGATTTTTTAAAATTTAAATTAAACAGAGAAAATTTTTTATTACTTACAATTTTTATTGAGATAAATGATCTGTATTTTCCTTTTGTTTCAAATGATCAGATGCTACTTTAAAAATACCATTTTGGATATCCTTAATAGACTTTTGTAGAGTTTCTGTATCATCACTACGGATCGTGAATATTTTTGTTGTTTGAAAAAAATCGTGATAATGTTTTTGCAGTATTTAATGCGTCGGGTATGCTTGGTATAGGCTGCTCCTCTGTTTCTTCTTCCCTATCATCAGAATCATTATAGATAGGGCTTTTCAGGAGGCATTTATATTGATGAATGACAAATAAAAAACCATGGTCTTGTTCTTAGCCCTACCTAGCAGACAGAAAAGATAAAAGATTGCTCCCTTCATTCATACACAATTCATCTCACTAGAGAATCTGAAAACTGACAACGAGTGTTTTTGAAGGTACTAAAATTTCCGAGAAAAAAGAAATAAAATTCTTAAGTAAAGCAAAATTTTATTTTTGGCTTTGGTGTAAAAAGTACGTTATAGCCGAAGTACGTACTTTTGTTAAGTACGTTTTAACCGAAGTTAAATAACATTATAAATGTTGGACTTCAATCGGGACCTAGCTGTTAGGTACGTTATAACCGATAGTACGTTATATCCCAGGTCCGTTATAACCGGTGCGCACTGTATTTAATTGAAATGAATTTTATTCTTCATGAATCAAAATAGCCAAAATGTCGAGGTTGTGTCCTCACAGTGAGGACATCGCAGATTAAAGCGTTAAACTGGTACATTATACTAATTTACAAGCATTATCGACATAATACATTGGGACTGTCCTCGATATTCCGATGCTGATTAATCGAGAGTTTACTGAAAAATTATTATATTTAAAAATTAATAGAGTAAGTACACTTTTTTTCTCATATAATAAGGTCTAGTCATTTATTTCAAGCCAATCAGCTTAAAACATAATTTGAATTTTTTTTTTTTTTTTTCAGGGGCAGTAAAATGGTCATAGTGAGTTTTACGCTTACTGCAGAAAATTTATCAGCCTTTTGAAGTGTGAGCTTTTCAAATCAATATAGGAAGAAGACCAACTGAATAGACAGTTCAATGCTGAAAAAGTGCAGCTGTTGACACTGATCCATTTAACTACTAAGAACATCAATGTCAATAACTGCACTTTTTCAGCATTGGGATCATTTAATCATATTTCTTTAGACTACCAGTGAAAGCACTGAAATGAGGTAGTTTCATGGCACAACCACCGTGCACCAAAGGATTAAAATTTAAAATGTTACATTTGAACAATACTTATTAAGGCTATTTTAATTTTAAATTGTTCCATATACATAATGTTAAGCTTTAACAATGCTCATTATTTACTACTAAAATTCAATTTTGAATTGTAGTAAAGTATATTTAGCATATCTCATCAGTTTAAAAAAATAATAATAATAGCCACATAGACACAGCCGTAACAAGGGCTTTTAATTGGTCAATAATGGGCCTTACAAAGGGTATAGATACGCTTGCCAGACGTCCCTGTTTGCAGACAAAATCCCGGTGTCCCGGCCGGTTTATTTCACGTCCCGGTAAAAATTAAATTTGATTATAGATTACCAAAAAAGTCTAAAAATAATTAACTGTGAAGGATTTTTAAGGATAATTACTTTGTCATTTGTTTCACTGTACTGTATAAAAAGTGAGAACTATTGAGGAGTGGTGGTGTGCTAATAAGTATTGTTCAAATTTTTATTCCTCATTCAAAGTGCTTCTTTTTACTTAAGCAACTTATAAATATTAACACGTAAGAAATAAAATGTTTAAAATTTATATGCTTGTGTCATTTATTAATACCCGGTTCAGGTTCTTAATCAGTAACCATTTATTCATAGCATTGAGAATAAACTATCCTCTAAAATACTCCAAAAACCTGCCAAAAGTGTGTACCCTAGAGGGGAAAATGTAAATGTAGTGTTACGGCCAGCAATCTGGACCGAGGGGGAGGAGATTTCCCTCCATGGTGGACTTTCTAAGGGATCCTAATCCGTATTTACGTGAAGTTTCCTAGAAAAGCACAGGAAACTCCGAATGGTTAGATCGGCGGACTCGACCTGGTTTTGAACCAGGCATCTTCCATCTCCCAGTTGAGAGCGCAAACGCGTTCAGCCACAGGTCAGGCAAATGTACCCTTGAATACCCGTGACACTGGGGGGCGTTAACACTGTCCCGGTTGAATATTTCAGAAATCTGGCAAGCCTAGGTATAGATAGATAAGTTAATGAAAAACCCTTTTCCCTATTTCCATATATTTTTTTAGATAATAAGACCTAGTCCTCATTCATTAAAAATTACGATTAGTCCTGTGTTATACAGTAGAAGATCGATATACCGCAATTCTCCATAAACCGCATTAACACTGCGGATGTAAACAGAGAAAATCACAATTAAGTAATTTCTACGATCTGTTTTTTTTTTTTTCTTTTTTTTATTGCTTTCCTAGTGAATTAATTTTGAGACATTAGATATATTCCACAACATGCCAAGCTTAAAATAAACAATTATTCTTCCATGCATGCATTATCAGCATAACAGCTGGCCCTATGGGTCAAAGAGGAAGAAATGTTTACTTTAAAAAAACAAGGAACCTCTCCCTTTTTCCCTCCACTACAGAACCACTCTCTTTCTCCCTCCTCTACCATTGACTTCCCAAACAGACGTTTATTTATTTAGTTATATTTCTCTTTGTAAATTAAAAACATTGATTTGTTTATGCCGTTACTTGGCTTCCTAAATCATACGCAGCATCACCAAAATGTTTTTTTTTTTTTTTTTTTTTTATGTGTGTGGGTGAGGGAATACACATAGCATATTCTAAAATAAAAATAGCCATGTTTCTTTAATTTTCGCAAGAAGAAAGGTTTTAAAATGAACGGTTTTCTAAACAAAGTTGGGGGGGGGGGGGCACACGCCCCAGCCCGACAATATGCTTGTCTCAATATTGACAGTAAAAGACTTTTAAACAGTCTATGAGAAGTAGGGGAGGGAGAGTTTTCTCAATGTAACACTATTTTAAAACTAAATTTTGGAACTGGATTTAAGCCATCATTAGTTAAAATGAAAACTGCTGAACTAATGCATTGTGCACGAAATACATGTAACAAAATGCATGCACAAATGTACTTAGTTTGCAAACCTGCATGAAGAAAACATTTTTGAATATTTGGTAATGGATGATAAGTCACAAATTGCTAATCATTTGACCAGTGCTGAAATAATTTCCTCTGTTTCAAAACAAGAGGAAAACAATTCTGAAACAGAACCAAATGCTGGAGAGAAAGTTGACAAACTTTCAGAATCTGAAGAAATTTCCATAAGAGATCAATATTTTAAATTCCTAGAAACACAAGACTGTGTAACCAAAGTAAAATTATTACCTGTTCAAAGGCTGCAAGAAAAGTTATTTGTTGATAGATTGCAAATTCTAAAACAAATCAAAAGTAATATATTGTTTAACAAATAAACTTTAATGCTTTTGGTAATTTCAATTTATTTATTTTTCTGTAAATAAATAAACTCCATTTTTTGTTTTTTAAAGTAGTATTTGTATTTAAAAAAAGTTTTAAGCATTATATTTATGTGTTTGAGCTATATTTTAATATGTTTACTAGGGACGTTTAATGATATAAGTGAATGATCCATATAACGCAAAATTCTATATAATGCAAAACCTTGCGTTTCGAGGTTTACATTATAAAGTTCTTCTACTGTATTAACTTGCAGCCTGTTAGGAAGCACCCACGATCTAATTTTCAGAATGAGGCCTCAGGAATTTTACAGCCTAGGGTCCCATTTAGGGCTGAACTCTTTGAAGCACAATCATTTCCCAATGCCTAAAAAGTGCAGTCACTGCCATCGCTCGATTTAACTACCAGGAGTATGGCGGTCGATTGAATTTCCTCTGAGTGCTACATACCAAATATCCTTTTCCAACACAGCCGGCTGTGTCCAAAAAAACAACTTTAGTTATGTAGCACGCAATGGGCGATTCAATCAGTTGCTGGAAGTTAACACAACAAATGGCAATGCAACGGATGTACTTTTTCGGCTTTCGCCACAATATAAGTTGTTCTAATATAGATGAGAAAATGGTTGCAAGTTAAAGAGTTAAGAGAATGGTCGCCACTCCCACAAAAATGCAAAACTCTGGGAATGAATAGCACCTGCCTGTTGCAGCATCAGTCATCAAGTGACAATTTGTTGATCTTATATAAAACTTGTGCCAAACAAAAGAAAAAATATTTAAAATTTAAACATTAAAATAAAAGAACAGAAATTAGTAAAATAATGAAAATAAAAATCCTTAAAAACTCAAAAATTTTACATGCTAGAACATTTTCAGAGGTAGATTCAGATTCTACACACCAAAATACATAATAATTGATGTATCGCATCTCAGAGGCAAAATGGCTGTTGAGTAGTGTTATAGATCACTGTTTCTTTTACTTATTCTCTTTAATTTTTAAGTAACATTAATGAATAAATTGAAGGTAAAAAACTAACTATACTCTCACACTTTAATTTCATTAATTAAAAATTGATATAAAATGCACAAAAAAGAAAACTATTTAATTTGATAAATTTTAATTTTCTTATTTCTCAAACATGGAATAAATTGCTGTTTATTTTAGGGCTTTTGATTTGAGTTTAAATATTTTATTGTGGAAGGAATGTAACAAGGAGATATCAAATGTTAGGGTCATGAATTTTGCTGGGTTTTAGAGTACCAATAGACAAAATACCAAAGAATTAACCAGCAACTCTCAAGATTTTTTTTAAAAATGGCAATTAAAAAATACATATTTATATACCTATAACTTTAAAGAAAAAGCAATGCAAACTATAGCAATGTGGTTATAGCAAGCACTTAATAATGATTTTTGACATAAATTTAATGTGACGGAAAGAGCAAAAGCTATTTATTCATTTTTAAACATTAAATTAAAATATTAGAAATTACTTGTATGAAATATTAATTATATTATGCAAACATTTTGGTTTTGTTTTGCTAATTAGAGATGTTAATATAAAGTACATGATACAAGGTAAATCAAAAAATACCAAGCATAAATTATACCGCCAGAGCCTGATCATAGGTAGACGGGGCCCCAGGGCAAGAGGTTATTTTGGGGCCCTATACTATCACAAGCATTTTAACTTATTTTTGTTTGCTGTTGCATTTTCCCGACATAAAAATAAAACGTTACATAAAAAAAAAAACATTTTTAAAGAATACTCAAATTGAATTAAAAATGACCTATTTATTTATACTTATTGAGAACAAGACTATATATTTAAAAGTGATTTTAATATTTTTTTATTCGTTTGTATTATGAGCGCATGGGTGCGCTAATTCAAGGAATGGCAATTACGAGGCACGGAAGCTAAGTTTCTCACGCCAAAAAATTTTCTGGATACACCAAAAAGTTCAAACTTTTCTTTCTTTCATCATGAAATAAAAAATGTTAACTAACGGATATTTTGTGATAATCATATATAGGGCCATACCATACGTTTTATAAAACTCCTAACTTCTTGCTTATTGATCCATGAGTCTTAAAGACCATTCAATTAGAAGAACAGAAAATAAATCATCAAGTCCATTTATTGTTAAAAATGATGCGATAGATATTACAAAGGAAATTGAGTTGCAAAAAATTTATTATTGCAGTGTATATGAATATGTAATAAATCATGATAATAATAAATTGGGAGATTTGGGGGCCCTTATTTTTCCGGGGCCCTGGGCTATTGCCCCGCATTCCCGTGTGATAATCAGGCTCTGTATACCGCCATATTTATCAAATTCTTTAAATTGTGGAGTAAGAATATTTTTCTTTGGAAAGAGAAAAAAAGTGTCTTTTATCTACAGCTTTTTTACAAACGATGTTTTAAAAGGATTAATTTAAAACAAAGCATTAAAAAGTAGCAGGTGATGTTCATCATTATAAATAGTAAGTTGCTACGTCACACTTTTATTCAAAATCGCTTATTTAAATTTGAGACCAAGACCATTTTTAAAGTGTGAAAAATATTCTGTAAAACTTTTTTTTTTTTTTTCAAAATGTAATTTCTATTAATTTTAATTTGGTGTCTTTTAAATTTTGATTTAATTAAAATAGCTCTTGCTCATTTAGTCACATTAATTTTCTATCAATGATTCTTTTTAGTTTATTTATACAGTAAAATCTTGATACGTTACTTAAGGGACACAATAAAATTATTGTTCTAGAGGGATGTATCGTTATATCGAGAAGAGATTATATTGCTTTGGAATTTCAAGGACCACAAAATTTTATTGTTATAGAGAGATTTATCCTTGTATTAGATATAGCTATAGAGAGGTTTCACTGTACATAGTTAAAGGAAAAGGAGCCTGCAAATTTTGATCTTGGGACACTAGGCTTCACAGTCAGATGCGTAACCACAACAATGTAGTTTGTACAGTGAAACCCCGATTTAACATCATTCAAGAGACCGGAAAGAAGTAACGTTATAGGCGGGAAAACGCTAAATCGGGGTTGTATAAAAACAAATTAATGACATTGAAATAAAGTCTAATTTAAATTACATACCTTTTATTTCTTTGTATACAATGCTTCACAATTTAATTTTCAAAATTATATCTTAAAGAAATCAGTTATTTTACTTTGAGTACCAAACAGAGCAGCAAAATACTGAAGGAAGACAGCGGAAAAGAAAACAACTAGCAAGTAAACAGGTCTTCACGTGACCAATGGTATAGGAAATGAACTGTTTACGCATGTGCGAACTGCTATGATAAACAGGTGCTTAAAAGATACTATAGAAAAGCCGTTTATTATCCCTTCCATGAATTGTATTCATGGGTGGTCAGTTTAACTCTTTAGCTCCCAAAGAGAATCTCATAGCTGTTGGTTCCCATCAAAACAGCAGAAAATGGCCTGCCCACCCTTTCGCCATGTAACCTCCCTTTTTGCGTCGCGTGAAAGGCTTCTTGTTGTGAAAATCTGAAGATGGTCAATTGTATCTCCAGAGTACAGGAAGGTAGCAATGACAAAATTTTAAAGTAACTTTATGCTTCTCTCCCGCTCTACCGGAAATTTCCCCAGCACTTAAACCCAATTCATTAAAAATCGTCCGCCGCATTCTACAAGCTTGTTAATCCAGACACACCCGAATCACCTGTAAGGGGGGAGGGAATTCCTAGAAGGCTACACTCCATTTTTATGGGAATGAAGGCGCTCGGACAGTTGGAGGAGATAAAAGAGTAATTTTCCCCCTTTTTATCCAAATAAAGGAAAAGAAATGCACATTGCCGCCATTCTCAAGAACTATTTCCTTCCCATCACAATTACTGTGACTTGTTTTAGAGAAAACACATCAAATTTTTCTCGCCGAAAAAACGTTAAATGCGGGAAATCTAACGTTATTGACGGGATTTTTTAGCATTACAAGTATAGGAAGATATTTGGAACAAATAGAAAATGACGTTATAAGCGGGAAAATGGTAAATACAGGTAACGTTAAACCGGGGTTTCACTGTATTAGCTGTTTTACCAAAATTATAGATATGTAAATATGTAATCTTTGCTATTTTCTCAAAATGTCCTGAGAGTTGGTAGCTAATTCTTTGGAATTTTACTTCTCTGAAACTCATGCACGTTTACTGGAAATATGTGACTCCCAACATCTGAGTCTCTCCTTGTATGTATCTGAAGCCTCAAGATAAACGTTCCTCAAGATTTTTTTAAACTTCTTTATTTGTGCCAATTTCAGAGTTGACATTTAGGATTTGAAATTTACAAAATCTTGAGACTGTATCAGCTTATTCAAATTACAAGAATTCCACCCTAATCCATTAGCAAACACCACATCCCAACTAATTAAGAAGACATGATATTAGAGTATCTTTCAAGAACATGTATAATGTAACTCTTTGCATTTCAGACTGTTTCAGACATTTACTGTTCAGACATTGAGTATAAATAATAACAGAACAATTTTAATTAGAAATGTGCAAAAAAATATTAAAAGCACTCGAACATAAGATTTCTTTTAACCCTTTCGCAGGCAGTGGCTAGACGTTCTAGCCACCTAAAGCTAAAAAAGCCTAAATTCATGCTGTATTTAGCAAATTGCAAAAGCATTAATCAATTTTACTATGTCTATTTATCAGATAATAATGAAATTAGCACAAAATGATAATAGGAGATAAAGTTTCATGCATATTTCTAAAGAATGCCATAGATGTTTAGCAGAAAAATTATTGATGTTTCATTAATTACATATCAGAAATTTAACTATTACTCCAGGCATCTGCAAAACCAAGAAAATATAACATTTCTTGCGCCAGAAAGGGTTAATACCATCTTGATTTACACAATGTAATTTAACATGAATTTCATAACATAACAGTAAATAATTGTAAATTTCAGTGTTTAATATCTAAAAACTATTGTGGATTATAGATATGTGGATTTCAGAGATTACTTTGTGTATCTCAGAGTATTTTAGAAGAATTGTCCAAAAAGAAAACTTTTTCATAAATATTACTCGCACTACATTTCTCCCCTAGGTGAGAGTGAAGACAGAAGTAAGAATCCTCCTTAGTGAAGATGTTGCACGCATGAGTCTAGCTTCTTCAAAGTAGCAGAGGTATTCATTTAAACACCACTTGCGAAAGAAAAACATTTCAGAACATGTCACACCCATATCTTTTTTCTCCTTCCTATATAAAGTTGCGATTTTTTAAGGGAAAGCTTTTTGACAAATTCTTCAAATGAGGTTACTCCGTTGTGTGGGTCTGAAGATGCCGCTTCAAATATTCCCTCCGAATGAAAGATTTTTGACAAATATCACACACACAATATTTCCCTTCAACATGAACACGAAGATGTCTATTCAAGTGATCTTTCCGAGCAAAAGTTTTTTGACATACTTCACATACATAAGGCTTCTCCGATGCATGTATTCTAACATGCTGATTAAAATTACTTTTCACAGAAAATGCTTTATTGCATATGTCACACACATGAGGTTTCTCTCCTGTGTGAGTAAGAAGATGCATATTCAGGTGTCCTCTTTGATGAAAAGTTTTCTTACACACGTCGCACTCATAAGGTTTCTCTCCTGTATGGAAACGACGATGTGAACGTAGCATTCCCATCTGAGGGAAACCTTTCTTGCATATGTCACACTCATAAGGTGTCTTACCTGTGTGGATGCGAATGTGAACATCCAAATATTTCTTCGAGGAAAAAGCTTTTTGACAAAAAGAACATGTCACTCTCATATTTTTCTGACATACATAAGGCATCTCTCCAGTGTGAATTTCACGATGGCTATTCAAATTATTTTTGGCAGAGAAACTCGCCTTGCATATGTCACAAACATAAGGTTTCTCCCCTGCATGGGTACGAAGATGTCTATTCAAATTATTTATCCCATGGAAACTCTTCTTACACACATAACACACACAAAGTTTTGCCCCCACATTGGGACGAAGAAGACTGGTATTCATTCTGATAGAAAACTCTTGATTTATGTCACGCACATAAAATTTCTCTCCTGTTTCAGTACTAAGACACCTCCTTTCAAGAGACTCTCAGCAGGGGAATGTTGTTTGACATGTGTTCCAAGGTTTCTTTCCTATATGAGTACAAAAAGGAGCATTTTAAGTATTTCATCAGAGAAAATGTCTTCTTGCATAACAAAGTATCATTGGCAGGAATGCCTTCGTGCCCCCAATGTGGATTATCAACAAGCAGCGGCCAGATTAAAACACCAGCATTCATTTATGGCATATCTTTGCAAGAACAAATTTTTATTTTAAGGCTTTTAGATATCACAATAAAAAGCTTCAACATTTAAAAATTTCATTTTTACTTAATTAATATTTTATACTCGTGTAAAACTCTTTCCCTCAATGTCTTCTTTTACAGATTGGGGGCAAATTGAAAAAAAAAATTCTAAAATAGGATGTTTGATGATAGACTTGCATTAAATCCTCTCGGAATACTTATTACCAAAATTTAATGATTTATTGCACAGTTACAAGGTTCTTTCTTGACAATTTTCTTACAACTATGTATTTCTTGAATACTAGACAACTATTTCTTGAATATAAAACAATAATACATAGTGCTGTAAAAGTAATAAAAATATTAATACCTGTATGTGTTCGTTACTCTTAACTCACCGTCTTTTACTAAGTATTCGTTACTCGTTACTTTCGACTAGTTCAAATGCAAGAAACAAGTCTTATAGCCAGGTGCATATCTAGAGGAGGGGGAGGGGGCTACAGCCCTCCCCCCTTCCTTTCCTAAATCTAACCCTTGACTTAGCGTACAATGTGATATTTATTTACAACTGATACTGAGTTAGCAATCTGATACACACACCCTTCCGAAATAAAATCCTGGCTATGCCACTGTACTTTGCATTATGTACGATTACGAATGTTTAAAATACTACAATTACATTATTTTGGTTTACAAACAAATAAAAATATCATACATCACTTTTTAACTTGAAAGCGTATAAGAGTTGTATTTAGAGCTTATTTTCTCTGATTAATAGATGTTTTTATACAATAATACTGTTTTATACAATGTTACATTATCCAAATAACTCAGACAGCACCCATAGAAATTTTCCAAAAACATGCTGTCCACCCCCCACAGTTTCCCTCCCCCTTTTTAATTCTGAATGTTAGTTTAACCTGTTCATTCTCATCATAAAAAGTATAATGGAAAGTTTCTGCATAGTGTTGCTTCTGAGCATGTATTCTTGAAAGATGGGGTTCAAGTCGACCCCCCTCATCCTTAGATGTCAACATTTTAAAAACATACTGAACTCTTGAATTATTTTAATACCAGAGGCGTACATAGGGGTGGGCTTAGAAATCCCGTGTCCCTCTCGGAATTTTTGTTTGAAACGAAACGATAAGTTTTAAAAAATGCATTTTAAGTTTACATGCCTAATATATATTTTTTCCAAATAATAATATAAATGATAAAAATGCATGAATTTGTTTACCTTATGAAAAAACTTTTTTAAGGCGTATTTAAATAACTTGTTATTTATTACTCATATTTCGGTTCTAGCTCAAGCATTTAAAAAAATTAGTTCTCAATCCTTCAGGACCACCCTGAAAAATAATCCTGAATACACCACGATTTAGTACTAAAATGTCAGAAAGCACAAGCATCTCCTTACTAACATGCAATGAGTATAGATATTGCTCCTCTACAATTACAAGAACACCCCCTTTCTTCCCCCATGCCCCTCCCCCTCAAAAAAACCCTCATATTGGCACCCACACGTAGAGGTTTGCGGCACACAAAAATTCGCGGCGGTGGCGTAACGACCTCAGAAACCTGGCGGCGGCGGCATGAAAAATTATTGAAAACGAGCATAATGAAAATGGGCGTATGCGTACGAACACACACACACCTATGTATTAACTGACATTAAAAGATTTTTTAAGACTGTAAAAACTAGTCTTGAGATGAGTTTCTGTTGCTGTGGGATTACGGCCAATTAGCTACACGTGGACTCTAGGACGAGGTGTGGAGTGTCCTCCATGGGGGTCTTTCTAAGGGGTCCTAACAAGCATTTCGGTGGAAACGCCGGAAAACACCGAACGGTTAGGTCGGCGGATGCGACCTGGGTTTGAACCAGGCTCCTTTCGTCTCACATTTCAGAGCACTATGCGCTTGATTCAAAAATTTAAATGGTATCTAGTGTTATGAGTGTACTACTTACTAGTGTTAACCTTTTACAGACCGAATTCAGATCCAGCCATATTTTGAATTCGTTTTCTGCATATTTTGCCTTCTAATGCATCAATTAAAGGATATTAGTCATTTAAATTGGGGACAAACTTTTACATTTTCAAAAACGGAATTAGCATAGCTGTCAAACGCTCCATTTTTATCAGAACATTTCTCACCACCAGGTGTAGAATCTTGTGATTTTTTTCGGTTGTCCATTGGGCAATCACTGAAATTATTTTGGTTGTCTTCAAATGAAGTTTCTTGCCTATAAAATTTTTGCTACACTAAATAAGTTCAGAATTAAAATAGGAATAGGAAACTGCATTTTTTCAAGTTAAGGAATAAAAATGGGAATAGTTGTGTTTTCTTGGCTGTCCTAAGGGCATCTGAAGTTTTTGCGTTACCACCGCCTTCTTACCTGTCAACTTTGGAATAATGCAATGAGGAAAGTTAAACGATAGATGCACCATCTATCGTTTGCCACTTAAATTGCCTACCTTTCAGGAAGTATCGATAACTTCAATTAATGAATTTAATAACAAGAACTCTTAATAAATACTGGTGTTAGAATGTAAAATTGATAAAAACTGTAACACACTGTGGATAAATACCATTTCTAGATCGTTTTAAAAAATCTAAAACAACTAATTACTCTATTTTAAAAATAGTTTGTTTTCAATTCAAGCCCTCTCCACCTTTTTTTGAAATGAAATATATATACATAAAATAATTTCTCCACTTAAAAAGGTCAAAAGATTTAGTTGCAGAACTTTGTTTTTAAGTCTCTATAAATTTTAAACAAGAAAACAAAGCTACTAAATTTAGCTAAAACTCATTATAAATTAACAGCTGATTATTTTATACTCTTACCATAAAAATATGGACATTAACAGTTCCAATATATTTTATTTAAAAAGAAGTCATCATGTTAAGTTTTTCATGTGCCCTTATCATGAGTTTTAAATTAGGTAGATTTGATTTTTCATTTTAAATGTGCTATTATATGCGTGTGTTACTATACAAAATTTTTGTGAATTTTACATTCCAACACCAGTATTTGTTAAGAGTTCTTGTTTTAAAATGTATTACTTTAAATCATGCATACTTCAAGCGCACAGGCACTACGGAAAGCAAATTAGAAGCGAAGCGTGCATACTTCAAGCATTACTTCACATCTGCCTTTCGGCCTTTGACCACCACTATTTTCTCGGTAGCAGCTACATCTTAAATCAAGTTCATGTTTTTAATTTAAAATAACATTGTTCATAAATGGCAGTGGAAAATGATTTGATAAAATCGGAACAGTTGGCAGCTGTGATATGGGTAGCTTAAATCTGTGCACTCCAACCTTTTTATCGCCACGAACCGGTCAACGTTTGATAATTTTACAGCGGCCTGCTGAGGGTGGGAGGGCGAGGGCGTTCAATGTTTCTAATTTAGACTGGTTTGATTTAATAACTTTAATTTAATTGTATTTAAACATGCCTACAAAATAAAATACAGTTACACACACACAAAAAAAAAGAGAAAGAATATAAAGTGATGCAGCATTTCAACTGGCAGAGTTGTCTAGAATAGTTTTAAGGTTAAGTAAGGTTAAGAACATTTATTCTCTATTTTATGACTGCAATTTTAATTCATGTTCTTGAAATCTTTAATAAACAGCAAAAAGAAAAGAAAAATGTTAAAAGAATTACAATATTTCTTCTGTTGCAAAGGTATAAATAAACACAAACACGACAAAGTCGCAAAAACCCGAGAGAAATACTCCAAAGTAAATAAAATCCAAAGAATTTAATGTTCCTTGGCGGCCCGGAACTATTTGATCTGAGGACCGGGACCGGTCCGTGGCCCGGGGGTTGTGGACCAATGGCTTAACTAATAAGTGAAATATTAAGAATTAATGAAAGATTTATTTTTAAATTTTAATAAAGATATGAATTAAGATTGAGGGGGTCAATTTTTATGATTTTTTTTCTAGTTTCCCACAAGAATAGAAATGCAGCATGCGTTTCAACAATCAAATCATTTTTTAATTTTATCTGATATTTTTTTCTAGTCAATATTCATAATATTTAATTTTTCAAAAATTTTTTAATTTCATGTTCTCAATTGGGAACACTGGCCAACATAAGGGTAAGAAGTATCCACAAAAAAAAAAAAAGCAGTTGAAACTTTAGGCACTATTTTTTTTTAAAAGTTTTGAAGCCGATTGTACGCTGCGGCAGGCAATCAGCGTTCTCTGTCAGTGCACCGGCCTAGACCTCGGTGGCGGCGGCGCAGACCTCTACCCACGCGTATATCCCATCCCCGAATTGTATAAAGCAGACACCATTTCTAATCCCATATCATAATAGAGCAGCAGATATTGTATCTCTCTAATATTGTGTCATCAGTAATGAAAATGAAACATACGAATGTTTCAAACCTCATAAAAAAAAAACCATTCAGCAGCACATGTGAAATGCAACCCCCCTACCAGTCTGCAACGAATAGCGAAACATACTGCTACTCAAATACCTCTAATAATACAACTAATAGAATGCAGCTCATACACTTTATTATTTATACCAGTTTCATGAAACCATTCAAATAATCAGGGAAGGGGTACAAACTTTTCGGACAAAAGGAAGTTTGTTGAAATGCCTTATTTCAGCGGCTCTCAACCTTTTAATGTCGTCCCCCCCCCCCTCCAACAAAGGTTAACTTACAGTGATGCCAGCCCCTCTCATTTTTCAGCATACATTAGGTTTTTTAATCTTTAACAATGGACATTTAATCAAATTTTTTACAAAATAATGTTATCAGTAAAGTTTAAATAAACATTTTAAGTGAAAATGGATATATTTTTGAGTAAAAATGAGAATAAATAAGATGATTTTTTTTTTAGAAACATGCACTGCTACTTGCTCTTTGGTTTTTCTCGTGCCCCCCCCCCCCTGCAAATGCTCTGTGCCCCCCTCGGGGGTTGCACCCCACAGTTTGAGAAACGTTGCCTTACTTAAAAGGAGGGTCTATTTTTTGTTACTTTCCAGATTTTTCAGATTATTCATATAAAATTCGTGAAATTTTTGGCTTGTGAAATTGCTGACATCTTCATGCAAAATTAAGTGCTTTTATAGTATATCTTTAAGAAATTATCTAAAAGTACAAAGTTGATCCAAAAGCAAAATATCGTGAAAATTCATGCCCAGACCTCATCTGATAATGACAGCAGTCAGTGGCGTACCCAGAAATTCATTTTGGGGGTGCATATCGTCATTACCACGAAGTAAGTTATGTAACACTTGGTGAAATCTAAAGAATGTGCTATTATGGGTGCCCATACAGGGGTAGGTATATACTGTGATGGTTTGAGTCCCTCCGCCCCATCGCAGCCACCGGTATAGTAAACAATTTTACAGCATACTGAAATCTTTCAAATTAATTAAGTTTTCAAGCGTTTGAAAACTCAAGACGAGTTCCTCAAAATACATGGACGGCCCAAATTACCGCCCATGTATACGTTTCTTGTTTCTCCCTTTCAAACCTGTTCACGAATTAATATAATTTTTATCAAGTTATTAAAGGTTACAAAGTTGAAGATCATGGGACAAAGTAGTAACGATATCATAAGAACGAAAATTCGTATTTACTAGAACCGGCGGAATCCAACATCATTGAAAATTCGATAAAAGTCATTTAATGATTGAAAAAAACAGCCACAATTTAAAGAATTGTCAAAAAGAAGTGGTTATGGAAAAAACACTCAAAATACTGGTGTTAAACATTAAAATAAATATAAACTTTGTGAAATATAACACACAAAATGTTACTTATTACGTAACATTTTATGTGTGTTTTTTTCACAAAGTTTTTATTTATTTTAGAAGTGGTTATAATAAAACGGAAATTTTCATACACATTATTTTCTACAAGGTTATATTTATTCTCCCTGTTTGTTTTTGCAAAATATTTAAGGCTTTTTCACTTACAAATATATTTTTTATACATGTATAACAGAGACCAGTTATGCACATTTCAAATTTACTGCTTCTTAAGTAGTTTTAAAATATTTCATAGTTGAAAACGATCCTTCAGTAGTACATGTTGTCACAGGCAAAGTGACTAAAGTTTTTAAAAATTTATGGATATTCGGTAAAATATCAGCATGCACATGTTGCATACTTGTAAAGCTTCTATAGCAGTTAATCTAATCTGTTGTACCATTCATTTCTTTTCCCATAGCTGTCCTAGTAGCACAACTAGTTCAAAAAACATTCAAATTACGTTGGAAATGCGATTTTTGACGTTAAAAAACTTGCTTTAAATGTCTTTTGGATTAATTGTGCTACTACTAGGGTGATGGTCTATAATCATTAGCATTCTTAGCATTTCTAATTTGTTTTCATCTGTAAGTATGAGGTTTTCTCCAGTGAAACTAAAATATTTATTTGTCTCAAAATTTCTTTGTGTTATCTGAACCTTTCTTTAAGATGTAAAATTACAGCATTCAAAAATTTATTACTGTTACTTGAAATTGTTATTTAATATTTACATTTCTGTTTCAAATTGATGTTTGGAAATTCTTTTCACCAGATTTAAAAAAACTTAAAAGCGAGAACAGAGTCCTTTTAATCATTCTCGGATTAAAAAATTAACGAAAAGATTGAAACGAATTTACAGTTATAAAATTGTGAACTTAGCATTTCAAGCACAAGAAAATGGATTTAATGAGATTTCCTGACTGCTCTCCATTTATGCACACGAAATCAGAGATTATCGCTAACTGTTCGGAAAGGTAGACATCTTCCATAGAAATAATATAATATTCCATAGATATTCTATAGGGATGCACCCCCCCCCTTCTCTCTCTTCCTGCAAACTCTGACCATTGGCCTCATAGACACAAAGGCACGTTTTTAGAGACATCAAAGACTTTCTATTATTTTTTCAAGAATTCACTTAGCTGGAATCATGTTTTCCTTTCATGATGAAAAAAAAATTTTTGTAAAAAAATCGTTTTTTCCCCCCCAGCCTGACATATTTCGAGAAATCTTGGGGGGTGCATATGTCCCTTTGCACTGCCTTTGGGTACGCCACTGACAGCAGTTGTTATAATGTAACTAACAGTAGTAATAATTATAGTCATATTTTGTGTCTGAAGTAAAAGTTATGAATATGTAGTATAAATTTTGTAAAAAAAAAAAACATTTTACTGAATAGTGGGGTTTTTAAACTGGGCCCACTTTGGCAAAGCCTGTTATTGCAATGCATTATAACATATATCAGAGATTTTTTTTTTTTTAAATGCATGTTACATGGCAAATGTACTTCAAAATTCAAAACTAAATCATGCCTCACACACATTAAAGAAAAAAAAAAAAATCATGAACTTTTAAATGGCTAAAGATAAATAACATTTTTCAAGGACTCAGAACAGTAGCATTTACGAAAGATAAGTATACAAGAGTACCTCATGAATATCCCATAATATTAGTAATGATATTTGCAAAAGAGTGAACTAAACAAAAAGAAAAAAATATTCTTCTGCATATTAAATTTCACTGTTTAGTATCTAAAAACTATTGTGGATTACAGATATGTGGATTTCAGACAAGACCGTATTTTAGAAGAATTGTCCAAAAAGAAAACTTTTTCATAAATATTACTCACACTACATTTCTCCCCTAGGTGAGAGTGAAGAAAGAATCCTCCTTAGTGAAGATGTTGCACGCATGAGTCTAGCTTCTTCAAAGTAGCAGAGATATTCATACAAACATCACTTGCGAGAGAAAAAAATTTCATAACATGTCACACCCATATCTTTTTTTCTTTCTTGTATAAAGATGTATATTTTAATGCGATTTTTTAAGGGAAAGCTTTTTGACAAATGCTTCAAGTGAGGTTACTCCCTCAATTGAAGCCTCCTGTGTGGATTTTAAGATGTCGATTTAAATATTCCCTCCGAGAGAAAGGTTTTCGACAAGTATCACACACAAAAGGCTTCCCTTCAACATGAACATGAAGATGTTTTTTCAAAAGTTCTTTCCGAGCGAAAGCTTTTTGACATAAATCACATACATAAGGCTTCTCCGATGCATGTATTCTAACATGCTGATTAAAATTACTTTTCACAGAAAATGCTTTATTGCATATGTCACACACATGAGGTTTCTCTCCTGTGTGAGTAAGAAGATGCGTATTCAAGGTTCCTCTTTGATGGAATGTTTTCTTACACACGTCACACTCATAAGGTCTCTCTCCTGTATGGAAACGACGATGTATAAGTAGGCTTCCCATCTGAGGGAAACCTTTCTTGCATATGTCACACTCATAAGGTGTCGCTCTTGTGTGGATGCTAATGTGAACATCTAAATATTTCTTCGCAGAAAAAGCTTTTTGACAAAAAGAACATGTCACTCTCATATTTTTCTGACATACATAAGGCATCTCTCCAGTGTGAGTTTCACGATGGCTATTCAATTTACTTTTGGCAGAGAAACTCGCCTTGCATGTGTCACACACGTAAGGTTTCTTCCCTGCATGGGTACGAAGATGTTTATTCAAATTACTTATCCCATGGAAACTCTTCTTACACACATAACACACACAAAGATTCGCCTCCACATGGGTACGAAGAAGGCAGGGGTTCATTCTGATAGAAAACTCTTGATTTATGTCACGCACATAAAATTTCTCTCCTGTTTCAGTACTAAGACACCTCCTTTCAAGAAACTCTCAGCCGGGGAATGTTGTTTGATATGTGTTGCAAGGTTTCTTTCCTATATGAGTACAAAAAGGAGCATTTTAAGTATTTCATCAGAGAAAATGTCTTCTTGCATAACAAAGTATCATTGGCAGGAATGCCTTTGTGCCCCAATGTGGATTATCAACAAGCAGCGGCCAGATTACAACACCAGCGTTCATTTATGGCATATCTTTGCAAGAACAGATTTTTATTTTAAGGCTTTTAGATATCACAACAAAAAGCTTCAAATTTAAAAAATTTTATTTTTACTTAATTTACATTTTATATTTATGTAAAATTTTATTCTCAATGATTTCTTTTAGAGTTTGGGAACAAATTGAAAAAAAAAAAAAAAATCCTAAAATAGGATGTTTGATGATAGACTTGCTCCTCATGAAATACTTTTTACCAAAATTTAATGATTTATTGCACAGTTACAAATTCTTTCTTGGCAATTTTCTTACAACTACGTATTTCTTGAATACTATACAACTATTTCTTGAATATTAAACAATAATACATAGTACTGTAAAAGTAACGAAAATATTAATACCCGTATGTATTCGTTACTCTAAACTCGCTACCTGTTTCTAAGTATTCGTTACTCGTTACTTTCGATTAGTTCGAATGCAAGAAACAAGTCTTAAACCCAGGTGCATATATAGAGGAGGGTCGGGTGAGCGGGAGCTACAGTCCTCCTTTCCTAAAACTAACCCTTTACTTAGCTTACAATGTGATATTTATTTACAACTGATACTTAGCAATTTCATACCCACACACCCCCCCCCCCCTGAAATAAAATCCTGGCTATGCCACTGTACATAGCATTACGTATGCTTACAAATGTTTAAAATACTACATGCAATTACATTTTTTGATTTAAAAAGAAATAAAAATATCATACATTATTTTTTAACTTTAAAGTGTAAGAGTTATATTTAGAGCTTATTTTCTCTGATTAATGGATATTTTAATACAAACGTATCGTTTTATACAATGTTAAATTATCTGAATAACTCAGATAGCACCCATAGAAATCTTCCAAAAACATGCTGTCCCCCCCCCCCACCCCCGATAGTCTCCTTCCGCCTTTTTTAATTCTGAACACTGGTTTAACCTGTTCATTCTCATCAGTATAACGGAAAGCTTATGCCTAGCGTTGCTTCTGAACGCGGTTTCTTGAAAGATGGGGTTCAAGTCACCCCCTTCCCATCGACATCAACAATTTAAAAACATACTGAACTTTTTGAATTACTTTAATACCAGTGGCATACACGGGGGTGGGCATAGAAATCCTGGGTCCCTCTTGAAATTTTTGTTTAAACCGAAACACTAACTACAAAAATGCATTTTAAGTTTACATGCCTAATATTTTTTTTTCCCCAAATAATATTTCAAATAATAAAAATGCATCAATTTGTTTACTTTATAAAAATATTTTTTAAGGCATATTTAAATAACTTGTTATTTATTACTCATATTCCGGTTCTAGCTCAAGCATTTAAGAAAATAAGTTCTTAATCCTTTGGGACCATCCTGAAAAATAATCCTAATTACACCACTATTTAGTACTGTATAGAACCTGTTATCCAGAATGGTCGGGACCAGATGTAGTCTGGATAAGTGAATTTTCTGGATAACTGGTTGGGCACTAACACGACATTGATTGATGGTAATTAATCATTAATTGTGAGTATACTAAAAAATTAATTTAAAAAAAACCTTTTCATAAATTCAAGATAAATAATAATTATATTTAGAGAGGAAGTAGTAAATGCAAGATAACCTCCTGAAAACTTAGTCATACACACTAAAAATAAATAAATAAAATGCCTTACCTGATTACATTTTAAATTTCCGTTTAAGTACTCAAAATAAACATCAAAAACACAAGAAATGAAAAAAAAAAGCACAAAGCAAAAAAAAAATTCATTACATGCTTTTCTTTCGGAAAAAATAGGAATTTAATCAATTGAAAAATGATTGGATAACTGGTTTCCGGATAAGAGGCTCGATACTGTACTAAAATGTCAGAAAGCACAAGAGTCCCCTTACTAACGTGCTTCTATTCTTATAGATATAGCTCCTCTACAATTGCAAGAGCACCCCCTTTCTTCCCGCCATGCCCCCCCTCCAAAATAAACTCATATTGGCACCCACGCATAACATACTATATACCATATATCCCATCCCCACATTGTATAAAACAGACACCTTGTCTAATCCCACATCATAATAGAGCAGCAGATACTGTATCTCTCTGATATTGAGTCATCAGTAATGATAATGAAACATACCCCAGACAGCACAGCAAATTTGCATCAAACTTGCAGTAAGCTTGATTTATCAAGTCAATAAACTTGAATTAAGCTTGAAAATTTCAAGCATGTAAGCTTAATGCAAGCTTGAATCAAGTGTTCAAGTTCACACTTGCCCAACTTGCATTAAGCTTGACATAGCAAGCTTGAAATAGAAAGCTTAATTCAAACTTTAAAAATTTTCCAAAAAAAAAAAAAAATTCTTAATACAAGGGGCGCCAGCTGGTGAATTCGCCCCATGTATTTTATTTTTCCACGTATTTTCCCCTCTATGCTGAAACCTCAAACTATTTTAATCTGTTTCTGTCGAGTGTCCGCGGCTGGTATCGAACTCAGTATCTAAGGATTGGGAAGCCAGCGTCCTAACTACCAAGCTACTCTCACTTCTGGTGTCACGACTAAAGTTTGAAGTGACTGTTACGGTTGTCATGGTATTGGGCAATGCCGATCTGCCTTTTTCTTCCATGTGGTAAATTAAAATTAAAATAATGTGTGATTTACAGACTACTAATAGGGAAATAAGCATAATATAAACTTAAAAGCAGCACACGTTTTAAAACTTTCAGTATCACAACACTCATGTTGGGCAATATTGGCCAAAATCGAGACAAACGACTGATTTTGAAATCTATTTTGTAGTATATTTGTATTTTATTTTGAAGAATTTCAATATTTGGAAATATAGAATCTTTTTTTATTTTTTTATTCTATGGTCAAGTGCATTTATAACTGATAATAAATTATTTGTTATGTGGATGTGGCTTTCCAAATCAAGCAGTAATCAAGTTGTATTCAAGCTTGACAGTTCAAATGACTTAAATTTGGCGGGAAAATATTTGCCGACTCATTTTGTTGTAATCTCCAAGCTTGCTGCAAGCTTAAAATGAATTGAACTGTCAGGCTTGTATTAATACGTCAAATTCAAAGAAATGTCAAGCTTGATTTAAGCTTATGAGCTATCTGGGACGGATGTTTCAAACCTCATCAAAACGAGACTATCCTTCACATGCGAAATGCAACTAGGGAATGCAATCCCGATCCCGCAGGAACGGGATCCCGCACAAAAGTTTGCGGCACAAGTCCCGCGGGATTAGGATTGTAATCTCGCGGGATTGACACTGAGAAATAAATTATTTTTTATTACAATTTCACGCTGTTTTCCCAATCAACAGACGGAAAATTTTTGCATATTTATGTCTCTCATCTAACAATAAAAGAATCAATAATTACAAATTTTAATTTAAAGTTAAATTCCTCATTTTTAGCAACTAACATAAGACGTAACTTAGTATATTATTCCGAATATCATGAATATATTTTCATAATTCTGTAAGTTATTGTATTAATTATCTCATAAGATTAATTATTATTATTAAATTTAAGCTTCATAGTGCTTAATATCTTACTTTTTTCCACTTTTCTCTGTTGAAATGAAGTCCTAGCTAAATGAAATATCAATCCTGCGGGATTGCGGGATCAGTGAATCTCAATCCCGAAATACCGCAGGGCAAAAAACAGTGCGGGATTGCATTCCCTAAATGCAATCCTATAACTAGTCAGGAACGAATAGCGAAACATACTGCTACTCAAATACCTCAAATACCAAGACTCATTTTCCCCTTCAAACCGCGAGCCTATGCTACTTCCGGTATCCAGTAACAAATAACGAAATATATTAGTGCTCGATTACCAGAACTCATTTCCCCCCTTCAAAGCACACCTGGCAGTCTGTATTCAAAGTTCTAAGCTGTTCGATCGGGATCATATTCGAAAGTAGCAATTCGTTACTTCAAGTCTGAGTGGTTATCCACATCTCAGTAATGAATACATATGGTTTGCTACAGCTCTAATAATACAACTACAGTAGAAAATCTCTATAACGCAAACCTCGAAATGCAAGGTTTTGCATTATATAGAATTTTGCGTTATATGGATCATTCACTTATATCATTAAACTTCCCTAGTAAACATATTAAAATATAGCTGGAACATATAATTATAATGCTTAAAAATAATTTTTAAATGCAAATACTACTTTAAAAAAAAAAAAAAATGCAATTTATTTATTTACAGAAAAAATAAATAAATTGAAATTACCAAAAGCATTAAAGTTTATTTGTTAAACAATATATTAATTTAGATTTGTTTTAGAATTTGCAATCTCTCAACAAATAACTTTTCTTGCAGCCTTTGAACAGGTAGTAATTTTACTTCAGTTACACAGTCTTGTGTTTCTAGGAATTTAAAATATTGATCTCTTGTGGAAATTTCTTCAGATTCTGAAAGATTTTCAACTTTCTCTCCAGCATTTGATTCTGTTTCAGAATTGTTTTCCTCTTGTTTTGAAACAGAGGAAATTGTTTCAACACTGGTCAAATGATTAACAATTTGTGACATCATCAATTACAAAACATTCAAAATATTTTCTTCATGCAGGTTTGCAAACTGAGTACATTCCATTTTGTGCACAATGCATTAGTTCAGCAGTTTTGATTTTAACTAATGATGGCTTATATTCAGTTCTCCAAAATTCAGTTTAAAACTAGTGTTACATTGAGAAAACTCTCCATCCCCTACTTCTCATAGACTGTTTAAAAGTATTTTACTGTCAATATTGAGACATAAGCATATCATCGGACAGGGCGGGGGAGTCCCCCACCCACCCAACTTTGTTTAGAAAACCATTCATTTTAAAACCCTTCTTGCCAAACTTAAAGAAACATAGCTATTTCTACTTTAGAATATGCTATGTGCATTCCCTCTCCCACACACACATAAAAAGAAAAACTTTTGGTGATGCTACGTGTATGATTTAAGAAGCCAAGTATCAGCATACGATTTAATATAAAACAAACCAATGTTTTCAATTTATAAAGACGAACATCACTAAATAAATAAACGTCTGTTTGGGAAGTCAATGGTAGAGGAGGGAGAAAGAGAGTAGTTCGGTAGTAGAGGGAAAAAGGGAGAGGTTCGTTGTTTTTTTAAAGTAAACAGACCCGGTGGCTGTATACCTCCATCTTCTGTAATAATATCAGATTTTGCATTACACACCGCTTCCGTGTTTACCTCAACAGGTAGTTGTTTTTTCTTTGGCAACTTATATGAGTAGTTACCAGGGGCGTGGCCAGAAATTTTTCAAGGGGGGGGGTTACGACTACTGCAACTCACATATATGCATACATGTGTGTGTTAAGGCAGTGACGAATATACATTTTGTACAGCAAAAAATTCCTCATGGGGCAGGTTATGACCCCCCTAACCCCTCCCCCCCTTGGCTACGCCCCTGGTAGTTACAAAGAGAACTTTTTTGAATAACTACCTAAAGCTAAGAGGGTATAGATTTAGAAGATTATATGCAAGAGTTTTATTACATCTACCAACAACAAGCATCGAAGAGCTCAATACTGAAAAACAGTGGTTGTTTACTACACTGTTGTTCAGTTTTGCTCTTAGTTTGTTTAAATTTAAGAAAATAAGAACAAGAGCAGATGTTCCGAGTAATTTGCACCTGGACCAGGGCACATGCAGTACCACTTTCAAAAATGAAAAGTTATTGAGAACAAAAGCTGTAAAATAAGCTAGGCTTAAAATTAATATAAAATTATCTAAACTGTATAGTATTAACCAGTGTTAAGACTTGTGATGTAGATTAGATAGTTTAATATTCGTTCATTTAAATATTTGAAAAATTTGTTTCTTATTGACTTGGAATGTTATCCATCATTATTTTTTAGATGACTGGATTTCTTCAGCGTGACCTGCCGCTTAAAAAATAAACAGTTCATTTTCCCACACTAAACATTAAAGAGTTAAACATGTGTAACTGTACAAATAAATAGCAGTAGAAGAAAAGTGAATGTGATAATTCAGATTCATATATGCCAACGTACGGTTCAATCTGGTATCGTTAACTATGTTAAACGAATTTTTTTTCTTTTTCTTTTCCCCGAGCCTGAATAAACTGCTTGTTTTCACTAGATAATAATTATTTAAATTCTCTTATTCATAGTAATTATTTTAATTTGTGATAATGATTGATAATTACACCCCTTCCTCTCAACATGAAAACGGGAAGCATCTCTTAGCTCAAAACTCAGAAGAGGCACAAAAGAAAATTTTCTTGATAGAAAGAGGTGTTAATGCGTGGCAGTAGCATACGCAGACTTCTTTTAACGGAGGGGGAGGGGGGTTATATACATAATCTTTGTTGAAGACATAATACTTTTGTAAAAAACGAAAAATATATCATCGTTGTCAAACCAATCTCTGCTATGAGCAAAATTTATATTTATTATAACCAGTTTTTATTGGCTGTTGTTATTTGATCCCCCACAAGGATAGGCTTATAGTTAAACTACCAGTGAGGTACAAACGAAAATTTAGTTGGTACAAACGATTGCCACCATTCATTTTTGAAAATTTGTGTGTGTGTGTGGGTGGCAAAATGCTAGCCCTCCCCAAGGATACGCTTATAGTTAAACTACCAGTGAGGTACAAACAAATATTTTGTTGGTACAAATGTGTACAAACAATTAGCACGTTATTTTTGAAAATTCATTGGTGGGGGACTAGGCATTTTTCCAGACCCAGGGTTAACACTAGGAAAAAAATTGGGTGAGATTCTCTCCCTTTAGCTTCAAAATTAAGTGGTGTTTTTTAAAATCTGAGTGAGAATTTGAGAATTTTGTTTATTTTCAAAAATTAATTTATTTTTCACAATTTACAAGCAAAATTAATATGATTTCAAAATTACAGTGCAACTAAGATTATAAATATCAAAATTACCAATGTAGTATACAAAAGAATTTAATAACAGTACAATTAAATGATATCCTTTGATCAAAATCGAACAACTCAGCATGCGGGAAAATCCCACAAGTGTCATTTTTTAATGGGATTTAGTGTAGTATTGCGGGAATCGCGCAATCCCACGGTCTAGTGCAAACCCTGAGACCCCCCCACACACACAAGAAACGCTTATTGTGTAGATACAAACGAATAGTTTGCTGGTACAATCTAAAACATTTTCATATATCAATTTTGGTGGGGGGCTGCCGAAATGCACATATATTTTAGTGCAATTTTTTAAGGGAAAGATTTTTCACAAATGCTTCTCAAGTGAAGTTACTCCTTTGCGTGGGTGTCAAGATGTCGCTTCAAATGTTCCTTCCGAGAGAAAGCTTTTGGACAAGTATCACACACAAAAGGTTTTCCTTCAACATGAATACGAAGATGTCTGTTCAATTGATCTTTCCGAGCGAAAGCTTTCTGACACTCATCACACACGTAAGGCTTCTCCGATGCATGGACACTAACATGTTGGTTCAAATTACTTTTCACAGAAAATGCTTTATTGCATATGTCACACACATGAGGTTTCTCCGATGTATGGATACGAAGATGAATATTCAAGGTTCCTCTTTGCACGAATGTTTTCTTACACACGTCACACTCATAAGGTCTCTCTCCCGTATGGTAACGACGATGTATAAGTAGGCTTCCCATCTGAGGAAAACCTTTCTTGCATATGTCACACACATAAGGTTTCTCTCCCGTGTGGATGTTAACGTGCGCATCCAAGTGTTTCCTCGCAGAAAAAGCTTTTTGACAAAAAGAACATTCGAAAAGTTTCTCTCCTGTATGGGCACGAACGTGCATATCCAAGTTAAATTTTTGAGAGAATGCCTTTTCGCACACATCACACACATAAGGTTTCTCTCCTGTGTGGGTACGATAATGAGTATCGAACTTGTATTTCTGAGAAAAAGCTTTCTGACATACATCACATACATAAGGCATGTCTCCCGTGTGGGTTTTACGGTGGCTATTCAATTTACTTTTGTCAGAGAAACTCTCCTTGCATGTGTCGCACGCGTAAGGTTTCTCCCCTGTGTGGGTGCGAAGATGTCTATTCAAATTACTTATCCCATGGAAACTCTTGTTACACACATAACACACATAAGGTTTCGCCCCCACATGTGTGCGAAGAAGACTGGTGTTCATTCTGATAGAAAGCTCTTGATTTATGTCACGCACATAAAATCTCTCTCCTGTTTCGGTACTAAGACGCCTCCTTTCAAGAGACTCTCAGCAGGGGAATGCTCTTTGAGATGTGTTGCACGGTTTCTTTCCTGTATGAGTACAAAAAGGAGCATTTAAGTATTTCATCAGAGAAAATATCTTCTTGCATAACAAAGTAGTTCCATAACAAAGTACATAGCTGCCAACCTTGAAAATTATAAAACCGGGAGGTTTTCGCACGCGATGCGCGGCACATATACCTGATAGCTAACGTAAATACACACAATTTAAATATATAGTAAGCACAACTTTATAAAAACTGAAATATGAATACCATATACATCTTTAAAATCAAATCAAATACAGATGTTTGCATGTTAAATTGCCTGTTAACAATTAAGTTATTATTGAGATCTTCAAAAGCAGAACAAAAACAAGTTCTTTGGATGGATTAAAATAGTTTGGTTGAAATCACCTAATTAAACTGAAAGATTAACACTGAAAAGCAATAGCAAAAAATTAGATTTTCCACAAATTAAGTTTCTTTGAGAGATGACATTGTTGCTGTCTTAGCCTTCTTTAAAAATTTGTCAGCAAAGTTTTCTTCGTAACATTTCCCTTTCCTTTGACAGTTGGTGATTAACAATATCTCCAGAGCTACATTTGATAGAGATGATCTAAATTCTGTTCTGATTTTCCTCACTTGGCTGAACATTCTTTCGCATTCAGTGTTACTGTGAGGAATAGTCAGAATTGATAGGGCAGTATAGGAGAGCCAGGGATATTTTTCCTTGCCACAGCCATTCTGCATTTTTGATATCTTAGTCCACTGCTTATCAGCATGCTTCTCTTCCAGAATTTCACAAGAGAGATCCTCAACTTGGAAATCACAAAATTTCTTCAGTCAAAATTTTTTGGTCAACATGTTTTTTGGTTTAGCAGTGAGCAATAATATCTCCTCTTCCACTGTGGAAAATTTTAAAGTCTGCTGAACAGATTGAACAAAAGGCATATTCATCACCTTTTGACGATTTTAAAATGAACCTGAATTCTTTAGAGTACGCTTCTTTAAATCTTTGGCAATATTTCATATTAGGCATAGTTCAAATCGAACAATATCATAACACGTGGCAAGAACAGTAATTTATTTGCTTATGGCGACACTACACACCATGACTCGACTAGACAAACACAGCAAAAGCACAAGACACGATCTTCACTTCACTTCAGACTGTATCCGTTGTTGCTTTCCATGGAGCACAACCGAACTGAACTACTCACGCTTGCGTCCCTGCTTGCTTAGCTAGCCTCGTTGCTTAGTGCTACCAGAGTCCCCAATGCTATCCTTCCCTTTACCCCTACCCTGCATCACGTGTGTTAGTGGATTTGAGTCAGAAGAGATGGGCTTCGGTGACGCGACGAAAGTCACGTGATTTGTAGTTCCGGTTATACGAACTTCACACCACAAGAGAGCTCCGGTGCCGTGCCTTGTTGGGAAGAAAAAATACATGGGAAATAAAAGGCTAAAAACCGGGAGATTTGGTGATTCACCGGGAGACATGATGAAAAACCGGGAGTCTCCCGGTTTTACCGGGAGGGTTGGCAGGTATGAAAGTATCATTGGCAGGAATGCCTTTATGCCGCCAAAGTGGATTATCAACAAGCAGCCGCCAGATTACAACACCAGCATTCATTCATGGCATGTCTTTGCAAGAACAAATTTTTATTTTAAGGTGTTTAGGTACCACAATAAAAAGCTTCACCTTTAAAAAATTTTATTTTTACTTAATTTATATTTTATACTCATGTAAAATTTTATCCTCAATGTCTTCTTTTAGAGTTTGGAGACAATTTGAAAAAAAAAAAATCAAAAAATCCTAAAATGGGATGTTTGACGATAGACTTGCTTGCAGTGAGTCATATTTCAACATGCCAGGACTTAATAAAGTAAGAATGAGACCATCTCTAGGCTCAAAGCCAATGTCCAACTCGACCGGCTGTCCATCCTTTCATATATGCACATACATTCACACAAAAGGCTTTTTTAATGCCCTAAATTATAGTCAGTTTGACCGAAATACTGTAAATACAACAACTATTAGAATGCAGCTCATTCACTTTTATTATCTATACCAGCTTCATGAAAGAAACCATTCAAAATAATGAGGGGGTGGAGTACAAACTTTTCGGACAAAAGGAAGTTTCTTAAAATGTCTTAGATTAAGGGGGGTGGTCCTATACTTAGTTACTTTCGAGATTTTTCAGCATTCATATAAAATTCGCAAAATATTCAGCTCATGAAATCGCTAATATCTTCAATTTTGCAAAAATAAGTGCTTTTATAGTATTTCTTTATGAATTTATCAAAAAGTGCAAAGTTGTTCCAAAAGCAAAATATCGTGAAAATTCATGCCCTGACTTCATCTGATAATGACAGAAGTTGTTATGATCTTAAGTAATAGTAGTAACAATTCTAGTCATTTTTGTGTCTGAAGCAAAGATTATGAATATACAGCATAAATTTTGTTGAAAAAAAAAAGAAAAGAAAAAAAAAGAAAACACTTCACTGAATATTGGAGTTCTTAAGCTGCACCCACTTTGGCGAAGCCTGTTGCTTAGCAATGCAATATAACACTTGTCTGAGATTTTTTTTTTTTTAAGTGCGTGTTACATGGCAAATATATTTCAAAATTCAAAACTAAATCATGCCTCATACACATTAAAGAAAAAAAAAAAAAACTTTTAACTGACTGAAATTTGTCGTTTAAGGAAGCACCTGCGTGTTGCGCTTATCTCCAGTATGTAAAGAATTTTTAAAGGACTATTCAAGATAAATAATATTTTTCAAGGACTCAGAACAGTAGCATTTACTAAAGTTAAACACACAGCATTGCACAAGAGTACCCCGTGAGTATCCCATAGGATTAATAATGATATTCGCAAAAGAGTAAACTAAACCAAAAAGAAATAAATATTCTTCTGCATATTCAGACTATTTATGCAGGGGTTGATCCCGGAATTTTCCCCAGGGTCTCATTTTAGTGAAAACCGATTATTTTTGTGAATTTTCATACCACAATTTTTAATAAAAGTTATTTTATAAATAATTTGTTACTGTGGGTACCGGTCACAGAAACCACATGACACAGCAATGCTCATTCCAGATTTTTGCAAAGGTCTGCAGACTATTTCTGCCTATTATGCCACGATGATGTCACGCAGGTTGCATACGATGTCCACAGACTGTTTTCGCACATGTAGCTCCTTCAGCATGCTGCTGTTGGAGCATGTTCAAGCATGCAAACTGCACCGGAATTGCAGATTCATACAATGCCCAATTTTTCGTGTTTTTGTGTAGAATTTACTCATTTTAGATACGTCGATATTTCCGATTGCATCAGTGATTTCATATGCAATCTTTTCCCATTCTTTTTGTGAATAATCATATTTGCGTTCATTGCATGCCATTGCATTAGCTTTATGTCAACAATTAAAATTACTAAATATATTTTGATAAATAAAATATTTCTCGTTAAAGTTCGATATTGACGACTGCATCCAGTTATTTAAAATGCAATCTATCTCCATCCTTCTTGTGAATAATCATATTTTCAGTCATTGCAAACCATTATACAAACTTTTGATCAACAGTTAAAATTACTACATATTTTCTATAAATGATGATTATTTCACTAAAATATATCATAATCTTTGTGAGTTTTTATTTTTCAGCCAAGTTTGCCTTGCAGACTATTTTTGTATTTTCAAATCTGAGTTGCAGACTGATACAAAAAATCTGTGATTGGGCAGTGGGTGAGCCTTTTTTCTTGTGTAACTCCACTCAAATAACGAGATATCCACATGAAACAGTTTTTTACGCATTACTAAAAATGACACAGCACAAAACAATCTACACATTAGCCAATAAAACATTATTAGACAGATCTCTCAAGATAAAACATTATGGCAACAGCAGATGCAACTATAGAATACAAAAGAACACATGATACCATTTTTCAGAATTACAAGTTTTATGTGCACTCTATACAGAATCCTGGCAGCAAGAAAGTCACATGAAAACACACACAACAATCCTCATGAATCAGGGAAACAATTCAATAGATGTGAAAGGCAGGTCTATAACTATTCTACTAAGGCATAGGTTCCCAACGTGGGTGATAACACCCCCCTGTGGGCGTTTGAGGCTTTCAGGGGGGGGCGGTAAAAGACACAGAGAAAATTAGGAGGTGTTGATATGGCACGGCGGGGCATGGGAAGATTAATCAAATATAGTCTAAAAAAGACTTAAAAATCACTCTGATAATTCATTTCTATCACGTGTGCGAAAATTCACATATTTCGATATGAGACTTCGCTGTTGAAAGACGCTCTTTTTTAAATGAAGAAGAAATTCAGTGGAGTTTCAATTCCAACAATAATCTATCTATTAGTAATTTTTTTTATTTAATTCTTGTTTTCACCATGCATACACTCTTATTTCTCTGGAGGGGGGGGGGGGTATTGAAATATTTACTAGAAAAGGGGGCGCCAGTTCAAAAAAGGTTGGGAACCTATATACTAAGGTCAGTGGCACAAGAATTTGGGAGAATGCGAATAGGGGCTCAAGCTTCCCTTCCATACTTTTGGAGAAAAGTAGAAAATTACCACAAAACATCACAATAGTGATCAGTGCCATATTATTGGCAGGGCAAATGGGGCAACTATGCAAGGCCCACAGATTTTAGGAGCCCCGAAAATCTTATTTTACACTTCTGAAATAGTACAATAAAATAACAAAGGAGAAAAAAAAATCAAAAGTTACATTGTTTTTTAATTGTAGAGTGAACAATGACAATCATTCAAATTTACATTTTTATAAATTAGTTAAACTTATTTTCAATAAGCAAAATGCTCTATAGGGGTCATTCCATTTCAAATCAACCAGGCCATGTCACCCACCGTCTCGGGTTTCTTTGAAAATTTTTTAAAATGTAGTGTTCTAACTAACACTATAAAATTTTACTTCAATATCTCTAATACTTTTTAAGATAAAAATTATTAAAATAATGGGAAAGTGACCATAAATGGCATTTTTGCAAACAATTATTTTAATGGTGCTTTTTCAGATAAAAAATCACAACTTTCTTTATTTTCAATATATTAAATTGAAATTTATACCAAAATGTTCACAAAGGTTTGGAGATTATAGAAAAAAATAATTTGATAGTCCTGTTTCAGGGCGTAGCCAAGGGGGGGGGTTAGGGAGTCATAACCCCCCCCCATGAGGAATATTTTGCCATACAAAATGTATATTCTTCATTAAATTATCAGACACAAGTATACATATATATGAGTTGTAGTAGTCGTAACCCCCCCCCCCCTCATGAAAAATTTCTGGCTACGCCCCTGTCCTGTTTAGTACTGGAATCCCCCCAAAATTCATAAACTTTGTTTTTTTTTTCAAAAAAATTCACAAAAACAATAATTTTGCAAAAGCTGTTTCAGAAAAAGGCGCAGCTCGTAACAAAGCAAACTATTTTTTTACTTACATGTAAATGCATAAAGTAAGATAATTTAAAATAAAAAAGGTGGGAATTTGAGTCCTAATAGGTTAATTTAATTAAAAACCAAATATTTTGATGATTTTTCTTAAAATGTTATGCTGCATGCAAATGTTATTATAAAATAATTTTTTTTTTAAATATAAAACTTTTTAAACAAAATCTGAATATACATATAGTAAATATGTCGCAAAACTTGGAAGTTTTTCTTTCTTTTTTTTTTTAATTATTGTCAACTACAAGTTGAATTACACTCATTCTGACTTATTTTAGATCGGTAATATAACTATTAATTTTATTTTTTTAAATGTAGAACAATGCTTTGTTTATAATGGGAATCTCCTCACCTGTCAGGTAAAAACTTGGTATTTATTTATTTTTAATTGAAAATTTTTTAATGTGTCATCGGAAATCAAGTTAAAATAGTTTATTAATATTTAAATCAGTATTTTTTTAATCAGTTCAAGCAAAAAGGAAAAAGAGAGAGTGTGTCAATAACAAATAATAAAAAAATGGGGGTTCTTGAGAAAAAGTCGAAACAGGCTGGTTTTTTTTTTTGTTTGTTTGTTTGTTTTTTCTTTTTCAGAAATGATGCAACTTTTTAAATTATTTTTATGCAATTAAGTTATCCTAATTTAGAGATTCAAAGTTTTTTAGAATGTTTCTTCAGAAGTTGTACTATGCACTTTTAGGAACAGTTATTCTAACAGTAATGAAACATGTAGAAAAAAGAAATTAGTTAAATTTATGTGCTGCATGGTTGGAAAAATTTCAAATTTAAATGTTGTCTCAGCCAATTCTGTAATTTTATTTTATTTTATTTATTTATTCATTTTTATTATTTTTTTTTTTTTTTTTGGGGGGGGGTTAATTGCCTGAGGCATGAAGAAGGCATATCTGTATATTGTTTATATATAAAACAATTATTTATTTATAAATAAAATTTATATTAATTTATAATTAAAACAATTTTAAAAATTGTTTTGTTTTTATCATAATTTTGTTTATTTTTACATCAGTTTAAAAGAACTATGACAGTAGTCTCTTTTCAGTCAACAGGCTTTTGGACTGTAACTAGATCAGATCACATGATTTCTGTTTGTTGTGTGGTAAGGAGCTGGTGAAATATGAGAAGATGCAGGGTTAGATACTGAATAGTGTAAGATAGTAAAGGCCATTGACCACACCCAGTGATTGCTGTGGCTACAATGTATTTGAATGGGGATATTTAGCCACATCTTACATTGGGTTACACTTGTGCTGTCCTCTACCGAACAATAGATGGGGTGTGAAACCGCAATATTATCCACGGTCCCCCAAAGAGTATCTCCTCTTTCTCTGCAGTGCGAAAAATTTATTGCTTACAAGTGATAATTGGCCAAGCGGCTCCCGGCTCCCTCTCGATGTGGAAAGCGGCCTTAAAGTGGTGGGGTCCACTCCCTTTTCCAATGAGTCACCCTCTTGTTTGCAGGTGTGAATATCTCTTCCTTGGTCAGATGCTTTGAGAATTGGAATCAGTTTTGCCTTTCTTTGGTTAAGATGTTCTTTGAGTAATTTGTAGGCTCGGACTGGCCAGGGTGTCGGACTGTCTGCAGACGGGTGGGCCCTCACCCTTGGCGGGCCCCCAAACAGAGAAAAGAAAGAAAATAAAAAAGTGCCATAGTGATAGCACTTGAATGAAGTTTGACACATACAAAATTTTTTGCAGCTGCAATTGCGCCCCAGAAGGCTTCAAAACACTTCATTTTATGAAGTTCTCAAAATTTTTTGAGTGAGGGTTCCCAAATGAACAAGGCATTAATTAATATGAATGATGCATATTAATAAAGAGATCAATATTTTATAAATACATTAATTATCAATCATAATTAATTAATAATAACACCACCCCATACCCCGAAAGTTAACACATCCTATTATTTATCGGTTACACAATAACCCAGCCCCCCCCCCTTCTCTTGAGACGGGTAGGCTCCTACCCTCCCAGTCCGGGCCTGGTAATTTGGAATTGTTTTTGATGTTCTCTGGGATTGTTGAAATTATTTTAAAGAGTTAAACCAATAATCTAAAGCTAAATTATTCAGCTTGATATATAAGCTCATTTTTGTTTATCTAATTAAAAGACTAAATTATAATTTTTTTTTTTTTTTTTTTTATTACTACTGAATATCAGTTCCATTTAATATGGCAGCAGAACATTCCCAAACGTAATGTAGTATTGGCTAAGAAAATAGAACTGAATGCCATAAAAGGACTTATTCTCAAGTAGAAACTGTATCAATTTCTGCATTATTAAGCCCTTCAGACTTGAACTTAATAAGTTTGAGAAGTAATGTACAATCTGAGCTTTTACTTAATATTTGTGAACATCACAAATTATTTTATTTGAATAAATTTGAAATACTTTTCAAACATGTTTTGACCCGTTTAAGTGCCATAAAAGAAAAAGAAAAAAATGTTTGAGAACCATCAATTTAAATTTATCTGAGGTAATTAACAAATTGCCGAACTGTGAAAAATCGATTCCTGGACAAAAAATATGTAGTTTTTTGTAGGAAGAACGTAAATAAACTTATTTCTGAGATTGATGACAAAGTATCAACTGCCAGTGATACCAGTGACTAAGTATCTACTGGCAGTGATGAAACTGTTACAAATTTGAAATTGTCAATTTAAAAACAAGAAGCTTTAGAAGATGTTAATGTATCATTATACAAAACATAGGTAAATCTCAAGAAAAATGTTTGTTTTTAGCTAAAGTATTAATTTGTAGTTGACAATAAAAAAAAGCTAGAAAAATTTTGACGTATTTCCGATTTTGTTTAAAAAATTTTAATTTAAAAATAATTTAAATTTTAAGTAAAATAACTAACTCATTATTAACTTTTAAATAAAATAAGTAATTTTTAAAATTAAATAAATTATTTTATAATAGCATTTGCATGCAGCATAATATTTAAGAAAAATCATCAAAATATTTGGTTTTTAATTAAATTAACCTTTAGGACTCAAATTCCCACCGTTTTTATTTTAAATTATCTTACTTTATGCATTTAAATGTAAGTAAAAAAATAGTTTGCTTTGTTAAGAGCTGTGCCTTTTTCTGAAACAGCTTTTGCAAAATTATTGTTTTTGTGAATTTAAAAAAAAAAAAAAAACAAAGTTTATGAATTTTGGGGGGATTCCAGTACTAAACAGGACTATCAAATTATTTTTTTCTATAATCTCCAAACCTTTGTGAACATTTTGGTATAAATTTCAATTTAATATATTGAAAATAAAGAAAGTTATGATTTTTTATCTGAAAAAGAACCATTAAAATAATTGTGTCCAAAAACGCCATTTATGGTCACTTTCCCATTATTTTAATAATTTTTATCTTAAAAAGTATTAGAGATATTGAAGCAAAATTTTATATTGTTAGTTAGAACACTAATGACTACATTTATAAAAATTTTCAATGAAATTCGACACGGTGGGTGACATTTTTGGAATTTACTGGGTGATTTGAAATGGAATGACCCATAGTTGATATAGATAGCTGCCAAAATGCACAGAATATAATTAATTTTTGTGGACAGTACTTTCAAGGTTAGAGAAAAGCAAACTTTTTGGGTACTTACGTATCAAGACGGACACCACTTATGCTTGGCGGTTTTTTAGTCGCCAAGCAGTGATGCTTGGCGATTTCGTAGTCGCCAAGTATGGCAACACGAAACACAACAAATTTGTTTTAAAAATCTAGAGTAAAACCTATATTTTGCATTTAAATAAGAACCTGTTTTAATTCGAAGGTTTCCTTATTTACATACATATAAAAACTTACACTTGAATCTTAAAACTTACTACCATTTTCACTTGACATCAAAGTCCGTTTTAATACGGTTGTTCCTGTATGACACATACGTATTATAACTGGCACATTAGTATTAAACATACTTCTATTTTTACTCTATATGAAAGTCCGTTTAATACGGTTATTTATAGGTTATTGTTAGTTTGTCGGTTATTTATAGTTATTGTTATGGTTATTTATAGTTATGTTTAATACGGTTATCAAGTCCGTTTTAATACGGTTGTTCCCGTATTGCACATACATATTATAACTGACACCTGAGTATTAAAGATACTTCTATTTTCACTTTATATTGAGGTTCGTGTTAATACGTATGCTACCGTATGCAACATACGTATTACAACGGACTTCCGTGTTATATGCATAATCAATTTAAATAGAAATATATGCTAATCTTTAACAATTCATAAAGAATGTCACAAATAATCTTTATAATCTCAAATATGAACCATTAAAATGTATATACATATATATATATATATACAAACTGTATTTGTTGAAAACTGAAAAACGAAGCATTCTTCGCAAAAAACAAAATGCACAAATAACGATGAAAATTTAAATTATCAAAATTCTTAAAAATATTTACTTTGAGCACACATACCTGGCGGAGATAATCATTCCAAAGCATGGCTGTTTTATCAGCTAATACGTGTTGTCTTTCCCACCATTTATTTGAAGTTAACTCTTCAGAACAACAATAGATAAACCTAATGGCTTTCAAAAACAATATTCTAAAACCAAAACACCAAATTCCTGCACGTATACGTAAAGTTCTACATTCTTTCATATTACATTTCCGAACCATACTACGAAGTAAGTGCATATTCATTTTATGTTTATTAACGCAACATCTTGAAACTAGCAAATTTTTTTTTTCTTGTACAAAATGAATAGATTGTTCTTCATCGTTTCGTAAATCGCATATACTTAACATAATTTAAAATGTTACAAAAATACAATACAATATAGTTAAACAACATAAAGTAAAAACACTTAATTATATAAGTAGAGGGTAATTTTATGATATTCGTCCATTTGTTGTTTAATGCTAACTTTATAATTTTCGTACAACTATCTATTGGTCTACTAAATTTCCAAGATCAGCATCAGGAGTATACTCGGCACCCACTTGCAACGAGTTTCAGACAAATTCCTAACAAAATGCATGGCATTCATAACAATTCAACATAATCAAGTCAAAGGGTTTGCACACACTGCTCCCAATTATTTTATGAGAAATTAATAATGACCTCACCCACCTTTAGGGCCTCATTGAAACACCTGTGTATATTTTAACGGAAAGACTTATTAATTGAAATAAATATGGATTGTGATTTTTGGAACCATGATACTAAATAAATGTTTCATTCCAGCATGTCTACTAAATTTCTGAAAGTCAATTTCCTGACTTTTTTCAGACCTTAGGGAGCTTCCCCCCCCCCAAAAAAAAAAATCCTAATGATACATGCATTTCATTTTGAGAAATCCTTTAAAGTGCTACCCTCTTTTTATATTTAAATATTTTGCTACCACTTTCTTCCAATAACTTTTCAAATGTGATATAGTTGTTGATGCACTTAAATTACACAGAAGAAAAGTTACTATGACTTTCAAGTAAGATACTGGTTGGTTCAGATTTAACCAATATTGACCAATACTGTTTGTGCTACTGACATACTTTTGTGATATAGCTAGAGTAGATGATTAAATGCAGATGTGAAACTTTAAATACAAATTTGGCACACCTTCAATATACATCCTACCATTTACAACAGCTATGTATGTGAGAAACAATACCTTGGATATTGAGTAATGATACACGAAAATATAACGCATAAAAACCCAACAATAATAAGAGAAAATCATAAGATCTCATATATGCACAAAACAATAATTAGAAAGAAACATATATTAGTTACCGGCAACTATTCAACAAGATCCTAATTAGCTGGGCTCTGAAAAGACGTAAGTGATTAGATTCATAAAATATTATGAATATACCCCCTGGATAGACTTGAGACAAAACAATATCTTAGCAAGTAAATGAGTAGAATGAATCGGGGCAAAGCATATTTACAATTAAACGGCGTCGCCTGGGACGCAGACATGACATTAGACATGGGACGCTAAGGAGTTCAATACGAGAGGCTGGGCAGGCCGGATTAAAGTGCTCTCTGGCGATTTGGCGTGCATCCTTTGACAAGAGTCGTTTCTCCCGCTGTTACACACTGCACGCTAGGGGTTGCCGCCCGCATGAAATTTTATCTAGCAGCTATGGCAATGTTTTGACTGGTGTTGATAAGTGATTTTTAAGAGATATTAAACTTTAAAATTGGTACACATTTTAAGAAAGGCTGATCTATGCAAAAGGAAATAGTTTTTCTGCTCTTTTCGATTTATAAATAGAGCGCTCAACGTTGCCTTACGCTGAGGCCTGTGGGGTGATTATGGATTGATGCAATTTATGGGATCTGCATCAGTTATGTTTCATCAATTTTTCATTTCAAATAATTGCATTGCTTTCGCACTTTAGCATTGAAAGGCTAAAGTTAGGAAGCAACGCTGGACGCATAAGGGGACTAGTCAATTTAAACATCCTAACTATCCTAATTTAAACATTGTAAAGTAGAGAGCCTGCAGGTCATGACTTGTAAAGTTCATTTGCATGTAAACTAGATCTCTTTTTTCATTTGTGTATTACATGAAGTGTGCTTTTAAAAAAATTACAAGCAAAAAATATTCATTAGAAAAGTGTGTTTAAAATATCGGTTCTCCATCCTCTAAACCCATGCCCTTATTATCGTATGGGCAAATCGGGACTCTGCCCAGGGCCCCCGGCTCGAAAGGGCCCCCAATTTCAAATATATTTCTGAAATATATATTTTTATATCAAAATTTTATGAAAAATAAAACAAATTTTATAGATGAGGGCGCCAAATTCATCAATGCCCGGGGCAGGGCCGTGCCTGGAGTTTTTGCGGCCCGGTGCAAGGATCAATTGTTGCGGCCCTTTCCCCTATATATATATATATATATATATATATATATACATACATACATACATACATACACACACACACATATATATATTACCTAGTTATGTTTGGGATTCGTCATGCTTCGTGATTCCGAAATTCAAAAGGTATTAAATTTTAATTAAAATTGAGTCATCTGTCCGTCATAAAGTACTTATAAATTGTTCTTCACTTTACTTATGTAGTTTAAGACAATTATCGACGCACGCACATAATGTTTTTTATTTCACAAGATTGTTTTTGTACTGTTTGCTTTTTCGAACCAACTTCAAATATTAATCAGCCTTTATTATGCATTTGGGACGATAAGTTTGCATTGGACAATTTAAGAAAGAACAGAAAGTACAATCTGTATGACACATATACATTAGATAAAGAAAAATATATCTTTTTTTGAGAATTTTAACAATGTTCATTCATCAACTAACTTTTAAGCATGCAATATTGATTGGCAAATTTTTACGACCCTAACTTCAAACAAAAAGGGAGCTTATAGTCAGAATATTGCTCAGGAAGCCCTCACGCCCACTCGCATACAGACTGCGAGCATGTTAAGTTAGGCCACTGATCTTAAATGCAGACACAACAACACGGATCTGCAGCTTTTCAAATATAATTAAACGAAACGTGTGACCGCTTAAAACAAGAGTACCTTAAAAAAACACAACAGAACAATTTTTACAGATAGTACCCGAAAATTAAAGATTAAAATATTTCATTTAATTGAATTTAATTCTCTGAATACTCAATATCATAGGCGTAAACTGGCATGAAATATTGAGGGGGGGGGGCAAAATTTTTTGTATTGTCGATCGTTTTGAAATGTGTTATCTCTGAATTTTAGGGGAGGGGGCGCAACTGCCCCGTCTTGCCTATAGTATGTTATGCCTATGCTCAATAAACTATATCAAAAAGAATTTTTAAAAAATAACTTACCGATAGTTTTGAAGACAATCCCATCACCTGCAATCTCTTCCGTTTTTACAATAAGTAACTCCCATCTATCATGGTTGAGCCAGTGACATTTTATAAGCAAATTAAGTTGAAAAAAGTTGCACCAGTTGTTATAGTCAGATTAGTTACTTGCACTTAGAGAGTTTGATTCGCGATGGACCACTGAAGAAAATCGTGAACATGCGGTAGACATGCATTCTCGTGGTTCTGTAAACCTTGTTTGCATCTTCTGAGTAGTTCCAATGTACAGAAAATTCTTTTTTCTTCCGATGAAAATCCAAGTTGTGGAGGGAATACCCGGAAAAGCTGCAAGTAGCTCTAAATGTCATATTCGGTAGTGTGACTTTATTTCCGGGAAGGGGGGGGGTGTCCACGTTTTGTCACAAAATAATTAGCACCACAAAAATCAAACATGAATTCTAGGTCCGTTGTTTGATCAAGGTAATAATAACCAAGATAATAATAATTCTACAAGATAAATAATAATTCTACAAGATAATGGTTTCTTTGATCTTTAGATAATGGAAACAGCTCCCAAAAATAGTTATGCACTAGAAATGTGTTGGCTGATTTAAATTAAATATCTTTAAATGTAAAACTAACATCAAGAAATATTAAGACTTAAGAGAGTGAAATTGTTGATACCTAATGGATTTCAATTAAAATAGTAAATTAAGCAGATCTCTTGATATAATTACGAAATTTTCAAGGGGAAAAATACAAGATTATAATAATTTTTTTACATTACAATACATTAACTTTCTGACTCAAGCGGTACAACAGTTGTACCCCCTCAAAAAAAAGTGACTGAAGAGCAGCGCTGGTGGAAGTGCCTTACCCAAGACTTCTTTCCTCTCTTTTGACAGGAAATCCTTTCACCCTTGATGGAAGATGGAATTTCTAGAGACGAGAATTTCTTTTCTTATACTGTGGGCTGTGGGTCAGGTGTGTTAGTAGATAATTGTCTGGGGAGAAACTGGTAGTTGACAGTTGTCTAACTACCGGTTAACAACTGACCCTAGTCAGTTGAGCGGGATTCGGCATCTAGATTTGCGTTTTGTTTGAGGACTTGTATGGCCAGTCATATTTTCTCCCACCTACCAGCAGTTGACAATACAAAAGACAAGGTGTGCACTTCAGCTGAAAAGTAGGGAAAGGAAATCTTCAATATTCTGCCGTTTTCTGGGACAAAAATTCTCAAGGGTGAGCCGGGGCGAAAAGGTTAACATATTATAATAAAATTTTTCTGGACTTAATATTAGCAAAAGTATCTATAACGTCGGAAAAGTCAATTTTCGATACCAAGTCATTCTCGATTGAAATAATTGCCAATGAGTTGAGTCGATTTTGTGACATGGTGGATCGTAAGTATGTTTTTATTAATTTCAGTTTTGAGAAGGATCGTTCAGCTGATGCCACTGTAACTGGCACAGTTAATAACACGCGCAGGGCAATAGTCAAATTCGGAAACACTTCTTGCAGTCTATTTTGAGTAATATGTTTCAATATAAGTATTGTAGAAGTATTTTTCAAGGAAATAGTTCTTGAAAATATTTTCAACTCTGTAAAAAGCTCTATTCCATTAACATCTCCCATAAATCTAGCTAAATTTAGACATGAATTTTTTAAATTTTCATCTTCATCAAGTTCTGCGAAATTGAATAAAAATCCAAATGTTTCTTTAAACAGATTTAATTGACCAAAACGTTCTTCCACTGAAACCACTGCATTATCCAAAAGAACATTAAAGAAATTAATTCGAAAATTAGTTTCTGGAGCAGTCACTGGCTCGTCTTCAGCTTCATACGAAAACTGCTTTTTAACTTTTCTCCGACGTATTGATGCAATGTCTGGAAATTTTATGGAATTTTCACCAATTTCCAGTTCTACAGCTAACAGTTTGGCGTCTTCTTTAGCTTTTTCAAAACCATCTTCCTTAAATTTTTTAAGAAGGCTATCGTATTTTTAATATGTATCAAAGCAGTATCAATAATCATAGCTTTGTTCTGAAATATTTTGCTGACAAAGTTGAACTGCGATAATATTTCATACCAAATACAAAGTGATACCAAAAATTTATATTCTTTTAATTCATTTGCTAAGGATAAAGCTTCACTTCGACATTTTGCTTCATTCGACGTTTCAGATATTTCAACTAGTGCGTCATATATGTCACCAGTCTGAAAACGGATAGCTCGCACGCTGTCAATTCTGCATTCCCATCGGGTTTCAGATAATGGCTTAACGGTTAAATTTTGGACATGTTTCTTAAAAATACTCCATCTGTTCGTCGATGCAGAAAATAAAATGTAAATACGTTGTAAAATACCAAAAAATGTAATTGCAGCTGTTGATGAGCGTGCCATATCACCCAATACAAGATTCCAATTGTGGCAACCACAAGGAACAAAAAGAGCTTTTTCATTTAATTCTAAAATACGAGCTTGGACACCTTTGTTTTTTCCACGCATATTGGCCCCATTGTCATAACCCTGGCCACGACAGTCATGTATGGAAAGTTCAAGAGCAGAGAGTTTTTTCAGAAGAGCGTCACAAAGATTAGCACCTGAAGAGTCGCTTATTGAGATAAAACCTACAAATCGCTCATTTACAGAAATATTGCCGTCTTCGTCAATGTCAACATATCGCAAAATCATTGTCATTTGCTCTTGATGGCTTATATCTGGTGTACAATCCAAAATTACAGAATAATATTTAGATTCTTTAATTCTTAAGCAAATTGACTGAACAACCTTTTGGGCTATTAATTCAATAAATTGATTCTGGATTCTATTTCCCAAATATGTATCATGGATTTCTGAGTTTGTTATTCTTCTCAAATGTTCAGACAATACTGGATCAAATTTAGCCATCAGTTCAACGACACCCAAAAAATTTCCGTTATTTTCACTGTACAGTTTTTCGTCCGTACCACGAAAGGGTAAGTTTCTTTGTCCCAAAAATTGCACAATAGACAAAAGTCTTTCCAAAACTGAACGCCAATGCTTTCTCTCAATTTCGATAATTTTTTCTTGCTCTGCATCTATTGTACACTTTTTGAGAAGTCGATTTTCTAGTTCAACCCATGAGTTATGGCACCTTTTATGACCAGCAGATAACTCGTGAGCAGATAATTTACTTAAAATTTTTTGCCAGTTTCTACAACCTTCAGCATTATTAAAGCATGTTTTATTGACAGTGTTGAATAATTTGCAGCAAAAACAGAAAACTGAATTGGTGGTCTTTGAATATACAAGCCAGCGGCGTTCAATAATTTCACCATTCGACATTTTTCTCTGATAATAACTTGTTGAAAAATGCCTTTTGTGCTTATCTAAGGGAAAATTGAAATCCAGTACTCGATGTGGACCTTTTTCGACAATCATTTTTTTCACTTGCTGGCTTAACACTGGTGGCCACTTTGCAATGTCGGTGTAATCTGAAATTTCTTCATAAAATGAATCTTGTACTGAGATAGAATCACATTGATCTACTATATCAGGTTTTGAAGCCACATCCAACAAATTACTAGAAGAAAGTTCCACAGTATTCCTTATCGACTCACTTTGAGGAAAAGATGCAAATGATACATCCAAAGCTGCATTTGAAGGGCTTTTATCAATACTCGGAATGTTTTGTGCTTCATTGCTTGAGGACGCACATTCAGCCACAGGTCGAAAGTGCTTCAGCAAAGACCCTCGCATTAACTTAGTCGTTTTCTCATTTTGCTCTTTACGTTTCCTCTTTGTTGCTCCCGATTCATTTCTGGAACCAATACCAGTCTTAGGCATTGGAGACAATGATACAGTACTAGAAACACAATAAAAAGCGCTGAAAACTGAATAAAGGTTTTGAAGCCGTGACTACCAAGAAACCTTAGCAATTCATAAAACTGAAAACACTTACTTTACTATCGGTTCCAGCCGACTCTGAAAATACTAACTGCCAGAAGAACTTTTACTACTTTTTTTTTTTACTGTTTTGTAATTTATTTTTGCATCATTCTAAAACTTTTTTCTTTTATTTATTTATTTATTTGTAATCAACTATTCTGTATTTCAGTTTTATTCGTTTCTCACTTCGCTTTTCTACTTGATAAAAATAGCTTTCCGTTCCATCATGTGCCCGACGACGGTGTGTCTGCGAATCAAAGTTATTTCCCTTCTAAATTAGCTATCGGTTTAGTATATACAATGTAAATTGTGGGTGCCTGCATGTCTTTTTATATCTGATGTTGCAGGATTGCCATACTTGTGTAATGGTGTTCCCTATGTTCTCCCAAGTGGCGCCTATCACTACTACAAGGTCACGCGGGCAATCGCTTGTAAGTGGCTCAGCTTTTTCGCGCTTTGTATCAAGTTTTGAAAATCATATGAGTTTGCGTGCAAACTGTGATATAAAATGGAAATAATTTAATGTTCCTTGTGCGGCCCGGTACGATTTGATCCACGGACCGATACCGGTCCGCGGCTCGGGGGTTGGGGACCACTGTATTAGCATGTGCAATCGATTCTTTTTCTTTTCTTTTTTTTTTCCTCTTCATTGAGGATTTTTTTTTTCAGACCGAAATTTTTTACAGCCTTCGATTTTTTGCGGCCCTCGAGTTTTTGCGGCCCGGTGCGGTTGCACCCTTCGCACCCCCCAAAGCACGGCACTGGCCCGGGGCCCCCGTTGGTCATAATCAGACTCTGTCTAAACCTAGCTGTGGGAATTTTTGATTAGAATAGAACGACCTCAGAATTCCTAACATTGAGATACTGTATAGGATAATTTAGGATTTTGTTTGTTTAAAAAGAAACATACAAAATATAGCAATTTTAAAAGCCAAAGTAAGGGGGAAATAAGAACGAATGAATTTTAAAAGAACAGATAATTAAGACAAAAAAAATTAAACAATTATAATGCAATATATGGGATCTGCATCAATTATATCTCATCAATACATTTCAAATGATGCTTTTTAACTGTCCACTGTTTCTTTTTTATTTCCGTAACATATTACCTTCAAATCTAAAATTGTAATTTTAAATGCATTAAAATATATATTTAGAACAATTAATCAACAAATAAAAAAAAAAAAAAATATTGCTGTTTTTCGCGGATCAACTTGCGGTGCGGGCGGCAACCCCTAGCGTGGAGTGTATAACAGCGGGAGAAACGACTCTTGCCAAAGGATGCACGACAAATCGCCAGAGAGCACTTTAATCCGGCCTGCCCAGCCTCTCGTGAGTTCAATACAGGACAGGGATGGGACTCATAAATTCAAACAGTGTAACAGGTGTAACAGGTTTTCGATCTCGGGCAAAAAAATACTGTCTGGAAACTGTTTTAAGCGGACTGATCAATCATGAAGTGTTTCCCACACAGACCACAGATAGTAGGAAGTAGAATGTTGATGTAAAAAATTAACATTTATCAATTACCGATTAATGAATAATTTAAATAGGAATATTTTTGAAAAGTTGAGAAAATCGGTGCGTTCGTAAACGACAAACTCGTTGCACGAGTTTGTCGAAGAAAACTGTAATCCTCAGGGAGGAGTACAAAAACAAAAACTGTAATGCATTTGCAGTCATTGTCTGCAAATGCAAGTGAATTTTTAAGCGAGGGTCGCTCTTCTTGAATGATTTAAATACTATGTTTTCTTGTACGTGGCATTGTGTAGTTGTTGGTTGTTGATGTTAGTAATATACTTCTATAATTTGCTTGAAATTTTTAAGACGAAAGTCGATGTTATCATCAATAATTGAAAGAAAGGAGGATCCTATTCTTTCTATCAATGATAAGGTGATTTTAATATCAGCTTAGTTATCAAACTGCGTTCTAACATTTTTACTTATGTTAATGGCAAGAACAGAACTCTTTCAAATATACAGTCCTCGATCTATTGGTTTAAAATCTAATTTTTGTTTTATCGTTGAAATTCTTGAATAAGTAACTTCATTTACAACAACTGAAGGTAAGTTAAAACATTATTTAAGTATGGTAACACTAAGCTGCCGTATAAAGCAAACATTAAGAAAGAACTGATTACCACTTTAATGGTCGTGATGATAAAGGATTTTCCAATGGGGATGATACAATTTTAAATGGTTAGAATGGCAACACTGCGTATTCTTTTTTGACAGTTCTTGTACCATTTGTGTTTAGTATGCTATTCCATTGAATCATAGAAAGACACACGCTTGAACAATGTTTCAAAATTATTAAAGTGTTTTATCAAAATTAGTGTTCATATGTGAATACTGATAGAAATTTGACAAGAATTCATGGATGACATTATTCAGTTCTTGTGATTTCTTTCTTTGGGGAATTGTTCAGTCACAAGTTTATGCTGATAATCCAATAACAATTGAGCAAATAAAAACCAACATTGAACATGCTATTCGTGAAATAACACCCAATTTCTGTGAAAGAGTGATGGAAAATTGGATTGACACAATGTGGTATGTAAAGAGAAGTCGTGGCGCTCGCATGAACGATATTATTTTTCATACTTAATGGCATAATGCAAGCTTTCAAATAAAAACGAAAAATTGTGTCTTACTGAATAATCTATGTGTGTTTTTTGTTTTTGTTTTTTAATGACTATGTCATTTTATCTCTCAATACCCTTTTTGAAAAATGTGTCCCAAAAATGCGACATAATTTTACATGTATTTAAATACTATTGGTTCACAACAGCTTTAATCTATTGTTACAATATTTCGTAAGCTGTAGAATATGCGTCACATGTATTTTTTAAATATATTTAAATACTATTAGTTCACAACAGCTTTAATCTATTGTTACAATATTTCGTAAGCTGCAGAATAGGCATCACATGTATTTTTCTATAAATAGGTTACACTCATAAAAATTTCAACATAGGGTTACCAGGCGAAATACGCAAAAGATGAGCGATAAAATGGCCTAGTCAATTAATATCGTGTTAATATGGCAATAATGAAACTAAATAATTAGGGGGGGTCTCCCCCTGATGAGGCTCGAACAGCCGAGATTTTTTTTTTTTTTTTAATTGTATCACGACTATTGGAAAACCCTTAATAAGGTTGAAGTATAAATCGCATTGAGTATGCATGGTAAACCTGTAGGGTCATGTATCTCTCATTTTAGTTAACCTGCATTACTAATACTGAAAAATGTGAGAAATTATGAATCTCTTCAATCTGGAGTTCCCCCCAAGAGTTGCGTTAATTGGTTTCAGTTAGTAGTGAAGTAGTTCGGTTAGTAATGAAGACAGTAAAATAAATATTTTGTTGACAAATCTCATTTTTGAAAATCGAAAAAGAAGCCCACAATGGAAGGGGGGCGGGGGGAGCGAAATGAGCTAAAGCTTGTGTAAAATTTACTCTTAACAGCTTAAATAAAATAAATAATTTTATGCTGCTAGTCAAATTAACCAAAATATGTTTGAATATTTTTCTGCACATTAAGTCTGTTAATATAATTTATCGCATTGAAAGCAGACAGTTTATTTGTCACTTCTGCCAATTTAAGGTACTTGTTCCTAAATTTAGCCACTTATTACTGTATTTAGTAAATAAATTTTCCACTTTGGGAAGTGACATTTTTGATGATTTTACTCTCTAATTTAGAGATTAAGATAAATTTGGAATATTCTTTCTAAGCTTTTAAAACCTGATCTGTGCTACCTTAGAAAAGGAATGATGCGGTGAAAGGTTTACGAATGGATCAGGGATGTAGCCAGGGGGTGGGTTAGGGAGGCCTCAGCCCCTCCCAAAATTTGGACTTTCCTAAATTGGATGTCAATAATCAAGCTATTTTTTGTAGAAATTCTACCTTTGCCACCTTTTGGGCTTGCCCTGATTTACTTTCTTCTTTCTGGTTATGTGCCCAAGGCGTATATTTCAATCAACAAATTTTATGTATACTTTTGTCCCGTACTATACTTGTAAATATTCAAATTTTTTAGTACTATTCATAAGTACAATTTTAAGGATGAGAGTTCTATTATAAAATAGAGGAACATCCATTCAAAATCTATTATTAATTTAAAATGAACTGCTTATTGGTTGGATATTTTTCGAATTTCTGACCCCAAAAAAGGCGTTATTTTTTACAGTTACCAACCCTTACGGAACATAGCTAACTGCTTTTTGGGAAACTGTAAATTTGTAATACCTTTTCAAAATAATAGCCAATCCACATATAGGGTTGGCACATTTTTGCCATAGGTGGAAAAAAACTGGAAAATGGTCATGGGCGTTGGCAGCATAGGGCAATGAGCCCCCCCTGGATTTTTGTATGCAGTGTTTTCCCTTACATTTTTGCTCTTTCCAACATGGTAACCATACGTTGAAGTAGTCTGCCCCCCCCCTGCCGGCACCCATGAAAATGGTCCCTTGCCACCCAGAGTGGCAAAAATAGGATTCACCATGTCTTCCCCCCCCCCGCGCCTTTTTTTTTTCCCCAGGTAAACTAAAATATCTCTAATTTTTGCCACTGTCCCGGCAAAAATACAAACCTTTCCCACACGTACATTGGAAAACTAAATATGGTATTCAGTTGGCCAAAATTCGGTAAAATCATACAAGACGGTGCGCACCCCATGTAAACACGGCGTCAGTCACTGTAGCTTGGCAAACGCCAAGCTACAGCGCTGTCGCCAACCATTTTGAACGATCAGCAAAGTCAAAGTATTTTAACACATTAAAATTGCACATATATTCCACTAACAAAAACATTAAAACAAAATACAACGTCCCTATTTAACCAAAAGAACGTCTGCAAATTCAGTAACATGCAATTTAAAATGAGCAACCAGTGGATCGTTTTTAACTAAAAAAAACTACAGTGGATTAAGCAACCTAGTTGTACCACTATGTAAACTTGGCAACCAGTGGACCGTTTTTAACTAAAAATACCTCAGTGGATTCAACAACCTAGTTGTACAGCTATGTAAACTATGCAACCAGTGGACCGTTTTTTACTAAAAAAAATACAGTGGATTAAGCAACTTAGTTGTACAGTTATGTAAACTATGCAACCAGTGGATCGTTTTTAACTCAAAAAAACATCGGTGGATTAAACAACCTAGTTGTACACCTCATATAAAGTCAGTTTGATTAGAATAGCACGTAAATAGCACTTACGAAAACATAAACACATCCAATATCAATTTAAAATTCACATTAAAAACCTTAAACATTGCAGATTCGTTTTAAAGAGCACTTACCGTTATTTTTTTTTTTAAATCACCTCTCAGAAATACCACAAAAAGAAATAGAAGAAAAATCTTCCTCCTCTAAAAATCTTCTCTAAATCTTCCTTCTCGAAAAATCTAAATCCTCAGAAATATCACAAAAGTAACACCCACCGGCTTTTAACTTAACACCAGCATGCTTTCTTTTATTTACTTTTACATTGACACTGCATTTCTAACAAACACACACACTGGCCGATAACGTAAAACCAACATGCTTTCTTTTATTTAGCTTTATATTCACATCCTATTTCTAATAAACACACACACACTTTCTCTTCATACAATAACGTAACACATCTCATTCCCTTCCATACATAACATAAACAATTTCAAATTCCCGGCGATGTACAGGTTTTTTTTTTATGGTTGCCAGCCTAAACAACCGTCGGCAGGGCACTTCCCTCCCGCTGAGCATCGCCTACGATGGTGCCAGAACCAACGCCAAATCAAACAGGTAAACAAACATCAAAATGTAAACAGCACCGCATATGGAATATAGTCCCAAAATTTTTTTCTATATTCTAACATGAAAATTGCTATTTATATAGTGGTTAATTATATTCAATAAATGTTATCAACTGTACGTCACATGGCATGCAGCACCAACTGTACAGGCACAAAAATGCCGAGTATGTAGAGGCAATACCAAACAAGAAGGGGTTAAGATGAATTAATGTGTTTGAAATATTTTATCTTCCTAATTTCCAATAAACACCGTTTTAAAAGTACTGACTTTTTCTACGTCAGAATAAGTGTTTCGTCTGACTACAGAATTTGTATGCGATTCTTATCCTGCATTTATTGCATAGGGATTAAATCAGCATAAATATAAGTAACAGAGACAATCAAAATGCATTTAAAGCTTTTATAAATGTTAAATTGAATCACAATTTAAAGTTTTTGGATAAATGCTGATAAGCCACGTTTTCTTTGTATTTTAATGGGCGATGGGACACTGAGGCGGGAAAAAAAATCTTCTGTTGCTCTCTCCATGTTGTGGGTGGCAGGGTTTACAGTTTAACACAGCAATGCTTAGGGTGTCCCCACACTGAAAAGTTTAAGAAACCCTGTATTAGACAATAGTACATAAAGTAAATATGTAGATTTTTTTAATACATAACGTTATTTTTAAGAGGGTAAAAAAATGAAATATTAAGTCCCATAGCAGTAGCGGATCCAGAAATTATTTTTGGGAGGGGCTAAACTTTGAAGAAAGCTTATTTCACCCAAACAAAACGTAGGATGAAGCAAAATTTTAGAATAAAGTAATGTAAAACTTTTTGGGAGGGGCTAAGTTATAAAAAAAGATCATTTTATCTACTTAAAGTGTATAATAAAGCAGAATGTTACCCTTTAACAGGGTTGGGAAAAAACCCGGTTTGTCTGAAAAAAACCAAAAAAACAGGTTTTTTTGGTTTAAACTGGGATTTTTGGTTTAAACCAGGTTTTTTTGTTTTTATCTTTAAATCCTTTAATAATTACCTGTTAAATGCTTATAAATAAAAGTTTTTGTAAAATGTTCAGATAACAATTAATGTTCCTTCTGAAAGTAATTAAAACAAAGTAAATAAACAATTGTTACTATACTTATGTAGACATTGAAATCATTCAATTTTAATATTTTATTTAGAGATACTATTTTTTATATTTAGTATATAATATAATACAATATTAACTGTTTGCTACATTTTACATGGAAAAGTTGTTCAAAATGATATTTTTAAGGTTTAAAAATAAGTTGTTAAAACACAAAACCTCTATTTTAGAAACAAATTAAAAATGCAGCCTATAATTTAAGTTTAATGTATAATTTTTAATAATGATAAGACAATAAGGTGTCTATTAGATTGATATAAAAACTTATTGCTGATACTTATTAGGATAATTTAAAAAGATATCAGAACATATTCTATCTGTAGTATTCAGAATTTTAAATTATTCTTTTAAAAAAACCAATTGGTTTTAACCATGATTTAAACCGTGGTTTAAACCAGTCGGTTTAAACCATGTCAACCCTGCCCTTTAGCAATCTTTTTAGGGGGGCTGAAGCCCCCTACCCCCTCCCCTGGATCCGCTACTGTCCCATAGACATTTATAACTCTGTAACTGGTAATTTTTTTTTCTTTTTTTGACATTTTGAATTCAGTTAAGAGGTGGCGAAGACGCCAGCAACCCATCTTTTCCAAAATACTTATATAAATTTCAAATTTATAGTCGAGGACTGTCAACATTCAACCTGGTCATGCAAAAAGTCTGAAAGTCCTTAAAAAGGAACAAATAACAATACAAACTTGCAGTTTGCATGGATAAGATTAGAGAGATTTTGCATTTCTTAAATTGGAAACTTGCTTCCCATTGTGCATGTCAGCGCCACCTATCTTGTCATTAAAAATAAAATCTGATTACCCTCTAAACTTATTTGTGCAATCTGCCATTTTCTATCATTATTTTTTCTTTTTTAGTTTTTACGGACTATTTTATCTCCTTGTATGATAAAGAACATGTACCAAAAATTTGAAATATTTTGTCGCATATTTAAAACATAAAATGGAAGAAAATATAAACGTGGAGAAAAAGCCATTTTAAGAGTTTCTTTGCTGATGAAATTGCGCTGGGTGTATTTAAAAAAATTTCGATATCTCCTGATATAATTACATACCTGCCAACTTTTACGGATCATCCGTAAAATATACAGAGTTTAGTGTTAATTTACTGATGTACGGAGGTGACGAGTCATTTTACGGATTGTTTGGCAATTTTTGAAGTTCTCAATTTTTTTCAACGTAATCTTTTTCAATCCGTCCAGAGAATATATATTTTTTCTTCAACACTTGTTTATTTAAATGTCCAATGCCGTATGAATTTAAATTTTTACCCCCCCCCCTCTCAAGGAAACCAATAAAGAAAGGGGGAAAAAAAGCTTCATCAAATAGGGCATGTTCAGGTTTTTAATTCAATCCTTTTCCATCCTTCTTGAGAGTAAATATTTTCTCTTTACTACTCTTTCATTTAAAGCTACAAAATTCCATAAGAATAAAAACTGATTCGTATTTTAAATTTCATTTTTTTAACACCCCCCCCCCCATAATAAAAATTAAAGAGCATTTTCACAAGAAATAAACTTAGTTTAACATGTAGTAACAACAGCACTAGTTATTAACAAAAAATGAAATTAGTTTTACTGGTGTGAGGTGGAAATTTACTGAAATGAGCACAAAATTTTACTCATGTTAATTTTCCCAGGTTGGCAGGTATGTAATTGAAATATGATTAAAAATGAGGTGTCAAAATATACATTTACCATCTACAAAGGGCATTCCATAAAAACTGAGAGTAAAATCATAAAAAATCAAGAAATATATTTACAGCAAAAAATACATCATTCTTTTTCAAAATACCTTCCGTCAGATGATATGCAACGGTTCCATCGTTCAACTCACTTTTCAAAGCAAGTAGAGAAGCCCTTTTCTGGAAGCTGCTTCTAGAAGCCTCCACTGCTGAAATAACTTCAGAATCTGTGTTAAATTTTCTGCCACGGAGCTTCTCCTTCAACGTCAGAAACAGCCAGAAATCGCATGGTGCGAGATCTAGACTGTAAGGGGTGTGTGGCATGATTTTAATATTGCATTTACTAAGATACTGCTGAACAGAAGTAGCTCGTAGAAGTTCGATCATTCACAACACTCTTTGGTCGCCCAGGCCTAGGAGCCAGTTCTGCAGACAAACGGCCTTTCTTGATATCACCATGCCATCTAAAAATCGTAGATTCACCAAAACATTTGTCTTTGTAAGCTTCTTTCATTAACTTAACTGTTTCTGGAACTGTTTTGCCCAAACGATAGCAAAATTTTATGGCACAATGCATTTCGTTTTTAACTCTCAATCACTCATCTCCATTTCTGTAGGGCAAATAAAACAGTTCTTTAAACAAGAACGGAACTAGGAAAATAAAATCGTCTACTTCATTTAGAATTTTGTATAAACCTACAGTTAACAGTTTGGAAAAATCGCCTGCACTTTTATTATTTAATTTCGTGGTGTTGCCATTACGTAAAAAAATAACTCTGAGTTTTTATGGAATGCCCTTTGTAAAAACAAAAGTGGATTTTTTTTACTAAATTTGGAGGTAAACTGTCCCCTTAATGAATGTAACAAATGTTTGACATATTGGCTACAAAAATGGCTTTAAAAATTATGGATTTATTCGTTTGATCATTTAAATAAAAAATGCTTTGAAGCTTTTTCAACATTAAGTCTAGTTCATAGTTGAGAATGAACTAAACTAAGTGATGAAAAAATACATTCTATTCCAGCAGATGAAGCAGTTGCAATTAACAACTCATGGAAGACAGACATTGTGAGAACAGGGGTTGAAACAAACTCGTTTCAAGTAGTAGTATTTTAATAGTTGCTACTTTTAAGAAAAGTAGTCTAAAAATCAGTGCAATACAAAAATCACTACCATATTTTCCTGTATATAATCCGCGGCAATTTTCACGGCGAGTAATCTAAAATATATACTGCCGATAGTATCACATAAAAAAAATTACACCATATGATAAAAATGTAAATAATAAACTGTACTGTAAAAAGAAAACAAAAAAAATATGAAAAACATGTATTTAAACATGCAATTCAAAACATTCAAAATGAATACATGGATACATTCAAAATGAAAAAGAAAGTACTACTACCCTGAGTAATCCTAAATTTATTTATCTAAAAATAAAACAAACTATAAAATGTCAGTTAGTTGGTTGGTTAGTTAGTTAGTTTGTCTGTGTCTCACGTAGCTCCAAAACAGTTGATCGTAGACCTACCAACTTTTGTATGGAAATTCTCCAGGACAGGTCCCGACATACCTCGAAGCATTTTTTTCGAATTATTGTAGGAGATATCGATAGAAAACATGTCGCAAAAGGCTAATTTTTGCTCTGCCATGTCGCAATTGTAACCCCGCAGTGGAAAAAGAGAGAATATAGCATATCTAGGTTGCCATATTTGGCAAGTTTATTAAATGATTCAGACTCTTGAAGTAAAAATAAAACAATAACGATTTTTTTTTTTTTTTTTTTTGCTGTAATTTAGATTATTTGTAAGGTTGTTTTTTAATTAAAATATCATGTGCATATGAAATCACGGCAGGAATGAAATGTTTTATACTCAAAAGAAAAATAGGATTTGGAAATTTTCCGAGACTAAAATGTGCAACCTTTTAATTTGGTGAAAAATAAAATGGTTGATGTGCGATTTTGAGGAGATGATTCTAACGCTTGATGCAATTTATCTTGATTTTATCGTCTACTACTTGGATTATGAATACACCTGACAATAAGTTTTTTAAATTTTCATTCAGCTGGAATTGTGCATTTTTCTGCGCAGCTTTCCTGCAACTGTTTCTAATGTATTACATTCAGAAAAAGGATGTTAGAAATATCAATTTTAATTTTGTTTAATCACACTCATGATATACTTTCTAACTTAATGAAATAAGGAACGAAAATAGGGTAGACACATGGATATGATATGTTTTTAATATATAGCACTTTAGTGCGTATTTCAAATCTGAAAGTGTTTCAGATTTTCTTACTATTTTTTCATAAAGGCCAATATATCCAGAAGCTCTTCAGAATTAATATAGGATGAAAATAATTTGTTCCTTTTTGTAGGTTTTTATCATTTAACCATCTTATTTTTGTAACCAGGGGCAGCCCGACACAGTAAGCATCGCATCTGGGTGCCGGCTTCGAAGGGGCGTCATTTCAAAATCAAAAGCTAAGTAGAGCATAAAAGGGGGCGTCTTTTTTACATTAGCAAGGGGCGACACTTGCCGCAGAGCCTCTCCTGTTTGATACCATCTTAATTTTAAATTCCATTCAGAATCTGAGAGATTTCAGTGCCAGGGAAGCCGGTGAGGAACGGGATTCTCTCCGGACATAATTTATTAAGATGGTGAACCAACTAGTCTCCGGAGGCAGCTAGTTAATAATAATCAAAAACCTACAAACTCGGAGTCATCAGACTCGGAAATGAATAAATTCATGAAAAAATGAGTCTTCATTTCGAGTCATTTTCATCAACAATATTGCATTTTCGAAATGCATTGTTTATCGTAGTTTCCGAGACATCATTCCATGCTTTCAAAACTCAGCTAGAGACATTTTCATATGATGCACACTTCAATTTTCCTGTTTTCGTAAAATTCTTTTCTCCATCGGACATCCATTGTTCTCATAATTTCTCAACTTTCGATTTAAAAGATCTGTTAACTCCAACGTCTAAAGGTTGTAACTTTTTGGTCAATCCTCCAGGTATTATTGTGATTTTTGCAGATGCAGACTTCAGGGCACTTTTAACATTCTCGCTGACATGTGCTTTCCTGAGTAATTAGAAAAGCTTTAGGATGAAAAAATGAATTATTTCATTTTCACCAGATGCTCCGTAGCCATGGCATCATGATTTCTTCATTCATCCAGCCTTTCTCATTTACATGAATTTCAACACCTTTAGGAAAATTTTCTCAATCAAATATGTAACACAAGGGTACTACAGTATGGAACCTCTTATCCGGAATGGTTGGGACCGGGTGTATTCTGGATAACTGAATTTTCTGGATAACTGGTTGGGGATTAACATGACATCTGCTGATTTGATTGATAGCATAAATGTTACTCTCTATTTTTGATTAGAATTAAACATTAATTGTTAACATACTAGAAAAATAATATAAAAAAACTAATATGATCGAGATAAATAATAATCATTTAGAGAGGAAGTAGTAAATGTATGATAACTTCTTGAAAACTTAATCATACACTAAAAAAATAAATAAAATACCTTACCAGATTACTTACTTTATAAATTCTAGCTTTAGTACTCAAAGAAATATTTTAAAAAAAAACTCATTTTTTGCTTTTCTTTTGGAAGAAATAGGAATTTAATCGATTGAAAAATGATTCTGGATAACTTGTTTTTGGGATAACTGGTTTCCGGATAAGAGGTTCCATACTGTAATATATTCATTTTTTAGCACCATCTCAATAATTCAAACACCTGAAAAAAAAATTTAATTATTGTGTATGTTGTAAGACTTCAGAAAAACTAAAATGATGTTCTTACTTTTATTACAGAAGAATTCTGTTCCACTGAGTATTCTTCAGTAAGCACTTCAATACTCTCATGAACGTGAAAACTGCTGGCAAAAAAAGAACATTAACACAATCTGCATTTGATTGGTTCTTCCTCTCATATAAGAAAATTTTTTAATGCTGTAGCACTGTCAAAGAATGTCTTTAAAAATGCTGAACCTGAAAATGCATAATTCCACCTATATAGGAGGGGAAAATGTGATGTGTATAAGAAAAAATTCTCTTGGAAAAGATACTTGACTGATCCTCTTTATATGGAAACAGGAGAAAGATCTTAGCAATCATACAAATGAGAAACCTTATACAAGTGTTGTGTGCATGGAAACATCTTCTATTGAAGAATTAAAATATAGAAAAGAGATTCTTGCTTGTAGAGAAGCTTTTTGCATGCAGTCTGTGTCCGTAAGTTTATTCTACACAGCTGAACCTAGAAATACATCTTTCCATCCATACAATAGTAAAACCTTAAGCCTGTAAAGTGTGCGAGAAAGTTTTATATTGGACAGGACACTTGTATAATACACATCTTTGCACCTGTACAATGGAGAAATCCTACGAGTGTGGTGTGTGCAAGAAAGCATTTTCTCATAAAAACAGATTGAAAATTCATCTTCGTACCCATACAAAGGAAAAGCCTTATGAATGTGATCTGTGTAAGAAAGCATTCTCTGAGAAAGGAACCTTGAATAATCATCTTCGTATACACTCTGGAGAGAAACCTTACGAGTGTGGTGTGTGCAGGAAAGCATTCTCTCAAAGACACAGCTTGAATAGGCATCTTCGCACCCATACAAAGGAAAAACCTTATGAATGTGATATGTGTAAGAAAGCATTCTCTGTGAAAGGAACCTTGATTAAACATCTCCGTACTCATACAGAAGAGAAACCTTATGAGTGTGATGTGTGCAGGAAAGCATTTTCTAGAAAATCCTACTTGAATGATCATCTTCGTATCCACACTGGAGAGAAACCTTACGAGTGTGGTGTGTGCAGAAAAGCATTCTCTTTAAGAAACAGCTTGAATAGGCATCTTCGCACCCATACAAAGGAAAAACCTTATGAATGTGATATGTGTAAGAAAGCATTCTCTGTGAAAGGAACCTTGATTAAACATCTCCGTACTCATACAGAAGAGAAACCTTATGAGTGTGATGTGTGTAAGAAAGCATTTTCTGAGAAACAAAATTTGAATAAGCATCTACTTCGTATCCATACAAACGAGAAGCCTTACATGTGTGACCTGTGCATGAAAACATTTTCTGTTAAAACGGACTTGAATAGGCATCTTCATGCTCATACTCGGGAGAAACCTTATGTCTGTAATGTCTGCACAAAAACATTTTCCGAAAAATGTGGTTTGAATGTGCATCTTCAAGTACATACAGAGGAGAAACCTTATGAGTGTGATGTGTCTCAAAGAGGAAGCTTGAATAGCCATCTTCGTACCCATACAAAGGAAAAACCTTATGCATGTCATATGTGTAAGAAAGTATTCTCTGAGAAAGAAACCTTGATTAAACATCTTCGTACTCATACTCGAGAGAAACCTTATGTCTGTAATGTCTGCACAAAAGCATTTTCCAAAAAATCTTGCTTGAATGTCCATCTTCATGTACATACAAAGGAGAAACCTTATGAGTGTGATGTGTGCAAGAAAGCATTCTCTCAAATAGGAAACTTAAATATTCATCTTCGTGCCCATACAAAGGAAAAACCTTATGAGTGTGATGTGTGCAAGAAAGCATTCTCTCAAAGAGGAATCTTGAATCGACATTTTAATACCCATACAAAAGAGAAACCTTATGTCTGTAATGTCTGCAAAAAAGCATTTTCCGAAAAATCTGGCTTGAATGTCCATCTTCGTGTACATACAAAGGAGAGACCTTATGAGTGTGATGTGTGCAGGAAAGCATTCTCACAAAGAGGAAGCTTGAATAGCCATCTTCGTGTACATACAAAGGAGAAACCTTATGAGTGTGATGTGTGCAGGAAAGCATTCTCTCTAAGAGGAAACATGAATAGCCATCTTCGTGTACATACAAAGGAGAAACCTTATGCGTGTGATGTGTGAAGGGAAGCATTCTCTCAAAGTGGAAGCTTGAATAGCCATCTTTGTGTACATACAAAGGAGAAACCTTATGAGTGTGATGTGTGCAGGAAAGCATTCTCTCAAAGAGGAAGCTTGAATAGCCATCTTCGTGTATATACAAAGGAGAAACTTTATGAGTGCGATGTGTGCAGGAAAGTATTCTCTCAAAGAGGAAGCTTGAATAGCCATCTTCGTGTACATACAAAGGAGAAACCTTATGAGTGTGATGTGTGCAGGAAAGCATTCTCTCAAAGAGGAAGCTTGAATAGCCATCTTCGTGTACATACAAAGGAGAAACCTTATGAGTGTGATGTGTGCAGGAAAGCATTCTCTCAAAGAGAAGCTTGAATAGCCATCGTGTACATACAAAGGAGAAACCTTATGAGTGTGATGTGTGCAGGAAAGCATTCTCTCAAAGAGGAAGCTTGAATAGCCATCTTCGTGTATATACAAAGGAGAAACCTTATGTGTGTGATGTGTGAAGGAAAGCATGCTCTCAAAGGGGAATCTTCAATCGACATCTTCACACCCATACAAATTAAAAGCCTTGCATGCGATGTGTGCAAGAAAGCATTGTCTCAAAGAGGACACTTTAATATCCATCTTCGAATTCACTCAGGGGAGAATCCTTATGTTTGTGCAGAAAAGCATTCTCCTATAAAGCAACCTTGAAACTCACCTTTATACCCACATAGGATGGAAACCTTAAGCATGTTATGTGTGTAAGAAAGAATTATCTCAGAAAGGACATGCAAATTCCCATCTTTGCACACATGCCGGAGAAAACCTTACATAGGCAGAGTTGCAGTACCGTAAAAAATAGGGAGGCATGGTGGGGTGAATGTCCGGGGCCCCCACACGTAGGGGCCTCAAAATCAATACAGCTGTTTTCTCAACCTCTTGGATTTTTTTATTTCTTTTGGTCTTTTATAACTTTTTAGATATGTGAATCTAAGCAGGAAAAAAAAAAGTTGCTTACTGCTTACAAAACAGCTAACAGCTCACAAACACATCCGCTGTATTACGATATCTACAGCTAATTTTGATAAGTTAAATTTATATACCAATATTTTTAGTCAAAATTCTTTAACTAATGACCTTGTGTTCCCTTTATTTGTATTCTAGAAAAACATGATCTGGGCCTCAAAAACTTTTTGATTTATAATTTTCTTTAAATTATTTTTACAAAATAAAAATCATTAATTTTGTTTATTTTGTAAATAAACAAAAAGTTTTTTTGTTTCTTTTAAAATGATTTAAAAAAAAGTTTTATTTCCACATTTGGAACATTTTTTCCATACAAGTTAAATTGAATAATTTTTTATAACACATTGTATTAATTATATCTAATTCTATGGTATCGGTTAAAATAATAAAAAGAATTTTGTATTTATTTTCTCATTTGGAGCATTCTTTCCATGCAAATTCAGTTGAGTAATTTGTTTATAACATGCTACATTAATTATATCTAATTCTATGGTATTTATGAAAACTATAAAAAAAAAAGTTTTGTTTTCTTGTTTGGAACATTCCTACCACTTAGATACCTGTGTTTAGGTACCTGTTAGGTATTACCTGCCGTTTAATATTACAATTAAATTTAATAATTTGTTTATAACATATTATACATGAATTATATCCAATTCTAAGTTAGTACAGTCTGCATTTAATGTTCAATTATTTTAATTTAACAAAAACTTGGAGCATTCTTTCTCCTTTAATAATTCATGTTTTAGAATTCCACTATGTTCAATTGCTATAACAAAAATAAATAATCAAAATTTACAGAATTGATAAATAAAAAATAGAATGCATTACCTTTTATAAAATATTTTGTAGTGTAGAGAACTGATGGGAAATTCTTGAAAGTTTTCTAACAGAAAAATTTCTCAAGAAAAAATCTGTATACAATCAAATATTGCTTCATTCAACATTACCTATACCAAGGCTAAACCATCACAGGTACAGAGTTACCTGTAACTCTTACCTACCGAGAGTTGGTACCATGATTCGGGATTTGAGTACTATAATTTTGGTACGATATTAGAGTACCCAAACCATTTGTACCGAGATTAGAGATTTTTGTAGTTATTTCAGCAAATATTACAATCTCTTTAGTTAATTCGATGTTTAAAATTTTTTAATTATGACGTTCAATTAAAAATAAATTTGTATATATTATAAACTAGCTGAAGCACCCGTTCTTCGCCCGGAATGGATATTGATAAACCAACAATTACAAATGGAAAATAAATATATATTAAACATACTTTAGTTATATATTTAATCGCTACAAAATCTGTTTTATAGTATTCGTCAGCCATATTCTAACCATACTTGATTTTTTAAAATACTGTTTGGAATGTGCATCATATTCCCGGCGTATTTGTCTTGTTCTTCAAAATTGAAATCTACGTTAAAATTGTCTATGAAAACTGTTTTAAAATCAACGCCAGAAATATTCTAACTATACTTCACCTTTATTTACACAAATATAGACACCAATATTCCAATTAAATAAACAGTAGGGTTAGGCAATTTCTCGACAAAGAAGGTTGTGGTGTGGGATTATGGCCAATTAGCTAAATGTTGACTCTAGGCCGGGAGGGGGGTGAGGTGCCCCGACATGGGAGTATTTCTAAGGGTTTCTAACCCGTAATTATGCTAAGTTTCGGAGGAAACCACGGAAAGTCCAAATTGTTAGGTCAGCGGACACGGTTGAACCAGGCACCTTCCGTCTCCCAGTTCAGTATCCTAAGCGCGCTCGGCCACTGGTGGAGCATTCGACAAAGATGGAACATATCGTTTCGAGGAAATTATTTCTTTTATGGCAAACTTTGCGATAAATCACCAAAAATGACAAACCTTGCAGACATTTAATCTGGCAACCCTTGAAACATGATTCGCCCTTTCACCAGGTAGACAAAAACCTTTATCTGGAATTAACAGCACTCAAAAGCTAAAAAAATACGTAAAAAACACCTTTTTTGTCAACTATTCTTAAGGTCGATTTTTAAAAAACCTTGAAAAATATTTTTATGAATTAGTGTTCGTTTCATTTTAGTGCAAGATTTTTATGGCTATGTTCATTTCCCTTCGATGTATGTAAACAAATGTGAAAGTAACTTTTTGGACACGAACTATAAAAAACTCTGAAAATGACTGTTATGCATTCGTGTGCACTGTATTTTAAAGCAAGAATTTTATGGCTATCTATTTCCCTTTTAGATATGATGGCAAATTTGGGAACAACGTTTAGACCCTTATCCCCGTTTTGATGTGAATTCTAGAAAATCCTGGAAATGATTTTAAGGCTTTTGTGTTCACTATATTTTTAAGCAAGAATTTTAAGCTATCTCGTCTTCCTCTGATAAATGAAGGGAAAGGTGAAAAGAACGTGAAAAAACATTTCGGCCCCTTACACCTGTTTTGGTGCGAATTCTAAAACACCCTGAAAATTATTGTTAGGCATTCGTGTTTGCTACATTCTAAAGCAAGAGTTTTATGGCTATCTCCAGTTCCATTTGAGATATGATGGCAAATTTGAAAATAACATTTTGGCCCCTTATCCCCTTTTGATGCGCATTCTAAAGAACCCTGAAAATGAATTTTAAGCATTTGTGTTCACAATACTTTTAGTCAGAATTTTACGGTTACCTCTTTTTTCCTCTGATATATAAAGGGAAATGTGAAAAGAACGTTTTGGACCCTTACCCCCTTTTGGGTACGAATTTTAAAAAACCCTGAAAATGATTTTTAGGTATTGCTGTTAGGTGCATTTTAAAGCAAGAATTTTATGGCTGTCTCTTTTTTCCTCTGAGATATGAAGGGAAATGTGAAAAGAACGTTAGCAGTTTTCGTTCATTTGGGTGCGAATTCTAAAAAATCCTGAAAATGACTTTTAGGTATTTCTGTTAGCCGTGAAATTCTTGCTTTAAAATATGACTATCTCTTTTATCACCTGAGATATGAAGGGAAACGTGTAAGAACGTTTTAGGTCGCCACCGCCGTTCGAATTTTCAAAAATCGCTTTTTAAATGACGCCTTGGACACAAAAGCTATGCGCTCCTAAAATTTCATGTCTATATCTGCAGTAGATTTGGCTGGACGATGATCATCAGTCAGTCAGGACATCTTCCTTTATATATAGAGATTGTTACACTTTTAAGTTGCCAATTAATATAGTTTTAATAATTAAGTGTCTTCAAATCCCTTAAATTGTGCGTTTAACGCTAATTTGTACACTTTCGTTAAAACTTGTGCATAACTCCTAGAGACTTATGACTGCGAAGCTCGCCAAAGTGGCGATTTTTAGGTTGGCGAGAGTGTGTGTGTGTGTGTGTGTGGGGGGGGGGGGGTAAGTAGGAATTAACCAGAAAATAAGCATTTATTCTCTTCAGCATAGACTACCTTAAATGTCTGATTATATCCATGTTCTTCAATAACGTCTGCTCCAAATGAAGCCATTTGAAAATAGCCATTGTGTTTTTGAGTATTCGCTAGGAAATGTCATGATTCTGGTAAATATTTATTTTCATTTGCCACATTAATTTTTAACTATTTAAAATGTGTTAGAACTATTTAATATCCAAGCTGTGCCAATTTTAATTTCCATGTATCCAATATAGCGATACTTTGTAAATTCTCCATGGTTCTATCTCGTGTAAAACATCAAGCTGTGTAATCTCGAGGAGCTATTTAGAATCGCTTTAATTGTGAATAGGACGTTAGTGTTGCAGAGTATACAAATTTCACACGTTTTTTAATTTATGACGTCGAGGTTTAACTGCCATAAAAGATACACCAAACTCATTTTTAGTAAAAAAATTCCTAAAAATCTGCAAATTATGCTACATATTCAGAAAGAACTGTTTTTTAAAGAAAATTTTCTCCTCTATCCGATGATATAAATACCGTTTTGCTGCAAACGTAATTACCGCCTTTATTAAGGTGAGAAAAAATTCAAAAAAATCGCATAAAAGAAAAACATTTCGCGCATTTGTGTTCACAATTTTTTTAATTTTTGTATTTTAGATGACGCTAATTTGAATTTCGAAAATTTTAATAGTTATTCTGCTATTCGGGGCGAAGACAAATCCAACGAATCAGAGATCACTAAAATCGGTCCAGCCATTCTTGAGTTATAACTGTTGGAACAAACCCCACTTTGTTTTATGTATATAGATTTGTTCAACTATGTGTTCTTACTTTCATTGAATAAATAAAATGTTCAAAAGTAAAGACAATTCACAAATTAAGAGATTAAAATATGCAGTGCACTTACATTTATTTTACTCGAAAAATCCCGTTATTTTACATTGCTTTGCATTTTGTGGTTTTAAATTTTCATAAAAATCTTCACATTTTAAAAGTGCTGAGAATAGAGTCGGGCACATTTTCTTCTATTTGTGAACTTTTTTTAATGGTTCCGAATGGCTGTAGCATTTTGGTATGATGTGGTGTTGTCACTATATTATCCCTTTTCTTTTGTTAATGATTAATTTAATTTACCTCTACCCAGGACGTTTTAGTAATTCAGGATCTTTCTAGTTAAAATTTCAAATAACCACTAAGTAATTTCTTACCTTTGGGGGGCTGTTAATTATTTATTTTGTTTTGGCAGTGTAAAGTTTTCTCTCTTTTGTTTACCTTTTTTTGTGATTAAATTTTCTCTTCACCGGCCGTTTTTTCGCCTTCAGGGTGTTTAAAATTAATATTTACTTTTAATTGCCATTCTGTGGGTAATCAGGAGCTTAAAATATAGTGGCTGTACTTCATACCTCCCTTTTCATTAAAGTTGTTTTGATGGGATTTTTTTTAAATTAATTTTTGTAACTTCCCGTAATCCCGCCTTTTCTTTATGTTATTACTTTATTTCTCATGTTAGGCATCTCCCTGTAAATTTTCAATAATTTTTCGTCATCTTTTAAGTTTTGCTTGCTATGGCATCATATTCTGTGCCTGTTGCATCAGATTTCGGAGATGACGCTAATCTTTCCTGCCTTTTCTTGCACCTGGAATGTTCTGGAACTTTCTTTTTCCCCCCAGGTCGGACAATCCCGGAATGACTTGAGGGTCACTCTCGGCTCTGATTGGCTGAGGGTAGCAGTTCCGGAGTGAGGAGGACAGGCAAGTGCGCGATTTTTCAGTAGTTACGCTACGACGCCAAAACCATGAGGTGGTGATACTTTAGCTCAGGCGAGCTTTTGACTTGCTCTTGATCACTCAGTCTTAGGTGATTCAAGCCAGCTGCAGAACATGGACGATTAACACACCATTTTTTCCTTCCCTTTTTATTTTGATGATGTGAACATCACAACCATGCCTGATGATATCGTCGGCAATTAATTTTCTCTGAAGGACGCTTTGCGTGTCCTATGTGCGGCAGATGAAGAAAGTGGCAAAGATGGCCCACTAGGCCAATGAGTGATCCAGTCGTGGCTGTCATCGTTGGTTCATGGGAAGAGGCCCACCATCTGCTATTCCTCTGACGCATCGCTACTTGTCGATAGCCGTTTTCTTCAGCGTCCTGAAGGCTGGTAAGATGCTTAATTCATTTTGTTTTTTTCCATTTTGATGTCCGAGAGCATGGCCAAGCTTATTGCATCGAGGACGGTGATGCCCATGTGGGCCTAACCCCGTATCTTTGGACTGTCGTTTGAGGGCTTGATCCTTCCTTTTCCATCAAGATTTTGTACCAGTGTGCCCTAAGGATCGCTGCTTCTCGTGGTATCACAATATGGAGGACTGTTCGCATCATCTGCCCCCCCCCCTTTTTTTTCTACTTTTGTTAAGTTGCCATTTTGTAATTTCATTATTTTTTTTTAATGCCTAATTTCTTGTTTAAATTTTTTTAGACCATCGGTCATTCTGAAAAATCATAAAATTCGGGATTGAATCTAAGCTCTCTGAAATGTACCAAAATTTTAAGTGACAATTTGTTTTCATTTGTAACAACTAAACTAAATTTCATAGCATGCGATTTCGAGCAAAAAATGATTATCTTTTATATTTAAATTTTTGGTTTGCAACCATGGGTACCCAGGGGTTATAATTTGATTTTTCTTCCACAAAATATATGTGTATAAATTGATTGTCCGGTTTAATTGTGCAGTGCCGAAATTAGTGGTAATTTGATTATAACATATGCAATTGATTAAAGCAAGCTTTGTGTTCAAAATTAGTATGCTGCCTAGATAAGAGTAAAATTTCCTTTTTTTTTTTTGTCATATCTGTAGAATTGATGTTGCTGCTGAGTCCATCTAATAATTTCGTGAAATGTTTGTGGTACTGCACGTTATGACTGAAATGGATCTCAAGTACCTGGCACGGTAGTAGGGTAGTAACTGGCTGTGCCGGGCACAGCCAGCTGCCGTCAAAAAAGGGTCTCTAGATCTGTGGCACGCAATGAACGTTTCGATCGTCCGCCATCTTGCTGGTAGTTAAGTCAAGCGATGGCAACGACAGCCCTTTTTTCAGCATTGGGAAAGGGTTGTGCCTCAAAGGGTTAAAAGTATTATATAAGTGAAAGAACTCGAAAATATAATATAACAGGATACCTTATGTGTGTGTGTAAAGCTGCATTTGCTTTGAAACGGCACTTGAATACTCACCTTCGTACCCATAGCAAAGAGAAACCTTTCTAGTTTCATGTCTGTAAGAAAGCAATCTAATAAAGATAGTTTAGAGCAGGGATGGACAAACTTTTTCGATCGCAGGCCAAAAATCGAAAAACAAAAAGTTTGGCGGGCCAAGATAAATTTTTCTAAAATTTTAAAAACAATACACAAGTATTACAATTTAAATATGTTAATGAGATAAATGAAATTGCGATTTCATTTTTAAAAGTTCCTTCTATTGAGGTACGAAGTGAGATGCACCGATTCTAAGGAACGAGGCTCAAGGCTCATCTGTCAGTCTACTTCTGAAAAAATTCTCTCTAAGGTTCATAGTTGAAAACACTTGTTCACGTATATAAGATGAAGCAAACATAGCACTGATTTTCTGGGCGTGAGATATTAAATATGGGAAACTTACTTTCGATAATGATTTGTAAAACTCTGGCATATTTAGAAACAACTGCTCGAGATGATTGTTAGATTGCAACTCAATTAATTCAAGCTGCAAATCTGACCTCACTGCTTCACAATTTACGATGAAAGACATGGTAAAAATATCCAATTCTGTTTGAATGGTACTGAAATCTTGAAATTTGCGTTCGAACTCAAAATGCACTTTTTTCAAGCCATCTAATATGGATACATTTACATAATATATAAATATATATATACTATCAATTTCTGTCGGACCGGCAAATTAAAATTCCATCCGCAGGCCGTAGTTTGCCAATCCCTGGTTTAGAGAGTCATCTTTGGACCCATACAGGGGAGAAATCCTATTTGTGTGACTTGTGTGGGTGAGCATTTGGTGACAAAAAAAACTAATAGTGTTTTATCGTATCCATACCCGTGAGAAGCCTTATGTGTGCAATGCGTATCAAAAAGCATTTTCTGAGTTGGGAACTTTGAAGAACCATCATCTTCGTATCCCACACTGGGTTAAAGCCTTACGAGTGTGTTGTGTGCAAGAAAACGTTCAGTCATAAATCAAACTTATAAATTCACATCTCCGTACTCATGCAGGATACAAACCTTACAAGCAGGGACTGATTTACGGCGGGGCATGTGCCCTGGGCCCCCGATTTTTAAGGGCCCCAAAACTTCCTTTTATGTAATTATATGTACTACTAAAATTATCTGTCAAGAGTGTAATTTTTCCTTACTTACTTCATTTCATCATAAATATTCAAAATTTTTAATTTAATGTAACTTCTAGTGTTAAAAATTATCCATTTGATTCGATATTCGCAAATTTGATAGGACACTTCAGCATGTTCCTCCTCTTATCGTTTCTAAGGTGTGTGACGACTGTAAATACTCATAAAAACATTTCGAACCTGAATAATTCATAAAAGTGGTATTTGTCGGGACATTTTACCGATTTGTAAATGATTACATAAGGTTAACTTAGGAATGATAATTGTTTTTAACGTAATTTAATTAAGTAATAGTTTGTGAAATATTTTTGCGCAGGGGGCCCCAAAAGTATCTGGGCCCTGGGCCCCCAAGTGTGTACATCGGTCCCTGCTTACAAGTATGATGTGTGTAAGGAAGAATTTATTCAGAAAGGTAGAACTCATTTTCGTAAACAACATGCTTTGGAGAAACTTTACGAGTGTGACATCTTGAAACAGGATCCAGTGAGGAGGGAAGCTTGAATGAACATTGCATTGTTGGAAGTGCATAGCAGCAATCCCTTTCATATATATATGCACATTTTTCACGTGAAACAACACCCTTCCCATTTTAAGTTTGGACAGTTGTGGTTTGCAGGAGATAATCAATCTTTTGAGAAGAAAAAAAAAGGGGGGAAGTTGAAATTTTCCGGCGCATTTCAACAGCAAACAATGCCGGATAATCGAGCTTTTACTGTACTTAAAAGTAGAAATTTCATTTTGCTTGATAAACATCTTGACACTTTATTGCCATTCATTTGGGCAGTGAGATAGCTACTTTTAAATAATATAAATGTTGAATTTTCCAGCTATTTATATCCATTCTTAACTTTTAAAAAATCTATTTTATTATTTATTTATCATAAATGTTGCATGAATTTAATTTTTTTTATATTGATGTTCATTAACCCTCTCGTCACCGAATTATGAAAAATCAGAGAAAAAAAAATCTGACTAGCATTTAATGCATCTGAAATACTATTATAAATCATGCAAAAATATTTTTTTTCTAATTTTGATATTAGATTTTTCTAGTATTAATTTCTGCATTTTCAAAGCATTTTGTTATGCTAAAATTAATTTAAAAGGATGCACATATTAGGTAAAGGTTGAGGAATAAGAAAAAAACTATACTTACCTTAAAAAGAAAAAAAACGGTAAAAAAAGCAGCGTAAATATTTTCTAAATTTTTCTCCTGAAACAATTAAGCAAAAACTGTAAAAATGATCTAAATTGACTAGTACTGCAATCTAGGCACGATTAATGCATCTAGTTAAGAGCCTCATATACTTTCTACATGAATGAATGATATTGATATCACTGAAAGAAAAAAATACTAAATTTAATTGTTTTCTCTCTGAATATTGCTATTTGAAGTAGGAGCCTCATATGAGTTTCAGGGTGACGAGAGGGTTAAGAACACTGTTTATGAAAAATATTGGTAGTCTGCTACAGATTATACCCGGATTATCTGCCGCTGCAGATTATACGATCAGAGTTGCCAACTTTCCTGATTTAGGCAGGAGACTCCTGATTTTTCATTGATCTCCTGCCAACCTGGTTTAGGATACATTTCTCCTGATTTTCGTTTATTTGTTTATTTTCTCCTGATTTTTATCATTCGTCGCATGTATAAGCGATTGTTTGAATTTGAAATCTTTTTCTAAAGTTTTGTCGTGCCAAGGAACCTTTTTCAGCATTTTCCCCTTTCCTGCAATTAAACTAGTTCCAGAAACCCACACATATCTGACATAACAGTTCGGGCTTCGCTGACAAATGTATAATAGTGAGAGAAGTGCAGCTTCATGTTCTAAATCATTGAAATTTCTGTCTTTTTCCTTCACACTTAAAAATGATTATTTTTCATTTGACAGTGTTTTGTTTAATCCTCCAATGCCTTAAGAGTAATAATTGATTCCAATTTTTAACTTTCTAACTTAATATTTTTTATGTTACTAAATTTTTTACTAGCTACGGACAACCTAATAGAAGACATGACCCAAAATAATTTTTTTTTTTTTTTTTTTTTTTTTTTTGTGCTCCAAAAATATCTACCTGGCAACAAATAGCACCAAAGAGAGATGCTTTTTTTTCTCTTTCTCCAAAATGTAGTTTTAGCTGATACAGCCCTGATCTTTTAAAATGTAGTTTTTTAATCGGAAACGAGTCTCCTGATTTTTAAAATAAAATCTCCTGATTTTTCACCTTGCCAGGTTGGCAACTCTGTACGATGCAATTTTTTTTTTTTAAAGCTGATAGAAATGTCAGTGGATTATGTGCAAGGCAGATTATTGGCAGGAAATTACTGTATTTAACTTACTGTAAGTAACTGTAATTATCCACAATTACTACAATATTATTATCCAAGTGCACATGAAAGTAAATGCACCTAATTGCTATAGCTTCTTAATTTTTATTTTTTGGTCAATTTTAAAATTATTGCCTTTTTTCCCTACAGAAACCTTTTTATAACAGCAATACAAAAAAAGAAAGGGGAGCGCAACAATCCCTAGTCAACACAAAACCTCTTAAAGCTTATAATTAAAACTCGTCCATTTGATAGATATCCCTTGTTATCTCAAAAAAGTCATTGCACAAATCAATTTTCCTATTATAGAATTGGTTTTCAAAAAAGCTTACCTCTTAAATTTTGGAGGCAACTCCAGTTTTCAAAATGGTGGCCATCTTGTTTCCAGACATAAAATCATCGACTGTAAAAACATTTAACTTTTTTTTTTTTTTTTTGACTAAGGCTTTATTGGAATTTAATCCACAAAACTATCATTCATGATTACTATCCTGCCAGGGCCGGCCCAAGGGGGGTGCGAATGTAGGCGATCGCCTATGACCCCGCGCTTATAGAGGCCCCGCTCTTGGGCCATTTTATTGCTATCTCATAAGACATGATAGAGAAGAGGCCCCGCTCTTGCGCTTCGCCTGGGGCCCCGCACGCCCCTCGGACCGTCTCTGATCCTGCATTGCTTACACTTCCAAATACTGCCGTTTAATTATTTCCTCTGACTAGCCAAACTGCATTGATTCATGAACTTATTACAATTAACCCTGTCTTTTAATAACATACACTCAAACAAAAATCTCCTAAAAGTGGCATAATTCCTCGTAAACTCATGGGTGAAATATCTATTTGCAACTCCTGACTTTCACAAACTATTCCACTTATTTGAAAATTCAAAACTCCCACTTTCAACTTTCCATTAAAATCCCCTGGTACATCCCCACTACAACACTTAATATCTAGTTTACAACAAGCCATAGCAAAGCTCATGAACTTACCTTTAGGAGTGTAGTAATGCTTCTTCTAATCGATTTATTTAGCACTGATTCTGATTGTTTTAATAAGAATAAATGCAAGAAATTGTAGAATATACAAGATTTTAAAAAGTGCACAGTAGGCTGAGTTACAAGTAACCCAAAATCTGTTGGATATTTGTATTGCAATACGGTCTTTACAAAATAAGAATGTTGATTATACTCATCAAGACGAACAACTAGAGCTGTAACGTATAGTGATTTGGCCGAATACCAAATATATTCGGCATATAATTTAAGTCGAATACTGAATATTCAGTGGCCAGATATTAATTTTATTAAAATTTCATTACAATTGTAAATAAAATATAGCTTTTGAAATTTGTAATTAAATACTGAATAAAGATTAATTAAAATTCATTTTATATTATTTGTAGGTACTTCAAAGAACACAGCAGTATATTATCTGTAAAACTAAAAAATCTTGGTCATGAAAAACCTTTTACAAAGTTAAACACTAATTGCAGCTTACTTATAATTTGCGATAATTATAATTTAATAAATATGCTATGGTAAATGTAATTAATCTGGTAACTATGCTTAATCCCACACATCATGTTTTGGGTTTTACACACTCTGGACAGAAAAGATTTAGCAGCTTTTCAAAATTATGTTCGTAATTGAGGATTTAAAAAGATTCCTCCTACCCCACATGTAAAGAAAAGTAAAAAACCAAGTTTAGTAGTGTCACCAAGTAAAAAAGTCTGCATTTCTGTAATATTATTAAATACATTAGATTATTTTTCATTCAGCTTTAAATGCAATGATTTAGGATATTTCATAATATTAACCCTACAATGCATGATTTTTTTTAAATGGCTAAAAATAAAATTGTAGCTTTGTTTTGGATTACTTATGCTTGGAAAAATATTTTTTAAAAATTTCAGCTTGTAGTTTCCCAGAAAAATCATGAAAAATATTCAAATCCGAAAAATTAGAGTGCCCACTCTATAGATCTCATAAAACAAAAGAAAATAATATAGCCTGATTCTACATTATTTAATCGTAATACTACTATTTTTAATAGTTTTGTATTCATTTTCATTTAGCAATGAAAATTTGAAGCAATCAAAAATGCGGACAAAAATTGGTTCAGTGAACTGGATGCACGTGCTGTGAATTCATGCTTGTTTGCTCTAAAAACATACTATACACTTTTAAAAACTAAAATTTATTTCCGTGTGGTCTTATATTTATTTTAAATGCATATTTCAGACAAAACTACAAAATTTTCTTTTTATTACGGAAAAATGTGAGTGTAGCCAATTGGCAACAGTTTGCAATCTAGGGTTAAATTAACATATTGGAATATAACTAAGCAATATTGTTTGTAAATGCATTTAAAAATACCTGTTAAAAATACTTTTTTTCTCTTTGTTCTGAAATTATTCAGCTGAATATGTAGCAGATCTCGGCCAAATACTTGTTCAATATTCGGCAAAAGAACCGAATAGTGGCCAAATATTTGTTACATCCCTACCAACAGCATTTAATTAATCAATATATTTACTTATGAGATTTTGACATTTTCCCTAAACATTTTTAAAGCATGTAGGTTTCTAATGAAAGAAAAAAAATTAACTAGTGTCATCTCAAAAACATTTTTTTTCCCTTGAAAAACCTAATTTTTATTTAAATTATTGTTATGTTTTAATAAAAAGGTTCCATTAATCACTATTCTTTGATCTTATTCATCAATATTCTTTGAAGTGGAAATAAAATTTATCCTAATATAGGTTCGTTTGTGGTAAAATGACATAAATTTTGTTAGTTTTAACTTTTTTAAGCTACACATAAAAATGATACATTTTAAACTTTTTTGACAAATATTTTACATTGGACTGTCTGAGAGTTGCTAGAAATGTTTGTTACTTATTTCAAGAACATGCAAACTGATGAATCATTATTTTTTTCTGTCTTGTTATTATGATCATTTTATCCCATAGTGTGGGGCAAAGTGATTATTGATCAAAAAAATGAAATAAATCATAGAAAATGTTTTAAGAATATGATCAACTGAATGATAGATAACATGTACTTTATAAAGCAGTTTTACATGGGTTTTTACTTTGGCTATCAAAAATTTGTTTATTTAGAAATGCTTAACATTAGAGATCTGTGTGAAAAAATTTTTGAAAATAATGATTTTTTTTCTTTAATCTTTAGGATTTTGAAAGTCTTTTCACAAAATACTTTTCATTTTATTTCTTTTTAGCCAAAAGGAAAATTACTTATTGTTCTCACATATTGTTCTCTGATAATATGCCTTTAAGGTAATAGTGTCATTTTCAAAAATGGGTGCCATTTGGAAATTTAAGAAGCAAAAATACAATTTCAAAAAATAAGTAGCTTTTTCCATAATATCAAACATCCCTTGTTTCTACATATTATTTGAATATTATTCATGCATTTTACCTCTTATTTAATATTTTTAGATAGTTTAATCATCAGACTTGATGAAATTCATCATGTCTGTTCCTGGACATTTTCTTTGAAATTTGCACAAAATATTGTAGTGATACTGGGGAACCAAAAAGCCTGTAAAAACTTTAAAAGTTCATTAAAAAAGAAGAAATCATGATAGAAAATTGCGGTTTGCACCAATAGGTTTAGAAGGTGATTGGATTTTATTTATGACAAGAATGTTTGTAGTTCCAAATGTTGCCGATAAGTGGTGCTGACATGTGCAATGGGAGGAAACTTTCCAATAAAAAATAAATAAATAAAAATCTGAAATCTCTCTAATCCTTTCCATGCAAACTGCAATTTTGTATCATGATTTGTTCTTTTTTAATGAATTTTTGAAAATTTCGGGAGCTTTTGACATGTCCTGGGGTACATCAAAGTCTAAAAATTCATTAAAAAAGAACAAATAATAATACAAAATTGCGGTTTGCATGGATAATAATTGAGCTATTTCAGATTCTGTTTTTATTGGAAGCTTGCTTCCCATTGTGCATGTCATCACCATCTATCGGCAACATTTGGAACTACAAACTTTCTTGCCATTAAAAAAAATCTGATTGCCCGCTAAACCTATCTGTGCAACTGCAATTTTTTATCATTATTTTTTGTTTTTAATCAATTTATAAAGTTTATACAGACTTTTTGCTATATTACATAAGAGGCCTTTTATACATATAATATAGTCTTTTCCATTTAAAAATACATTTTATTTTTATTATTATTTTTTTTTTGTAAGCTTTTGTTTGCCTTGTCTGTTACTTTTATTATAGTAACAGACATGAATTTAAATAATTCCACAAGAACATATAAAGAGACATCAATTTAGACTAAAAATCTAATTATCTAAATTAATCAATTGAATTAACAAGCAAATAAGTATATTTTATACAACTAATTAACCCTTTGAGGCGCAACCCTTTCCCAATGCTGAAAAAAGGGCAGCCATTGCCATCGCTCGACTTAACTACCAGCAAGATGGCGGACGATTGAAACGTTCATCGCATGCCACAGATCTAGAGACCCTTTTTTGACGCAGCTGGCTGTGCGCGAGCACAGCCAGCTGCATCAGCATTGGGCAATCTGTCCATCTGTTCTCGCGTTCTTCCATTTTTCAGCAGATGTCAGTTCTGTTAAAAAGAATCGTGACCAATTTTTTTACGGGAAATGAACGTGCTAAAAAGGCAAAGGATTCTGGTGGAGCTATGTCACCCACAACTATTTTTATAGATATCAAATCTATTCTTCGTGACAGGCAACAGTCAAAACGTCAGAGTTTGGTGATCCCAGAGCGGGATCACTGCGCCTTAAAGGGTTAAAGTAACAGACATGACATTCAATAAAAATATTTGTCAGAAACAGGCTTTTACAGTCATATATCAAAAACTCAAGATGTCTGTTTATTTTATTTTACGAGGATGCTCTAATGATGAACAGGTATTGCTATTCTCAGATTTCAATTTTGTTTTTTAAAAAGTTGAAAGTAATGTATGGTAACGGGCATGACATCAATGTCCAGATAGGTGTATTTAATTATCAAAAATCTTGTATTTTTCTTAAAACTATATAAGAACCTTTTCACGGGCGTAATTCTGCATTAACATGTTTTATGGTCTATGATTTGGACTGCTATATTTCAGTATCTTCTCAACTCATTTTTTTCCTCTTTTTTTCAATTTACTGATTAGTGTGTTTTTTTAATCTATTGTTTTACTACTGGAAACTGTGATAAAAAACATGATAAAAAGAAAAATCATTTAAATTTTCTCATACCTTGTAAAAAATATATTTTACACACTGACAGCAAATGGCACCAAATTTTGAAAATGACCCTTTAAACTCAACAGTTTTTTAGAAAAGTGTACCAAACTGACATACAGTTCAGAAACATCATAGATATATTTATAAAAAATTAATTAGTTCTTAAAAAGTAATTTATAAATCAAATTACTTTTTTAATTTATATATGGACTATAATGTGTGTATATACAGTGGACGAAGAAATTTCATTTCTATCTTTGTTTTTAAATGAAATACATGATGTTGCAAAAACTGTCTTCTTTCTTGAGATATTCCATGTGTCCTTAAACATCACAAAAATAAAAAAATGATTAGTTGCAGTTTGTGAAATGTTCACATTTCATCTTTTATAATTTTATATCTGTTTCATATAGATCTCCTAACTGGACTATTATGAAATTTCTTTTGAAAATAATGGTTCACTTTCATTGTAAACTGTAAACAGTGAACAGTGACTAAACTGCATAATTTGCAAAGAAGTGTGTAAATAATGTGCTTCATGTAGTATGTATGTTTAATGTATCAATCATATTAAGATAAAATAAACTTATGGATTATCCTTAATGGAGTTTTGTCATAATTTGGAGATCACTGAATCATTTATCCTTAGTTATTTAAAAAAGAAAAAAGAAATAGTTGAAAAATACAATATTTAACAAAGCGTGGAACAGAATTATTGGTAACCAAAATTTTGTAGTTAGTGTAAAATCTACTTAATTGCGGTCATATGCACTTGTACTCTGTGTATTTAGAACTCGCATGTTAAGGTTGCATGATTTTCTCCCCTCTTTGTTGCCATTGCTCTGACAAATCTTAATTTTTACGCACATGATTTTCTCACAAGGAGAATGTGCAACAAATTGGAGAAAGCTATCAGAACTCCTTAACTGCTGTGTAGAAAATAAAAAGAGTAGAACTGCTCTTCCACGCGTGACAAGGGAAAAAATGTGAGCTTGACATGCCTGTTCTAAATACGCAGCGTATGAATGTGTATAGACACGTAAGAATCACTTCAGTATTTAGTAAAACCTCCGCAAGTTGCAATGAAGTCTTCATAGATGATGCCAGTTCGTCAATGTAATTCTGGAAAATTTCATGGAATCAAACTCTAACAATTCTTTCCTGTTGCTTTATTTTAGTACCAAGGTCTCTTAATAGCAACCTCCGTACCCATTATATAGAGTGCCTTTAGGAACACTGAACGAAGTTTTTGTTACTTGAATATTTATCATAATGTACAAAGTTTTGTACAGAAAAGTGCAGAATTTCATAGAATTTTTTTAATTTTTCAGAATATTAAATGGGAGTAAACAGGAAATTTAAGTTTTTATATGAATCCAATACAAGCAAAATCTCAATTATTAAAATGTGCTCCATACATTAATGAGGTGATGTACCAAATTTAAGCATTTTATTCTAAAAGTATTGTTACGAAATTGTAATGTTGTTAAATTTTTTTTTATTTGGGAATACCTTATTCCCCCGTAGACGATATATATTTCGGTTATACATAAACACATAACCATCATCAGTCGTTTCTGGATCTCACACTAATGGCGGCTTCCTCTTTAATCTCCTCTCTCTTCTTCCGGAACTTTCAATGTTTTATAAGTTTGTAATGTTGTTTTCCCACATTAATGTGTGCTGCTGGAAAGTCCAGGCATTCCTGCAAATGAATATGTGACACCTTGCCCCCTTCAAAAAAAATGAGAGTTCTCAAAAATAGTGGAATTTTGCTCAATTAGGAAAGAAGTTACGAGAAAAGAAGATTTCACGACTTGTGCTTAGAAATCTATAAATAGAAAAGTCTCTCTCGCTGAGTGTGACAGACTGGATACAGAGACCAGAGCTATATGATTGGCATTGTAATTTTGAATAGTGTTATTGCTGTAATAGTTAATCATTTACTGATGGTGTTATTAAATTCTGTATTTGTGAGATATTAGAACTTGGATTTGTCGTATAAAATGCTATGATCTCCCTTTGAGCTTGTTGGACTACTTTTACATACACTACTTTTTAATTTTCGAAATAGTATTGAAAATATGAAAATAAGTGTGCTGATTTAAACCATTTTTCATTGGCTCTGGGAGGGAAAAAGTTGCTTTCGAATCACGCTTCAGAGTCTGTTTGCATATTAGTGCATATTTAAAAGATGAAAGTGTTGCACACATTATTTTTTGGGTATTAAACTTTCCCACCTCATTGCAGATTATGTGTCAGTAAAACACAAGCTGTATCCACTTGTACCCCAGTACACCCAGTTAAAATATTAAGTACTTGATGCATTAATATAACTATATGAGATTGATTACACCTTGTTAGAAAGGATATCAGCAAAACAAAGTGGGCATTCATTGTTGTAGAGTTAATATTGTTTAGTTGAATAAGAGCTGAATTTAGAATAGCATTAAACTTAAAAATGTCCATAATTTTTATTTCAGAATTGGGGACACTATGCTGATTTGTCCCCAATTTGATCAAAAATCTTGTCACCTTCTAAGGTGGCCTACGTCCTCAATTTTCCAGGACAGTCCCCAATTTCTGTGTTTTTTGCGATTTGTCTTCAAAATGTAAAGAAGCAATTGAGGACAATTTTTAATTATTACATTGTTTTGTAATTAGATTATGTGTAATTATTTCATTAATTATAAAATGTCCCCAATTTTCTTTCAGAATCGGGGACATTTCCTCAATTCTACGTTCGAAAATATAAAGCCTTATAGAAAAACCCATGCGATAGACATTTTGCGTGGTCTTTTTTTTTATAACTGGCGGGAACTTGTCGATTAGGCATTGTCCCTTACAACGGCCCGAAGGAGTGAACATTTTATTATGGGGCACCCAGTGGGCGGTCAGCGTTACCCGCTATCAAGGGACGGACACAATGGCAACCATGCCCAGTCGGGGATTGAACCCTGGCCGCCGGGAGTTGAACCCGAAACCGGAGTAGTTGTTAACAAATAATAACTGCTTTATAAATTAATTTTCTCTTTAATGTGAGATTTTGCTTTAATTAAATACTAAAAGCAATTCAAGAGATCCTGCTTTAAAAGGTATATAAGCTTTCAATAAGTATTTTTATTATTAAAAAGTTTTTGCCCAGCCGTTTCACTGACGGTAACGCTAACGTTAATTGCCACTGAACACTATAGCGCATGCACACGTATAAAGTTTACGGTATCTGAACTGAACTGCCGCAGGAGACTTTTTGGATAACGTTCGTCTCCCTTCAGTGTTCGTCAGATTATAGTCTTGTTTTCTCTTGGTATCACCGTCTGGTGACAGGCAAATAAAATTTTTATACGTTTTCTTCCCTTTCCGTATTTGCATTACATTGCTTTTAGAAAATATCGTATAACGTTTTAAACAAAATGAATTTATAGAATTAATGATCCTCAGAAAATAGCTATAAACAAATTAAAACAATTTTTAATTTCAAGAAAATTAATAATTAAAATACACCCTCCAAAAAAAGTATTCGGGCAAGAGAGAAATTTCCTATTTTAGATTTGCGAATAATAATTGAGTTTTTGAAATACGTTCAACCTGACAGAAATATGGAAATTCATATTTATACATAGTCTAATTCATATTCTATGAAAAATAATTTTTAATCTACGAAACCAACGTAGGAAATTTATCTCTTGCTCGAATACTTTTTTTTTAGGGTGTACAATAGGGTGGAGCATTCTTATATGGGAAAAACTTTTTTGTTAAATTTTCATTTATAATAGTGATGAAAGTGTTACCCAAGATTAGAGGATTTTAAAAAGCATTACTTTTTTAAAATTAGTATTTTCCTTCTACCCGCGCATTTATTTTGAAAATTTACATTTGTGCTACTATACTGATAAAACTTGAAGGAGCATATTGTTTATAAATTCTATTAAACTATTTTTTATTATGAAAAAAACAAGTCATATAGAACAAATTAATGCTAATTTACTAAAAATGTGAGCCGCTTAAAACATAAAACATACATAAGCATACACCCTCCAAAAAAAGTATTCGAGCAAGAGAGAAATTTCCTACGTTGGTTTCGTATATTAAAAATTATTTATCATAGAATATGAATGAGGCTTTGTATAAATATGACTTTCCATATTTCAATCAAGTTGTGCATTTTTTAAAAACTCAATTATTATTGGCAAATCTATAATAGGAAATTTCTCTCTTGCTCGAATACTTTTTTTGGAGGGTCTACATAAAAATATTCAAAAGAGACCTTAAAATCACGTTTGGTGTCGTATTTGGGCATGAGTTTTCTTGACTCAATTTTTGATTTTATGCGACCTTCTCTGGCCTTCTTATCACATACCTGCATAGAAACCTTTGTTAGTATCTTTACTGAACGTTCTACAGCCTGGGTATGGCATGGCAGTCTTAGAAAAGGTATTTTTGTACTTCCTTTTGCTTCCACCATCGAAAGCAAATCTTCATTCTTGACGTCTCTAAGGATGGGAGGTTGAAAATATTTTTGTTGCCAATCTATAAGGCCTGTGTATGATTTGGCATTAAGCTTAATTTTAGGAAACACAAAAATACGAGGGACCTTTTCAGAATTAGTCGCTACTCTTGCTTTTATAATTCTTCTAGCAGCCAGTTCACGAATGTGTTTCTCAGGATCTGAGAGCACCTACAACAGAAGATTCTCAGGATGCGCAAAGAAACTGTTCCGCTCAATGGCAGAGTCGACTACTTTTTTTAGTTTAATTGGAAGGTATCGAGAATTCGAAACCAATTTCCAAAAATTTCAAGATCCATCTTTGCATGACGGATGAGTTTTAATTTGGAACCAAACAGGAGCGTAAACTCTAACAATAAACGTGGCAAGATGATTAAGGTTTTCAGATGGTTTACTTGTGGAAATATATAACCTTAATATCCTATTAGCTTTTGTTAACCATCGAGCATGCGACAGTTTCCCTGGAGCTCTATGTGCTAGATGGGGAGGACAATCGCCACTAATTACAGCTGATGTAATATCGTACAAATAACGTTGGTCAGAACGTAGGTCGTTGATGATATCGGCCAAAATATCCGGCAAAACGCTTTCTATCTTTTCATACCGTACAATAGGATTTTCTTCGCATTTTTCTAGCAATCTTCTAATAGTACCAGAATAGGAACTTGGCCCAGTAGTTGCCCCATCTAAGAATGAAAAAAGGTGTTTTAAAGGCAATTCATTCATCTGTAAAAGGCATATGATCCATTGTAAAGGTTGATTCAAATGTTTTTCTAACAACCGTATTACACCACCATTTTTCCCTGTGGTTGTTGCTGTTCCATCACAACCAACAGCTACAGTTTCTCTCAATGAAACGTTTTCAGAAGCGAACAAGTCATACATAGCACGTTCTATGCTCTTGGCCGTCCCAGTACTTGGGACAGCGTAGCCGACATAAACAGAGTCAGGTTCCTTGCAGTGGCTGGCCGCCCGTGGTCAAAACTGTTAGTGCAGCCGGAAGCATATGAGCCCCCCCCCCTTTCCTCCGGACAGGATTGGGAAATCTTTGTTACTGAATTCGAAAGCTGGCGGATTAAGCCCTCACCGAGGAAAGAAAAAAAAAAGAAATTACATAAAAAATGTAAGAGATCCTATTTTACTTCCATAAAATGGACATAAATTTCAGCCAGCCGCTCTTATCCTCAAAATTGCATTAATCCGTGTCTGATTCGAAGTTTCCTTAGAATTTTCTTTTGTAACGATAACTTGAGAAGAAAAGAAAAAAAAAAGAAAACTTACTTATTTTTTATAAGTCAAATCAATCTGCCTTTCTTTTAAACATGCGAATCGGTCAGTGATGTCCCCATAAAAAGGCGTTGTTTTAATTCAGATATCAATAATTTTAAATGCTCTTTAAAATTTCCCATGTTTAAAGAATTTTCTCGCTCGCCATGTCCTCTAAATGCCAGTTCTTGCTTACTTAAAAACAATACTGCTTTGATGGGTAATTGTCCATTCATGAGCGTCTATTCAGGCTTACCTTCTTGATAAATTCAGCAATATAAAGTCGAGAGTTTTCCAAACATATATTCTCCTTACCCCTTCCCTCACTTCTCGTCCGAGTCCGAGCCAATCAAATAATCGAGTTCTCAAGTTCAGCCGCCGTTAAAAAGTCTTCCATCGGCTGTATCAGCTGCATACTCCCTATGCCGGAGAGGCTGCTTACGTAGCCGTTGTCATGGCAACGGTGCTGCCAATTTTCTTTTCAGCGCTCTGGGCTGAACCAAAGATTTTCCCAATTGAATTGCGGGAAGATTAAAGTGCTTTTTTTCTGAATGAGCGATCCGGCCACAATACGATTTTTTTTTTTTTTTGGTTTTTTTTTTCGGAGATTTTTTTAAATTTACCGTAGGAATTCCACAATTCTAATCTGAATTTAGGAAAATTAGTAGAATAAATTATTTTAAAGTATGTGCTGATAATTTCAAGTGCAGCCCGGCTGTACTTGCAGTATCCCACGAGCCGCCACTGGTTCCTTGATAACAGAAATGTGTTCTTCTACAATAACTTGGCGGTTTTTGACTCCCTTTTTTACTACATTTAAAACTTTATCTTTTCTGCCATCAAAGTATATAGCTGGAACACTGACAACTCTATTTTTAGCTAATATTTCTTTGCGTCCTTTTGATCTTTCACGGCGCAATTTTGATCTATCTATTACTTACACATCTGACTTAATGTCATGAAGAACTGCTGATGCGATTGCTGAAACAGCTCTATCAGATACGCCATATCGGTCACATGTTTTTGACAAAGATGGCAAGCTGAGTTTTGGCTTTTTCTTGGACCCTTGGTGCTTTTAAGAACACTGTTCTAAGCCATCGTCTATTTCTTCAGTATCTTCTGACTCATCCAATATAAGAGGGGCTGTGGGGAAACTTCAACTCTAGTCTCCTGTTTATCCTTATATCTCAGAGAAGCATAATATTGTTCTAGTTTTTTATTTCTATCATTTCGCTTTTCTATTTTTTTCGTTTGTGAAACGTCTATATCACCAATAATCATTTTCCTGTCAGTCCTCTGATTCGTCAGAAAAAGTTGTTCTTCTTTCGCAACTGTTCTTTCTTTTGGGCATTTGCATTGGCGAACGTTGCAAAATTCAAATCAAATGCGCGGGTAGATAGACTCAAAATAAATAAAAAATATTTTAGGATACGCTTTTTGAAAGGTTGGGTCACATTCTTATAGATATTAAAGAACAATTTGGCAAAATTTAATTTTTTGCTCCACCCTAGTGTACAAACCCAGATAACACACTTGTCTATTTTATGTCTATTTCTGATCCAACTCATTCATAATAAATTCATGTCTATACATAGACATCCATAAGACATCTATTTATGGACATAATCTGGAAAATCCAGAATATGTTCATGAATAGACCAAAACCAGACTTAGAATATCCAGAATAAGTCCATTAATGGACGTATTCCAGATGATCCACACTATGTCAGTGATACGACATAAAATGGATGTGTGTATAAGTCAAGAAATGGACAAAATATGGAAAAGTTACTTTTTTGTCATTGATTTTCATTTTACCCAATACTGTACTTACGACGCATGAATTTATTATACTTAATGTTTTTATTGATATTAGATTTTACCCGAAAAAAGTTTAAAAACTTTTTAAATTCTAGAGGTTTTTTTTTTTTTTTTTTTTTTTTTTTTTTTTTTTTTTTGTGGGGGAACTTTTGAAATTTAAAGTAGTTTTTATGTATTATTATTTCCTATAAAAGCGGTATTGTGTAGAAAGAAAATCATATCCACATGCAAAAAAAAAAAAAAAAGAAAAGAAAAGAAAATTCTCTAGCGACTCAACATCCAAAAACGAATAGCTGCATACTTTTTTCTAAGTTCCGAGTCTGAAACTGAAAAATCTTTACTTCAGCATTTTGACGCATCAGTGCAAGTCTCGCTGCGTATAGTGGCTAGCACACTCTACTGTGAAGACCATGGTTAAGGGTTCGAATCTGAAGCGGGGAAAGTACTTAAAGGTTGGTTTAAAAAAAAATTAGGTACGAATATTTTTACAAAATTCGTTATTAAGATGTAACGATAAATTTAAATTAATCATTACATAAAATTAGCTAAAAATTATTAAATGGTTTTTGTTGATGTCCAGGATTCGACCGTAAAACCTCTATAAATAGACAAACACGTCCATTATTACGTCCATATGCATGTCTATAAGACGTCATATGGGCGTCCTATAGTGCCATATTGACGTAAAATGAACGAGAATTGGACGAATCCTAGACGTTCAATGGACATGTCAGCTTGTCTATATGACGTCTTCTAGACGTGTTCTGGACAAGTTTGTGCTATCTGGGAATTTATTATTATTTTTTTTACATGTATTTTTTCCTTTCGATTTTTTAATGTATTTGGATAGCTTTAGGGAAAATACGATTAAATTTTTAACGAAATTAGCTTTTAAAATAATTAAAGTTCCCATAAACTGCAAATTCTGTAAGAACTACTAACATGGAAGATTTATTTGATATCGCTGCATTTGGAGGTATGAGTTCGATGAATTTGATCAAAGTATTTTATACGAGTTATCGATTCCCCAAGATGATAGTTACTAAATAATTAGAATCTCATAAGACAAAGATTGATCGAAGCCAAGGTGCGAGCTGAGCATTTTCTACAGGGGCGGGGGGGCATTTCAAAGAAAACATTTTTTCAGGGGAGACACTTGAAAAGAAAAAGGAGGAAGGTGTAAATGCTTCGCTCACATAATATTACATGAAAAATGCAGTTGCCGAAACGTCTGGGAAGACTTATATTCAAACAAAAGTCATAGATTGTTTGTTCTATGGAATCACAGATATACAAGCTACATACAATGTACCTGTGTTGGAAGCCATCCTTAAGGGTTTTGAGCTTAGAAAAAGAGACGAAATTTTCAGAGAGTCGCTTTAAAGTTAAATGAAAATTATCGCTAATGAATTAGTCCTTTTTCTTTCTTTCTTTTTTAAATTTTCTTCAAACTATTTCTAACCAAAAAAGAAATGTATTTAAAAAAGTTTTTTAAATAAATGCTTACAGTTAGTTTATGGAACACTGTTAAACTCGGTTACAACGCCACTGAAAAGATCAGATTATTATTTATGACTCTATAAAGAGTTACATTGCTTGTGGACTTGTGTTCTACGGGACAGTCAAGTGGCACCGAATATTTTGACGTTATAAGAGAGTTGTACCTAATCGATGTTCCTATAACCGAGTTCAGCAGTATTTGTATGTAGCCCATCTCCCCCCCCCCCCTAAACTAAAATCCTGGGTGCGCCAGTGTCTAACATACTACCTTCATTTTGACTTCACTCCCAAATCTGCAATCGCCAGTTTAACAGTTCTTCAGCAGTGGATAAATAGTATCCCTGGTAGGGATCAATTAAAATGAGGTTGTAACGAAAGTTTTCCGCCATATCTGCCTGAAAAACTAACTTCTAACTCCTTAGATAACTGTTTTTGAACTTTCGGTACCAAAGTTGCACAGTATCACATGATACAACAATAGTACTTAAAGCTGTACTCATAATTTGTTGATATTATGTAGCTGACTTTTTGCAACACAAGTGGAAGTAAATGAGGGTTCTAATCCTCTACAGTGATAGTTCCATTTGGGACACCTTATACTTAATGATTACTATATTTTGTTACAGATTTTACAACACAGTGCTATAAAGTAAGCCTCTTTCTTTCAAATGCCAAAAATCGTTTGACAAAATATGAGTAAATACGCCAACGCGAACTGTGTGCTGACGATGTTTGCGGTGGCGGGAAACTTTCGTTACAACCTAATATTTCTCTAGCCAGGGATATTACATTCTTCAGCCTTGACTTATCAAATACCGCCAGTGACGTCATGTAAAAAAGTGTGGAGTTCGAAATCTGATCCAATGGAAAGCAATTTCTGTATGAGTTTTTTAACGACGCTTGTTTTTGAACCGTTCTCCCTGAATGATTCAAATATCCAGTTTTAGCGTGGTTTTAGGCAGATCCGCAGAGTTCGATTGTGATGTCTGTTCAATAGTATGACTTCTTTGTTGTAGTTCTGTTTTTCGTGTTCAATAATCGAATATGTTTTTTGCCTTTTACAATTTGGAACTGTTGTATGTTATAAAGGACTATAAATTGTTGTTCTTGTGTCCAGGAAAGACGATTTCACTCTCCCGGAAATAGGTGCCATTGCCATAGAGAGGGTTGGACTTCGGACTATTAAATTTAAGGCCGGTAATCTATATTCATATTAGTTCTAATAATTATAATTCTGTTTTATTATATAAGACATTTTGGAGTCCGTAGAGGTAAGCTGAAATAATATTGGGCCGATTCCTACTTTATGCCTTTTAGCTGCCATTGTAAACGTAGCCAAATTGAGTCTGTAGTTGATTTTTTTAAACAAAGTCGCACGGGGTACAGAGACAACTGTTTGAGATAACTAAATCGTCCCTTCTACTTAACTAACTAGTGTTGCGCCTTTTTTGTTCAATAAAAATAAATCGATAAAATCTCTTGAGTAAAGAAATACAGTCGAACCTCGATTTAACGTACTTTGATTTGACGAATTCTCCGATTTAACGAATATTTTTTCCATCCCGACAAAAAGGGTGCTGAAATGGGCGCACCTTCGATATACCACCTACCTTGATTTTTGGCGATTTTTTTTTTTTTTTTTTTGGCGCCAAGGCCGTTTTCGACGACGCCAAAAACAAAAGAGAAGTGGCCAAAAATGCCGTTTTCGACGGCGCGAAAAATAAAAAAATGCCCGTGAAACCACTTCCGAAAGCGGAAAAACTATAAGAATTAGAAGAATTCCACGATAAATTTAGGATTAAGAATGTAAACAACAATAAAATCAAGAAAATTTAAGATTTCATGAATGTAGAATTCGCTTTTTCGAACAAAAATTTAGGACCATAAGAATGCATTTCCGGAAGCGCAAAAACGATTAGAAATAGAAAAATTGTAGAGATAATTTAGGGTTAGTAACCCAAACAAGAATAAATTAAAGGAAATTTAAGAATTGATGGGCACAGAAATCGCATTTTCTAACAAGAATTTAGGGTTAAAAATTTGAAAAACGTTAATTTCACAAATAATGGGATTTTATGTGAGCCCCCCCCCCCCCCCCCGTTTATTTTTGATGAAAAATGTAGTCGGAAAACTGAAAAAATAAGAAATAGAGTAGAGCGTTTTAAGAAAAAAGCCAAAAATTGTGACGCCATTCGCCTGTACAAACAGTGCACAGTTACCACGATTTATAACGCGAAACAATATTATATGTTAGCAAAAATATCTCGGAAAGGTTAAGCTCCCACTCCGAAAGGATGTCTCCCTCAAAAAAAACCAAAAACTTCTCCTGGTCCACTAACAAATAGCTCATAACAAAAATTATATTAGCTACACCTTTCTTCTCGCAACCAACAACTTTTATCCGACAACTTTAACGTTAAATTTTGTTCAAAAATACCCTGATATTTTTCAATTACATTAGCTACGGAGGTCCTTGAAAAATCATAAAATCTTAACCAAGAATTAAAAAAAAAAAAGTACAGTAAAATATCAAAAGATCACAGTACCTTTGCAGAAGCGCTTTCGGTCAACTTACTACCGTCATTCTGTCCGTGGCGCTTTTTTTTGTTCAAGCATCATGTAAAAACGACTGAAGCGAATGATATGAAATTTGGTGTCATGATAGGTGGTCACTCAACTTAAAACATAGGCGTCGAATTTTTAAAAAATCTTGATTGGATTTTGAGACTTTGCAAAAATCCTTTCAAATTGCATAAAATTGTGTTCGAGCATCATGTATAAACGACTGAAGCAGTTGAAATTAAATTTGCTATTATGATTGGTGGTCACTCAACTTAAAACATAAGTGCCGATTTAAAAAAAAATCTTGAATAGATTTTGAGATTTTGCGAAAATCATTTTAAACTGCGTAAATTCGTGTTCGAGCATCACGTAAAAATGACTAAAGCAATTGAAGTGAAATTTGGTATCACGATTGGTGGTCATTCAACTTAAAACATAGGTGTCACATTTTAAAAAAATCTTGATTAGATTTTGAGATTTTGCAAAAATCGTTTCAAACTGCGTAAATTTGTGTTCGCACATTACGTAATAACTGCAGAGGTGAAAAAATGATCGGTGGTCACTCACCTTAAACTATAAGCATCTAATTAAAAAAAATCAATCAGATTTCAAGATTTTGCAAAAATCGTTTAAAACTGAGTGAATCTTTGTTCATGCATTACGTAATAACGACTCAAGCGAATGATATGAAATTGGGTCACATGATAGATGGTTGCTCAACATAAACTATAGGTGTCTGAATTTTAAAATATTTTTATTAGATTTTGAGATTTTGTGAAAATTCTTTCAAAAAATTCGTTTATATTTCTTCAAGCATCACGTAATAACGACTTATACCAGGGGTTCCCAAACTTTTTTTTACCTGCGGCACCCTTGTCAGGCTAAAAACATTTCGTGGCACCCTTTTCAGGCTAAAATCTTACGTGGAAGGTTTCTTTTAAAGCAACATGAATATGAAGGTTAGAATGAAGCAGTTTGGATGCATTTTACGTTATTTCTTGTTTGTTTGTTTATAGGGCTAACTATCAAGAAAGTACTCTCTTGGGAAAGGGATATAGAATTTTGTTTAAGGATTTTTGGGTTGTTTGTGGTGAGTTTTGATTTTATTCTATTTTTAGTAATGTAAATTTTGTGTGTTTTGAAGATATTAAAATTGAATGAATCTGGGGAGGTAGTCGGTTTATTTGAGTGTTTTTCTATTAATTTTAAACTGTGATTTTAACATTTTAAGGGAAATTTTGTTGTATATTTTTCTGCAGAAACATATTTTAGTATTTTGCCTCTTTTGAACGTTTTATATTATTTATTTTTTAACGTACCCGTAGCCCAGAGGTAGTGCTCTGTTCATGTTCATTTTGTTTGTAATTGCATTTAAGTATGTGTACAAATGTTTTAATAAGGTGTTTAGATTGTAGTTTTGGAGTTTATTTTTTCTTATATAACTAAGTATGTTTATGTTATGTTATGTTTGGCGAGAAAGCAAAGTCGCCACGGTTAGACATTGGCAACAAAAAGTCGCCGACTCAGCCTGCCCCCGCTTACAGTATTATTCCCGAAAACTCGGAAAAGAAAAAAAGTTCATTTTTGGCTCAAGAGATGGCACCACCACCTTCACTGTAGAGTTGTAACAAATAGTGATTTGGCCGAATACTGAATATTTGACCAATAGCTCAGGCTGAATATTAAATTTTTTTTTAATTCCTTTCTGATTGTAAATAAAATATCGGTTTCCAATTTTGTAATTAAATACTAAATAAAAACTAAGTAAAATTCATTTTATATTGTTTGTAGGTAAAAACACAAACTACGTATGTAAAAATAAAAAAAATCTTGGTCATGAAAAAATATCTTAGAGTTGAACACTGCTAACAGCTTAATTATATTTTGAGATATTCATAATTTAATAAAAATGCTATGGTAAATGTGATTAATCTGGTAACTTGACATAATCACATCATGTTTTGGGCTCTGCAGCCTCTGAGCAAAACATATTTAGCAGCTTCCCAAAATTATGTTTGTAATTGAGGATCTGAAAAAATTCCTCTTACCCCCACCCAATAAAGAAATTAAAAAATTGAGTAAAGTAGTGTCACAAAATAGAAAATTCTGTAATATTCTGTATATAAGTTCTGAAATTCTGTTATATCATTAAATACATTAGATTATGTTTCATTCAGCTTAAAATTCAGTGACTTAGGATATTTTATTATACGAGATTAACATATTGAAGTATAACTAAGCAATGTTATTTGTAAATGCATTAAAACATATATTTTTCTTTCTTCAGGGGTCTGTTTAGGAGAAATTTGGGTCTGTTAACAGACCCTTCACAAAATATTTTATCCTAAAAACGGACCTTTTAAATCGTGCAAAAACTTCTTCTGTGGTAAACTGCCGCCCTTTCACAAATATATGCTTATATTTGCAAATAAAATGCATCTTCCCAATATAAACTGATGCATAAACAATGCTTTGCCGGTTTACATATATAGTTTTTTTTAATAGGACTTTCTATATAATGTCTTAAAATGGACCTTTAATTTAATTTTAAATTTGAAAAATTGGATATTTCATAATAATTCATGAAAACAAGACCCTATTTTGACAAATTCACATACACAGGACCCTAACTAGTCAAACCTGATTGAACGCTAATTTCAGATTCACAAAATTATGAGTAAATTTTTCACAATTTCCCAAAAACAGAACCCTGTCTGAAAAGTCTGGGCAGACCGCTGCTCTTTGTTCAGAAGTTATTCAGCTAAACATGCAGAAATATTTGGCTACAACTATTCGGCCGAATACCTGTTCAGCATTCTGCTTACCGAATATTCGGCTAAACAGCCGAATACCGAATGAATATTCGTTACATCCCAACTTCACTGTAGACTCCTTTTTCACTTAACCCTTTTTTTTTAGAGGGGGGGGGGGACACACTGTCCTGCACATTTAATGTTTAAAACAAAGATCTTGCTAAAAATGGGTTTATACATGAACGGCAGTTGTGAGAATGATAAATAAATCTAATCGATGTCTCCTCAAGTAAGTAAAAAATTAATGAAAGGATTTTTGTTAATGTTTTAAAAGTATGCCGCAAGAATATGTTACAAAACTTCGGGATCTATTAAAAAAATCACGGAAACAGTGCGTTTTCGGGATAAAAGGTAGCTTATGTGTTGATTAAGTGTATGAGCCGAATTCCATCTCCAAATCCATCCAGCTGTTTAATTGTGTATATACTGTAAAAATAATATGTAGTAATCAACAAACCACAGTGTTAACAAAGAGATATCAATGTAACACATTTGTCCGTGCAATGTATCCCTTGCCTATGTCCCAATGCTTGCAAAAAATGTTAAGGTAAATGTACCAGTAATGCACTATGTGGTCAATATAATGGTCAATGGACCATTTACCAAAAAAAGGTTGTAATTCACCCCTAAAAACAAGTAAAGTAAAATAATTTTTGTTTTCTGCCTCAGTTGTTTCTAGATGTGACTAATGAACTTCAATTTTAATTTTTAAAAGTGGTCCATTACTTGTGCGTAATCCATTACTAGTAGGGTAGAAGGGGGGCATTTTAGGCAATAGATATTATTTTTGTATGATTCAAAATCTCAAAAATTGGAGGAAAAATAATCTATAATTTAGTTAAAAGCACAATTGCAAAACAGGGCATGAGTCGCTGTCACAATTCATTTGGTCGAGAAGTTGCAGAGATTTTTGTTTCTATCACATTTGGAAAAATCAGTCAAGTTTTACTTTTTTGTATACTTGAGCAGTAATTTATTCAATAATCAATATTTTTTCTTTAACCCTATCAGGCACAACCCTTTCCGAATGCTGAAAAAAGGGCAGCCGTTGCCAGCACAGCCAGCTGCGTCAAAAAAGGGTCTCAAGATCTGTGGCACGCGATGAACGTTTCCATCGTCCGCCATCTTGCAGATAGTTAAGTCGAGCAATGGCAACGGCTGCCCCTTTTTTAGCATGGGGCAATCTGTCCAGCTGTTCTTGCCTTCTTCCATTTTTCAGCTGATGTCAGTGCTGTTAAAAATAATCGTGACCATTTTTTGACGGGAAATAATGTGCTAAAAAGGTATAGGATTCTCGTGGAGCTATGTCACCCACAACTATTTTTATAGACATCATCCAATCTATCCTTCGTGATTAGCACCAGTCAAAACGTCAGAGTGGGGTGTTCCCAGAGCGGAAACACTGCGCGTTAAAGGGTTAATTTAACTTTGAACTTTCTTGATTGCAGTGGCGTAGCTAGAAAATTTTCATGAGGGGGGGTTACGACTACTGTAACTCACATATATGCATACATGTTTGTGATAAGGGAGTGAAGAATACACATTTTGTATGGCAAAAAATTCCTCATTGGGGGGCTTATGACCCCCCCTCCCCCCTTATCTACGCCCCTGCTTGATTGCATTGATGTAGTGATCTTTATTCTGCTGATAATGTTTGTACAATGAGTTCGCATCTAAAAAGCCTACGTGGATGTGGGAGGGGGGGTGCAGCAGGACTTCCTGATCGGTTGGAGAGTACCCCACTGTATATAAAGCTATGGCTTGTGGAGGTATAGAAAGAACAATAACACGCAGGGCCGAATTTAGAGGAGGGCAACCAGGGCTCTAGGCTTGGGGTCCTACAATAGACATTTTTACGTGAAACTTCCAATGAACACCGAATGATTAAAATGTAACGTCACGATTTTTATTCCCAAAAGTTTCAGATACAAAGCAAGTGGTTCTTGCAAACATTTCTCATACTACTGGCACTAAATGTGATCCATTGAGAACCATATCGACCGTATGTTAATCGAACATCTGACAATAAATTGCGAGAAATAGACATTATTTTTTTAACAAATAAAATCTACCACCAGTGGAAATTGAACCCCGACAACTAAGCTGTGTTAACGATGAACCCACTGGGTTTTGGGGGTTTTATCAGGGTTTTTCGGGTTTTTTCAGAACAAAAGGATGGGGTTTCAGAATATTTGTAAAAAAAATTGCTTATTAATAAATACAATTTAAAGCAACTAATTGAATGCATAAATCAATAACAATAGCAACCCCAATCATGGTTTGCTCTTAGATCAATTGACTATTAGTAATAATTTTAACCATGATACTAGTGCTTAGTTAGGACTTTTTAAACTAATGATTTTTTATGGTTAAAAATTTATAAAGTTTTTATGCCTATGTCAAGTCTTTATGATTTTTTTTTTCCTTTGGGTAGTTGTGGTGTGGAGGGAGGTAGGGAGCTGTTTATAAACTTTACAAGTGGTATACTGATATTCAGAGATGTATTATCCACATAATTAAAGTTTTTCGAAAAAAACCACCCGGGTTTTTTCGGGTTGGGCATAAAATCATAACAACCCTGCCACGCAGGTAGACGAAAGAATTCTTTAACTTTTGTTGGAAAATTATTAGGGGGCGCCATTGCTACTTCTTTTTTGGCGCAGAGCTTCCACACCTCTAAATCTGGCACAGATTGACACAGTTCTCATTTCCAGTAGACTTTGATTTTATTCGATGGTAAAATGACCTTTTATAAATATTTAATTACCACTGACTGTTTATTTTGATGTTATTTTACTATTTTCAATTCATGAAACATTGTTGAGCAAAGAAATTTGCAACTTTTAAACGTGTTTCATCGTTATAACTATTTTTGGCTTGTCCTTTAAAAATTGCTTTCATATCTTCTGTGTTGACTGTGTCAACCTGTATTTAATTGTAGTAATAGGAATGTATTGCATAGTACAACTGGTTTTTCGTATGTCCTACTCATTGTACCACTGTACCCCAATCCTTGTCCCATTGTGCCCTGCAAACGGTCACAATGTGACAACTTCAGTACGTTTTGAAAATTAACTTTTTTTCAAAGAATGCAATATAGTTAATTTCCGAATAAAAAAATTACAATGAAAGTTAAGCGTTGTCAAAATATTTTTCTGCATCTAATTTTATGTTTTAATTAAAAGAAAGGAAAACTTTTAAAAATTGTCAAGTAAACAAGTAAAAATTGTCCCACTTTGCCCCCCCCTCTCCCCTCTCCTCTACTTTTACTTTTATATACATATTATATTTATCTTCTTGAATGCTAATGTTCACTTTCTTTTATTGCAGATGCAAATTTTTTCATCATCATCAGTTTTCTTGTGCTTTGAATGTTTTTGATATTGTTGTTATAGTTACTTCTGAATATACTGAAATAGTTTGAAACTTTATTGAATAGTATTCTACTATTTACGCTTTATAAACCTTTGTATATCACTGTAAAACGGAGCCTCGAAAGTATTTCCCTTTAATGACAGTTTTTAAAGCTTCTTTTATACTGTTTGTTACTAAATTGCAGAATTTGGATTCTTAAAGGCAATAATTACCAAGTGTTCATCTTTATACAATTTATGTTCAGTAAAACTAGAGATTGCAAATGGAAAGCGAATTCAACCAGTGTAAACAGAGCCCTAGAGCATCTTAACAAGAGCAAAGTTTGAACACTTGTGTCGACCCATTGAAGGATTATGATACGTGCCAAAAAACATCTTCCAAGAGTGCGTATTCAAAAAAGCATTTACCTCCTTGTGCTAAGGAAAATTCTTTTACTTGTGATGAGTGTCAAAAAACATTCACTGTGAAGTACAACTGGAAACACCTTCTCATTCACATGGGGGATAAGCCCTATGTTTGCGATGTGTGTCAGAAAACATTCACTCATCAGGGTAAGTTGAATAAACACCTCCGCATACACATGCGAGAGCAGCCCTATATTTGTAATGTGTGCCAGAAAGCTTTCACTCTACAGACTTACTTGGATAAACACATCCGCATTCACACGGGAGAGAAGCCATATGTATGCGATGTGTGTCAGAAAACTTTCACTGTGCAATACAGCTTGAGTCGGCACCTCCAAGTTCACACTGGAGGGAAGCCTTATCTTTGCAATGTGTGCCACAAAGCTTTCGCTCTGCAGAGTAATTTGAATGAACACGCCCGCATGCACACTGCAGAGAAGCCCCATGTTTGCGATGTGTGCCAGAAAGCTTTCACTCACCAGAGTCAGTTGAATAAACACAAACGCATTCACACGGGAGAGAGGCCTTATGTTTGCAATGTGTGTCAGAAAACTTTCCCTGTGCAGTATAGCTTAAGTCGGCACCTCCAAGTTCACACTGGACAGAAGCCCTATGTTTGCAATGTGTGTCACAAAGCTTTCAGGCTGCAGAATAATTTGAATGAACACTCCCGCATGCACACGGGAGAGAAGCCCTATATTTGCGATATATGCCAGAAGGCATTTGCTTCTCAGGGAGACTTCAAGAGGCACCTCTTGCTTCACACAGGAGAGAAGCCCCACGTTTGCGATGTTTGTCAAAGAGCATTCACTCAGCTGGCTAACTTGAATAAACACCTCCGCATACACACGGGAGAGAAGCCGTATGTTTGCGATGTGTGCCAGAAAGCTTTCACTCGGCAGTATAACTTGATTCGGCACCTACAGGTTCATACTGGAGAGAAGCTTTATGTTTGCGATGTGTGTCAGAAAGCGTTTACTTATCGGACTAGCTTGAATCGGCACTACCGAATTCACGAAGTGAAGCAGTGTGATTGAGGTGCGTTAAAATGTATGTGCTAATCGGAATTGATAGGGCACTATCGTGACCTTCGCAAGTAAGGCCTCCTGGCCTAAGGAATACGTCATCCTAAGTAGGCCGATTTAGGTATAAAATGAAAATTTGTAAAATAAAATAAAATTCTGGTTGCTCATCATCATTTTATCAAATTTATCAGTGCTTAAAAACATATCTTCGGAACAAAGTTAAAATTATATTTATATATATATATATATATAGAGAGAGAGAGAGAGAGAGTAGTAAAAAGGCTAATCTTACGAATCAATAATCATTCTACAGCTGTTTTCGTAGTATATATATACACTGATCACCAAATCTTAAGCAAATCAGGAAGATTTAGATATATCCAGTAAATGTAAACCCAAACAATGGTAAAAAGAAAATTAAAATGGAATTGGATGGAGTAAAAACAATAGCAAGCATCGACTATACTCTTTAGGCCCCACAAGCCGAATACTTGCTACCAAGACAAAATAACAGGATTTCAATGCAGCTACTTAGCTCAAAGAAAGCTAAATATGTGGCTACGGGGGGCTATCCTGTTAATAACTAAAAAGTAATCAAATAGACATACCCAGAATAAAAATAAAAGATGGAGATGAGGCGTCCAAGTGCCTTAAGCCTGAAAACATGGCTCGAACATGGAGCTGTTGCCAATTGGAGAGGAAAAAATTCGTTGCCAGAAAAAATTTGGAGAAGATTCGAACAAGAAGTAAAATGTAAGAGTTATTAAAATAATAATTAAAAGGATTAAAAAAAGAAACAATATAGAGTACATTAAAAAAAAGGAGAAATTAAAATAAACTATATATTATTATTAAAATGAAGAAATATTGACATGAGATATTGTAGGGTTATTTTAAAGGGATACATCTAACTACTTAAATAGCTCACTATTCGCATTTATATGCCTAGAGATATTTCAGTGATTATATTAATTATAAGAAGAGCATATTGATATAATACCTGTGATCATTAATTCATTTGCAATTTTTTTTTTCTTCAATAAAACGTGTACTAAAAACCCAGAATTTTATTGATTTTTTTTTTTTTTTTTTAATAATTTTTAAAAGCAATCCAGCAACCAATCCCCAACCTCTCCAATCAAGAATTCCCAGAAGGAACACATGTTTATAGAAATGCTAATTGCAACTAGGAAATAGAATGGAATTTAGAAATTTTCTAGGGTAATTGTATTTTAAATTAATATGATACAGCGATGATATATTATCAGACTTATAATTACTTGTACAAAGAGACAGTACTCTATATAGATGATTAGCTATAATATTTCTAAGTATTAAACATTGGAGCTGCAATCACAATTTCTAAATGCATTTTTAGTGCCATATTTAATCCGTAATCAATAATAAATCAAGATAAATGTAAGAAATAATAAATTTTATAAACTCATGATAAGCAACCACAATCATAATAACATTAGGATTGTGGATTGTAGAGTTGATATACAACTTTTAATTTTACGTCTAAATTCGGCCTACATATGATGACTCAATATTTGAGCCAGCCATTTTATTGCGAAGGTCACGGCACTATCGTATGCACAGGGAGAAACCCTATGTTTTCGGAGTGTGAAAGCATTTACCAACCAGGGTACGTTACATGTGCACCTCTTCATTCACTGAGGAGATACGAAGCCCATATTTGCCATGTGTATCAGAAACCGTTTACTTAACGGGGTAACTTGCATAACCACCTACGTATTCCCATGGATGAGAGATAACATGTCTGGAATTTGTATCCGGAAGCATTCACGCAACATTCTGCTTGCTCTGAGGGCAAATCTCAGTATTCATACGGTAGAAATGCTGTACGTGATGTGTGTCTGAAAGCAGTTGCTTATCAGTATGGCTTGAAAAAAGCATAGTTGCACTCGTGCAAAACTAAGCCTTGTCATGGGGTACAACACGTTTCTCTCACTGCCCATATTAGAAAAATGAATTCAGGACCTCTGTTAAAAACACCGATAAATCTTGTTGAAAACCTCTAAAAATGACTCATTTCTCTTCTAACCGCTATTATAAAAATTTTTGCATAAAGCAGCTTCGTTATCCTGCGGAACCCTGCCACCTTGTGGCTACAGAAATATTTTTCAACGTAATAGTCTTTGCTGTTCAACGAGACAGAAATCAAAACTGAATAGTATTGATGAATAATTTATTATCTTAAAATGTGCCATTTTGTAGCCTATTTATTTTTGCATTGTTAAACATCTGCGGTAAATAAAATGCTTTTCTATAAACATATGTTTTCATTTAAATTGGGTGGTTATCTGCTCTCACATTTCAGCTGACGAATGATGTTTATGGAAGAATTTAATTATAATCAGAGTTTAATTTTTTAAACCTATTAAAGGGATTTTTTAATATGCAGTTGATTAATTGAAAATGCCAATGATTTTTTTTTTTTTTTTTTTTTTTTTTTTTTTAAGTGCTGAAGTTACTGGAAAAAAAAATAAACAAAAGTGAGTCATTTTAAATTTAAAGAAAAATCGCATTAAATAAATTTTGCACTTTTTCGTTTCTTTTTTTCTGTTAAAAAATACAAGATTCGTTTAAACACTTTTAACAACAGAACATCAAATAAATGTTCAAAGAATTTTACTTTGCATTAATTTTACTTTCTACATAACTAGAAAAAGAAATCTTAAAGGTTACATTTAAAAAGCAAATAAGGTATAAATTTTGCTTCTGTTTATATTAGTTATGAAACTTTCATTTAACAAGTGCAAAGTTGTGTGTAACATAGTTAATGAATCCTTTAGCAATAATTTAATAAATGTGAAAGGATGAGAAATGAAATAAGAAGCATGAATTGCGTACTAAGCCCTCTAACCTCTTCAGACCTGACAAAAATCTCACATCTCAAATTAAAGAGCAATCAGGGACTGATCTACGCATTTGGGGGCCCAGGGCACAGATACTTTTGGGGCCCCCTGCACAATATTTTTTCGCAGAATATTACTTAATTAAATTAAGTTAAAACCAATTATCATTCCTAAGTTAACCATATGTAAACGTTTACAAATCAGTAAAATGCCACTTATATGATTTTTTTAATTTTGAAATATTTTTATCGGTATTTACAGTCGTCACACACACCTTAGAAACGGTGGAGCATGCTGAGGTGTCCTATCGATTATCGAATCGAATGCATAATTTTTAACATTTCAAGTTACATTAAATTAAAAATTTTGAATATTTGTGATGAAATGAAGTAAGTAATCAGAAATTTTACTCTTGAGCGATAATTTTAGTAGAATGATTACATGAAGGAAAGTATTGGGGGCCCTAAAAATCGGGGGCCCAGGGCCCCGAATGTACCGCAGTAAATCAGTCCCTGAGAGCAGTTCCATAATTATTTTAAAAAATTGAATTCATTTAACAACAACAAGTAGAAAAAGTATATTCAAATAATTTTTGGATAGGAAGTAGTCTAAAAGACTACTTCCTAATCCCAGTATCAGTAGTAAAAACTTGTTACCACACATAAAAGAAGACTGAGAAGGCATTTTTAAAGGTAAACGATGTCGTACAAGTTCTTTTTAACTATTTGAATTTTGAAATAAAGCAAAAGATATTAAATTCATTTTAGCAAATTTCACTAATACTGAAATATTCTTTTGTGTAACGGCAAACAAAGATAAATATGTGTGTCAGTGTGTAGGATTTACACTTTCACACGCGTTAAAATTATCTATTCAAAATTAAAGCATCGACGATGCATATGTACGTCTATTCAGAACTACCAAAAAATCTTAAGGGGGAGAAGGGACGTTAAATATTCAAAATTTTGAATTTTTACTTATTATCATATGTGAAGTTGTTTAACGTAAAATCATAGTTATCTAGCATAATAGTTTGCATCTATATTGACACTAAAATTTAAAAAAGTAATAATTTTTTAAATGAAAATTGATATTTTTTGAAAAAAATACGCCTTCTGTATTTTTTATTTAAAATATCCCATGCAGATTTCAGATTATTAAAAAGCTATAATTTTTTAAAGATACACTTGTAATATATGTATGAACCTATCTGTGCATTCATTTTTACGTTTGACATGGGTAAACTTTATAGGAAAAATAAATTCATGTGAGATGTGGCCTTTTTTTCAAATTTCTATCCTATTGTTACATTCAAATTCCTATATCTCTATTAAATAACCTTTGTTTGAAAATTTAATGCTCAATTATGTTCATACATGCGTTACAAGTGTAATATAAAAAAAATTACAGCTTTTTATTAATTTGGAATGAGCATGGAATATTTTGAAAAAAAAAAAAAATACTGAATGCGCATTTTTTCTCAAAGATATTAAAATATATAATTTTTTATTTTTAGTATTAATGTAAATACAAATGTTTGTTTTAAACAACTTTGCATATACTTTGAGACTAAAAATTAAGAAATGGCAGTTTTCAAATTTAAAGCCCCTTGTCCCCTTAAAGAATAATTTTAACAGTGGAAAGAAAAAGGTCCACATATTAGTACCTCTGGAATGATCACGTTACACTTGGAGAAAACCTACCAAAACTCCAGACCGTTAGATTGACACCGCGCGTCGGGATCCGAACCCGGGACCTTGACACTTCGGCTGTCTACTATTTTCAGTGGCGTAGTCACTGTGTCATGGCGAGGCTGTTGGAAAAGAAGGGTTCTGAGATACCCATTTGGGTTTAAGTAAAAAAATTTCTATCACCATAATTCTTAAATTTAATTTAGCAGAGTCATAATAACTTGCAGTGGTAGCGTTTGCTGATCTTTCCCGGATACCTATGATTTTAAGTTTGTAATGCTGAAAAAATTACTTCAAAGACTTCAAATAACCAGACTTTAAATTTTATAACAAACATTAATTTTATTTAACAGTTAACAAAAAAAAAACAATAACAGATATAAAATGACTAGGTAAGTAATTTGATGTAATTTAAAAAAATCATTTTCATCTTACTAATTCTTCATTCAAAAAAACAAAAGGAGATCATGGCAGCAGTACAATCTGCAAATTAAGAATAGGAGGTTGACACTGGTTTATATATGGATGCCGGGGGATATTGATAAAAATATGCAATTTCTTGAATCCACATCTTTACAATTAATAACTTTATCACTGCTTGAAATACTTGTATAATGTCATGCTTGAAATACTCTAAAATAAACTTTCCTCAAAAATCGAAAGCTGTTAAAAAATAAAAGTAATGCCCTTCCTGGGCAGAGGTAGCCTACTTGGCTCGCTGTATTTAAACTTACATAGTGCTGTACTAAAACTCGAAACTGAAGCTGGCACGTAAGACCGCTACTTTTAAATGATTCTGCCGCGGACTGATACGGGGTAACGCCCTCTCCGATCGAGTGGTGAAGCGGCGGTAAGCAGTAGCCAATCGGGTTGCTCTATGACGTCACTCCAGCGTACACGTGCCTGCCGGCTCCGATCATGACGCAACAACATGGCGGATTCGCCGATGTCTGAGTGTGCTGGAGGAATAATTGTTTATGTCAAAGTGCTTACGTGCTAAGTCTAAAATAAAGCAGTACTTGTGATTTTAAAGCATTTAAGTTAGAAAAAGAATTAAGTTATAACTGCACAGGTATTTGAATGATAATTACTATTTAAATTTAGTTGAATAAAGTTGAAGTTAAGTTGAACACAAAGTTGAAGTTAAGTTGAACACTTAGCATATGAAATTTCTGGGCCAACATAGCCCCCCCTCTTTTTCACCTGACTGTATGTACAGAGAAAAAGAAACCTTTTAAGACAGGAAAACCTCCGGCATCCGTTATACAGACTATGTTCAAAGAAAGTAATGGAATTTCTCAAAGTCCATCAGCATATTAAGTGAACTGGAAAGTCACAAAAATCATCAATACAAGGTTTTTCACACAGTATACCGTATAATAAATGCAAATATACGTACAGAATAAGTTGCAACACGACTGCACATTATATACAAAACACTTAAGCATTCAATATGTACAGAACACACATACGGGGCCCCGATTCACGCAACTTTCACACTTTGCACTTACGCATAGTACAGATAAATGCATAAATCTTCAGAGTATAAACACTTTTGCAAACAAGGGAATATTAAAATGATTATATTCAAATAACTACTCTGCAAAACGTATAAACACTTTTACCCTTACAATAACAGATATAAAATGACTAGGTAAGTAATTTGATGTAATTTAAAAAAATCATTTTCATCTTACTAATTCTTCATTCAAAAAAACAAAAGGAGATCATGGCAGCAGTACAATCTGCAAATTAAGAATAGGAGGTTGACACTGGTTTATATATGGATGCCGGGGGATATTGATAAAAATATGCAATTTCTTGAATCCACATCTTTACAATTAATAACTTTATCACTGCTTGAAATACTTGTATAATGTCATGCTTGAAATACTCTAAAATAAACTTTCCTCAAAAATCGAAAGCTGTTAAAAAATAAAAGTAATGCCCTTCCTGGGCAGAGGTAGCCTACTTGGCTCGCTGTATTTAAACTTACATAGTGCTGTACTAAAACTCGAAACTGAAGCTGGCACGTAAGACCGCTACTTTTAAATGATTCTGCCGCGGACTGATACGGGGTAACGCCCTCTCCGATCGAGTGGTGAAGCGGCGGTAAGCAGTAGCCAATCGGGTTGCTCTATGACGTCACTCCAGCGTACACATGCCTGCCGGCTCCGATCATGACGCAACAACATGGCGGATTCGCCGATGTCTGAGTGTGCTGGAGGAATAATTGTTTATGTCAAAGTGCTTACGTGCTAAGTCTAAAATAAAGCAGTACTTGTGATTTTAAAGCATTTAAGTTAGAAAAAGAATTAAGTTATAACTGCACAGGTATTTGAATGATAATTACTATTTAAATTTAGTTGAATAAAGTTGAAGTTAAGTTGAACACAAAGTTGAAGTTAAGTTGAACACTTAGCATATGAAATTTCTGGGCCAACAGAGGCTCCTTTTCAGTTGAAAGCAATTGTGCCGCAGAGATACCCGCATGTCTCTTCGCATGCGTGTGTGTTTCGGACAGGATTCATGTGCTCCTGCTTACGATTTGCGACCGCGTTGCGTGCCGGGGGTGAATTGAAGTTGCGAAAACGGGAGAGGGATTCCAACACCTCCAATAGTCCGCTGACCTAGCCATTAGGGAGAAAAAGTTCTCGGATTATGTACCAAAACAAGAACACTCGGGGAAAAAAAAAAAAAAAAAAAAATAGCACTGGAAGTTTAAAAATAATTAAATGCACATTTGAAAGGCACTCACCCAGTTTCCGGTTGGTTTGTTCCGGTTGGTACGAAACGTTTGTGAAAAATGTCCCAGCCTTCTTCAGTTGCAAGATAGTTCCACGCGAAATGGAATGGTGGAACCGAAAGAGGGCTTGTTTCAAATCGTGCAACGTCTTATCCTCCTGCATTCTTTGCCCACCAACTCAAATCTCTGTTTTCTAATGGCAGTGGTTTTTTTTAAGCGGGTGGAGATGGTCAAAGTTTAATAAAATGTTGCAGTTAAATCCTCCTGTGTACTCTTATTGTGCATATAAGAATACAATGGCACCCCGATCTATCGTTCCCGCATTCATCGTTTTCCTGTATTGATCGTTTTATATCTATGGTCCCTGCACAAGTTGTATTTAAATAACGTTGACGAAACCCGCATTTATCGTTCATCAAAAAATCCTTTTCTCGCGCTCATCGTTGTAAAATATTTCTCCTGACCGGAATGAAATCGAAATTCAGATGGATCCATATGGCATACAAATTTATTCATTTTCTGGTACGATTTCTTGGGTTGATGATGGTGTAGTTATTTAGTGATTATATTTCCTTTGATATAGACGTAGCGGCGTATCTTAAGAATGGAGGAAATGTGCGGTCATGAAAAAAAAAAAAAAAAAATAGTGGTAGAGAATAATATTCATGTCTATATGAGACTGACCCTGCACTAGTGCCAAGTTTATCAGACGAAATTACAGTATTTGAAATTTTATGAACTTTCATGTACAAACATGAAAACACAGAAAAGGAAAAAATATTGTAAATCTTTAAATTTTCGTCTAATTAAAACAATTAAGGAAAAACCCAGTGTAAGATTACTGAATTTTTACAAATAAATATCACTGAATTTTCTACAACTCCAATTTGTTTCTTTTGCAGTTTGGTAACAAATTAGTATTTTTGGTATTTATACATTACTAGCTGAGTACCCGTTCTCCGCACGGTAGGAAAAGAACATTTTCGTTACTCATATAATTCGAATTAAACCCAGTGATGTGGAATCTAAAAAAGTGAAAAATTATTTAAATCATGATGAAATGTTGACATCATGAGTGCAAATCTGAGATAACTGCAACATGATGGCACAAAAACTATGTCACTGTGTCTGACGATAAAAAAAAGAAGCAACTTCTCTTGGATAACCTTGCCCAGGCTTTTTCTCGGTGCATCCGGTATGATGGAACTGCTTCTATAAGTTGCACACGACGCTAGGCGTTAAATTAAACTGTCTACAAATCTGAAGACTATCCTGCTTATAGTCTCCACACATAGGATCTAGGTCAAGGGGTGGGGGTGTCCTCCGTGGGGGTCTTTCTAAGGGGTCCTAACTCGTATTTACGCTACGTTTTGGAGGAAACCAGCCTTATATGTTTCCTAACATATGCATGTTGCGAGTACAGTTTTATTTTCCGAACGGGATACAGGAAAACTTCGAAGGGTTAGGTCGGCGGACGCGACCTGTTTTGATCCAGAAACCTTCCGTCTCCCAGTTCAGAACGCTATACGCTCGGCCACTTGTCGGACTAAGTAATTGCTAGGGGAATATTATAAACACATGGGACCTTTCTTGTATACATTACAATTCTCTATCTCTACCTAAACGCATTTTTTTTTTTTTTTTTGCACTCCTTATGCTACGACCTATGTTTGAAAAACAACGTCTTCCAGACATGACTGAAATACCTATTGATTTCTATACACAAAAAAATGAACGATCATCAATAACAAATAAACTCAGTTATTTTTTTAACTATGATAATTGAAAACCTTAGAATTATGATAGTTAAAAAAATATTATTTTCTTTGAAATCAATCTTGCTTAAGTAGTTAAATAGATAAATTAACCTAAATAGATTGATAGATAAATTCACCTTAATACCTACTCAAATACTAATATATCAAATCCTTGAGAGATTTACCCGAAAATAATTGCACTACTTTGTTCAATTCAAATAACGTTCATCAAAGATGTTTGGGTCAAATTGAACAGCATCGCGCTGTAAAGCCCGTTTTATTTTTATTTTACTGGCTGGAGAACATCGAGAGACGCGTGCGATCTCTTCGAATTATACAATGCGTGACGTCAAATTGCCGTCACCGGAACTCTTCTGGGGAATTTGATCGATGGATGGAAGTTTATTATTTCGCTCGTAAAGCAAATTTTATTATCTAATGCATTTTTTAAGTCGTGCATTAAAATGACGTCAGTTTCGCTCGTGAAATTTAACTTAAATTATTGAATGTAAAGTAGTTATTTTCATAAAGTAATTAAAAAACTTTGTAAAAAACACACATAAGAAGTAATAGGTAAGAGGATACGTACGTTTCGTTCAAAAATTGTTTTGAACTTCATCAGTCCAAGCCCTTCGTAGTAAAGAACACAGGGACCTCAAGTCCCTGTTATTTCTTAGTTATTTTCATGTTTTAAACTGATCTACTTTTATCGGATATAAACAATTTCATATATAGATGGTGGGTCACGTGACTCTTTAAATTACAAAGATTTGATAATCTGATCACGTGAAATAAAACCGCTTATTACAATTATATACAAATTCGTGTTTTTTAACCTGGAAATCTTATTGCGAAGGCGTAAATACTGTCTTTTTCTACGACACACGTGCATATTATTGTCGTACCGCGATGTATTATACACATAAACCTTCCTCTTGAATCACTCTATCTATTGCTGGAAACTGCATTAAAATCTGTTGAGTAGTTTAAAAGATCTAAGCGAACATCGAGAGGAAGCGACTTCATTTTATACAATGTAAAGATAAAGATGAACATTCATAAATATTGTTTTCTTGGTATTTTGACTTGAACCCGCATTCGTCGCTTTCCCGCATGCATCGTGTTCTTCTACAAACCCCTTGAAAAACGATAGATCGAGGTCCTACTGACAGTGAAAGCTGAGTTGTCAAAGTATTATTCTGAATTTAATTTTTAGTTTTAATTAAAGGAAAGGAACATTCTTAAAAACATGTAACAATTATCCCCCTATGCCCTCTCCACTACTTTTACTTTTATGAACCTGTCAGATTTATCTCTTTAAATGCTAATGTTAACTTTATTTTATTGCAGGTGCTAAGTTTTTCATCATCAGTTTTCTTGCGTTTGAATATTTTTGATATTGTTGTCATTGTTACCTCCAAATATGTTGCAGCAGTTTGAAACTTTATTGAATAGTGCTCTAATATTTATGCTTAATAAACCTTATCACTGAAAAACAGAAACACGAAAGTATTTTTAAAGTATCTTTCATACTGTTTGTTACTAAATTGCAGAATTTAGAATCTAAAGGCAATAATTACAAAGTGTTCATGCCATTTTCCTATGAACTCACTTAAATGAAGATACTCTGATTCAGAATTTTAATTATCCTTATACAATTTATGTTCCGTAAAACAAGAGAATCTACTAAGTGTAGGCAGAGTGATAGAGCATCGTACCAAGATCTAGACATTTGTGTTGACCCATTAAAGGACTGATATGCACGATGCTTGTGAAAAAACATCTTCCAGTAATGCGTATTCACAGAAACGTTTGCCTCCTTGTGCTAAGGAAAAGTATTTTACTTGCGATGAGTGTCAAAAAACATTCACTCTGAAGTGCAAGTTGAATCTACACCTTCGCATTCACGCGGGAGAGAAGCCCTATGTGTGCGATGTGTGTCAGAAAGCTTTCAATGTAAAGTGTCGTTTGAATGAACACATCCGCGTTCACACGGGAGAGAAGCCCTATGTTTGTGATGTTTGTCAGAAAGCATACACTCTGCAGAGCAGCTTGAATACACACCTTCGCTTTCACACAGGAGAGAAGCCCTATGTTTGTCATGTGTGTCAGAAAGCATACACTCTGCAGAGTAGCTTGAATATACACCTTCGCATTCACACAGGAGAGAAGCCCTATGTTTGCAATGTGTGCCAGAAAGCTTTCAGGCTGCAGAGTAACTTGTATGAACACTCCCGCATTCACACGGGAGAAAAGCCATATGTTTGCGATATCTGCCAGAAGGCATTTAATACTCGGGGAGACTTAAAGAATCACCTCTTGCTTCATACAGGAGAGAAGCCCTATGTTTGCGATGTTTGTCAAAGAGCATTCACTCAGCAGGGTAACTTGAATAAACACGCCCGCATTCACACGGGAGAGAAGCCATATGCTTGTGATATCTGCCAGAAGGCATTTAATTCTCAGGGAGAATTAAAGAATCACCTCTTGCTTCACACAGGAGAGAAGCCCTATGTTTGCGATGTTTGTCAAAGAGCATTCACTCGGCAGGGTTGCTTGAATAAACACTCCCGCATTCACACGGGAGAGAAGCCATATGTTTGCGATGTTTGTCAAAGAGCATTCACTCAGCAGAGTAGCTTGATGCTACACCTTCGCATTCACACAGGAGAGAAGCCCTATGTTTGTCATGTGTGTCAGAAAGCTTTCACTGTGCAGAATAGATTGAATAGGCACCTCCAGGTTCATACTGGAGAGAAGCCCTATGTTTGCGATGTTTGCCAGAAAGCTTTCAGGCTGCAGGGTTACTTGAATAAACACCTCCGTATACACATGGAAGATAAGCCCTAGGTTTGCAATGTGTGCCAGAAAGCTTTCACTCTGCAGTCCAGCTTGAGTCGGCACCTACAGCTTCACAGTGGGGAGAAGCCTTATGTTTGCGATGTGTGTCAGAAAGCTTTCACTCGGCAATCGCGCTTCCATAAACACTCCCGCATGCACACGGGAGAGAAGCCATATGTTTGCGATATATGCGAGAAGGCATATGCTTATCCGAATAGCTTGAATCGGCACTGCCGAATTCACACAAAAGTGAAGCATTGTGATTGAGGTACGTAAAAATTTATTTACTAATCGGACATGAGAGGGCACTATCGAGGGCACACACTGGAGAAAAACCCTTTGTTTTCGGCGTGTGTCTAAAAGCATTTGCCAATCAGGGTAAGCTACTTGTGCACCTCTGCATTCACTGAGAATATACCAGTTCTTACATTTGCCATGTGTGTCAGAAACCGTTCGCTAAACAGGGTAATTTGCATAATCACCTGCGTATTCGCGTGGATGAAAGGTAACTTATGACTGGAATCTGGCAGAAAGCATTCACTCAGCGGTCTGCTCTGAGGACAAATCTCAGTATTCATGCAGGCAGAAGGAATGCTTTACGTGATGTGTGTCTGAAGACATTTGCTTATAAGAATGGCTGGAAAAAACATGTCTGCAGTCGTTCAAAATGAAGCCTTGCCGTTGGGTAGAACGGCTTCGCCACCTTATAAGAGAATTGAAAAATCAGTTCAGGGGCTCCGTTGAGAACCCTCAAATCTTGTAGAAAACCCTGAAAAATGACCCATTTCTCTTCTAACAGCTCTTAGAAAATTTCTCTCCATAAAGTGGCTTTGTTATCACGCATTGCTTGGTCATCTTCTGACTTCAAATATGTTTTTCAACCAAATAGTCTTTGCTGCTCAACTAGACAGAAATCAAAGCTGAATAAGATTGATGAATAAATTCATGATCTTAAAATGTACTATTGGGTTGGCAACTAAGTAATTGCGGATTTCACTCATAGATGGCTTCAGTTGAATTTTTAGGTTTGCAGACGATTTACAAATGTAAAACACATTTTGTTATTTGATAGTTGGCAATTCAGCTGTCAATCAGTAAAAAAAGTTCTTTGATCGGTTGCGTAGTTTTCTCTTGGCCTTCGTTGAAAAATGGAAAATCAAAAGGAACGTTTTCGTCATATTTTGCTTTTTTATTTCCGCAAAGGGAAAAACGCATGGCAAGCTCATAAAAAGTTATGTGCTGTTTATGGTGACGAAGCCTTAAAAGAACGGCAGTGTCAAAATTGGTTTGCCAAATTTCGTTCTGGTGATTTTTCACTCAAAGGTGAAAAACGCTCTGGTTGTCCAGTTGAAGTTGATGACGCCCTAATCAAAGCAATAATCGATTCGGATCGTCACAGTACAACACGTGAGATTGCAGAGAAGCTTCATGCATCACATACATGCACTGAAAATCACTTAGAACAACTTGGCTATGTTCAAAAACTGGATACATGGGTTCCTCACGAACTGAAAGAAACGCATTTAACGCAAGGCATTAACAGCTGCGATTTGCTAAAGAAACGTAATGAAAATGATCCATTTTTAAAACGATTGATAACTGGTGATGAAAAATGGGTTGTTTACAACAATATCAAGCGGAAAAGATCGTGGAGCAGGCCAGGTGAACCAACTCAAACAACATCAAAAGTTGATATTCATCAAAAGAAGGTTTTGTTATCAGTTTGGTGGGATGACAAAGGAATTGTCTACTTTGAACTCTTACCACCCAACCGAACGATCAATTCTGATGTCTACATTGAACAACTAACGAAATTAAACAATGCAGTTGAAGAAAAGCGGCCCGAATTGAAAAATCGAAAAGGTGTTGTATTCCATCATGACAATGCAAGGCCACACACATCTTTGGTCACTCGGCAAAAATTATTGGAGCTTGGTTGGGATGTTTTGCCACATACACCATATAGTCCTGACCTTGCACCATCTGATTACTTTTTGTTTCGATCTTTACAAAACTCCTTGAATGGTAAAAATTTCAATAATGATGATGATGTCAAATCGTACCCGATTCAGTTTTTTGCTAATAAAAACCAGAAGTTTTATGAACGTGGGATCATGATGCTGCCTGAAAGATGGCAAAAGGTCATTGATCAAAATGGGCAATACATTATAGAATAAAGTTATTTAGTTCCATGAAAAAATTGTCTTTGATTTTCTAAAAAAAATCCGCAATTACTTAGTTGCCAACCCAATATTTTGTAGCCTCTGTAATTTTGTATTGTTAAGTATCTGAAGTGAATAAAATGCTTTTCTAAAAAGTTATGTGTTTTCCGTTTAAATTAGGTGGTCATCTGCTCACACATTTCAGCTGACGAATGTTGTTTAGGGGAAGTTTAAATCACTCTGTAATTTTTAACTTATTAAACAAATTTTTTAATATGCCGTTATGTAATTAAAATTGCCATTGATATTTGTTTTTAATGCTGAAATGGCTGGAAAATAAATGATAAAAGTAATTTCAATGAAAAGTCACATTAAAAAAAATATTTGTCTGAAATGTTTTTTATATTAAAAAGTATAAAATTCCTTTAAACACTTTTAATACGAGAACATCAAATAAAAATTCACAAGTTTCTACTTTATATTAATTTTATGAAGCATAAGCAAAAGTCTTAAAAGTTACATGTATTTAAAAGTAAAATAAGGTATGAATTTTGCTTGTTTTTATATTTGTTATGAATTACTTTAACAAGTGTAAAGTAGTGTGCAATGTAATGAACTTTTTTTACAGAGATAATTTAATAAATATGAAAAATGAAATAAGAAGCATGGATTGCGAATAAGACTTCTATGCGGCACAGGGCCGTAACCAGGATGAAATGTTAGGTAGGGCTTAGAATGTAGTTCGGGGGGGGGGGGGGCTGACCCAATATAAGTATTAGTAATCGAGAGGGCGGGGGAAGAGACTATTTTTCAATTTGTATATATATATATATATATTTTTCTAGAGTATGTGCTTCACAAAACACAGTATTTTAAAAACATTTAACATTCATTGTGTTATAACTTTTTCACTGAGATTCCATGAAAAATATTCTAGTGATATTTTGAGCGAATGCAGTACTGGATATCGGTTAGTTATTTTTTGTGCAAGAATAATTTATAAGGCATAGTTACTTGTCCATTGTACCTTTTGTAGTCCATTAAATGCTACCCAGTTAAAAAATATCAGTAAAATAAATTTAACTATCAAACTTTGGAATGAAAATTTACTGAAAAATGCATTTATTTTTCGTTTTAAATATATAAATTCTAAATAAAGCAAAACATAAATATATTATACAAGGTGATCCATTTAAAAGAGTACCTATTGGTTTTTCTTATCACCCTTATTTATCTGAAGGATGTGTCAACTATTCTAACATGAAAGTATAATTCTTTCCAACACTGTTGGACTGTTACAACTTTATGTGTCAGATGAAACAAAAATGGAGACGTACCATTTGTCCTTAATCCTGTGATGATTTTATATTTAGAAAACAATTGAATTCAATTTTTTCACATTATCATTCCTTACAGCAAATGTTAAAAATGTTCGACACCATTTTGAATGCAAACATGAACACGCTGATAGTTTTGACTCCCCCTCAAAATCGTTTCCCTGGGAAACAGACTTAAAGGAAGAGCGACAGTGTTTTGTGTTCTGGGAAGAATCCAAGATCCGGTGCTGCATGCGACCAAGAGCAGCAAAATAATGAACTGTATTTAGAGGAATCTAGCCATTGTGATGAGAAATCCCCCCCCCCCCAAACGAGGGATATGTTTACTAATGTGAAATTTAAAGATCGTTAAAAACCGTTCGTTTCTAAACTTTCGTATTGATCAGTAAATTCACAAAAAATTTTGAAAATCTTAGGGGGGCTGAAAGCCTGTTAGGTAGGGCTCAGCCCCCATAGCCCCCCCTCTGGTCACGGCCCTGATGCGGCACTTAATTAAGAAAATCAAAGAGCTTATTTTGCAACTTCCTGTGCGTTTATTTAAAAAATCGGGCTCTTCCCTTTACTGTTGCTACAAAACGTTATCTTTGAAAACACTTTATAATGAACATGTTTACTTTTTATGCTCCGGCCATAAAAAGGTTATTGGCAGACTTGATTACTATCACGTATGCATTACTGAGATTCGAGATGAATTCTTGAATTACGCATACAGTAGGCCGCTGACCTGGCCATTAGGTGAAAAAAATTCTCGGATTATGTACCAGAACAAGAGTACTCAGAAAAAAAATGGCGCTGAAAGTAAAAAAAAATATATATATATATATTAAATGCACATAAAAAGATACTCAGACAGTCTGACAGTTCCGGTAGGTACGAAACGTTTGTAGAAAATATTCCAGTCTTCTTCAGTTGCAAAATAGTTCTACCATCCATGCAAAGTGGAATGCTGGAACCGAAGAAGGGCGTTTTTGTTAAGTACTTAGGTATTGAATGTTTTGGTTTAACAGTTCGTCTACCGATCTGGAAAATGGGAAATATGTCAGGAAAGTCGATAAAAAGAATAGAAAATACGAAATGAGTCAGGAAAATGTCTATTTAATAAATTTTTCTCCTTATAAAAATAATTTGGCAGTTCCCCCCCCCCCTCTCTCTCAAGACTTTAGAGTGAGAAATACTCATAAAGACCATTATGTTTAGATAAAATGAATCTTTTGACAGAAGGATCAAAAAGCTATCTGTGTATAACCAGTGATGAAATGTAGTTTTTATTACTGTCATTCTGTAGTCTTTTAGATATGAAGTATAGTTGACCAAAAGGTAAAATATTGAAGGGTTTGTTTGAAATTAGGCATTTGCATTTAATATTGTCATCTAGATAGTTCTCATAAGTATCATCTGTAGCACAGGTAGTATTGGTCAATATTGGTTCAGTCTAAACAAGGGATTTCCTGAAGTAAAATGCATTTATGATCAGGAAACTTTTACGAGAAGCTCCAAATAGTCTCAAGAAGTCAGAAAATTGACATTCAGAAATTCTGTAGGCACCTTGTTTAATTGTACAACGTCTTATATACCCGACTTCGTTACCCTTCAACTCGAATTTCTGTTTTCTAATTTGAGTGTCTTTTTTTCTTTCTTTTGAAAAGAGGGTGGGAATTGACCAAGTTGAATAAAATGTGTTACAGTTAAATCCCTCCGCTTGCTCTTATTGCATAAAAAAATAACAATGGAAGCTATGAGTTGTCAAAATATTGTTTTGCATTTAATTTTTAGTTTTAATTAAAAGAAAGGAAATTTTGTTTGAACAAGTAAAAATTATCCCACTGTGCCCCTCTCCTATTTTTACTTTATTGATATGTTAGATTTATCTTCTTAAATGCTTATGTTAACTTACAGAACTACAAAAAAATCTTAAAGAATAATTTTAACAGTGGAAAGAAAAAGGTCCACATATGTGTACCTCCGGAACGATCACGTTACACTTGGAGAAAACCTACCAAAACTCCAGACCGTTAGAACGACAACCGCGCGATGGGATCCGAACCCGGGACCTTCACACATCGGCCGTCTACCATTTTCAGTGGCATAGTCACTGTGCCATGGTGAGGCTCCTTTTCAGTTGTAAGCGGGTGTGCCGCAGAGATACACGTGTGTATTTTTCACGGTTGGTGAAGCTTCGGACAGGATTCATGTGCTCCTTGCGATTTACGACCGCCTTGCGTGACGGTGGTGAATAGAAGTTTCGAAAATGGAGGGGGGTGGGTGATTCCCAAGTCAGCAGACCTGGCCATTAGGGAGAAAAAATTCTCGGATTATGTACCAGAACAAGAACACTCAGAAAAAAAAATAGCTCTGAAAGTTTAAAAATAATTAAATGCACATTGAAAGGTACTCATCCAGTTTGATTGTTCCGATAGGTACGAAACGTTTGTGAAAAATGCTCCAGCCTTCTTCAGTTGGAATATAGTTCCACGCGAAATGGAATGGTGGAACTGAACAAGGGCGCGTCAAGTGTTTCAAATCTTGCAACGTCTTATCTTCCTGAATTCTTTGCCCTTCAACTCAAATCTCTGTTTTCTATTGGCAGTGTTTTTTTTTTTTTTAAGGGGTGGGGACGATGGTCAAAGTTTAGTAAAATGTTGCAGTTAAATCCTCCCGTTTACTCTTATTGTGCATAAAAATACAGTGGAACCCCGATCTATCGTTACCGCGTTTATCATTTTATTTCTTTTGTCCCTGCACAAGTTGTATTTAAATAACGTTTACGAAACCCGCATTTATCGTTCTTCGAAAAATCCTTTATCCGCGCTCATCGTTGTAAAATATTTCTCCTGACCGGAATGAAATCGAATTTCAGATGGATCCATATGGCATACAAACTCATTTATTTTCTGGTACGATTTCTTGGGTTGATGATGGTGTAGTTGAAGAGTTTTTACACGAAGCAGAGAATGTGGTGTATTTAGTGATTATATTTCCTTTGATATAGACGTAGCGACGTATCTTAAGAATGGAGGAAATGTGCGGTGATGAAAAAAATAAAAATAATGGCGGAGAATAAAATTTATGCCTATATGAGACTGAGTCTACACTAGTGCCAAATTTTTCAGACGAAATCACAGTATTTGAAATTGTATGAACTACAAACATGAAAACAGAGAAAAGGCAAGAAAAATATTGTAAATCTTTAAATTTTCGTTTAATTAAAACAACTAAGGAAAAACCCAGTGTAAAATTACTAATTTTTTAGAAATAAATATCACTGAATTTTATACCACTCCAATTTGTTTCTTTTACAGTTTGGTAACAAATTAGTATTTTTGGTATTTATACATTATGAACATTCATAAACATTGTTTTCTTGGTTTTTGACTTGAACTCGCATGCATCGTGTTTTTCTACAAACCCCTTGAATAACGATATATCGAGGTCCTACTGACAGTGAAAGCTGAGTTGTGAAAGTATTATTCTGAATTTCATTTTTAGTTTTAATTAAAGGAAAGAAAAATTCTTAAAAACATGTAAAAATTATCCCCCTATACCCCCTCCCCTAATTTTACTTTTATGAACTTGTTAGATTTATCTCTTTAATTGCTAATGTTCACTTTCTTTTATTGCAGGTGCAAAGTTTTTCATCATGTTTTCTTGTGTTTGAATATTTTTGATGTTGTTGTCATAGTTACCTTCGAATATGCTGCAGTAGTTCGAAACTTTATTGAATAGTGTCCTAATATTTATGCTTAAAAAACCTTATCACTGTAAAACGGAACCACGAAAGTACTTTCTTTAATGACAGTTTTTAAAGTAGGTTTTATACTGTTTGTTACTAAATTGCAGAATTTGAAATATGAAGGCAATAATTACCAAGTGTTCATGCCATTTCCCTATGAACTCACTTAAATGAAGGTACTCTGATTCAGAATTTTAATTATCCTTACACAATTTATGTTCCGTAAAACAAGAGCTTGCAAATGGAAAGAGAATCTACCAAATGTAGAGAGAGTCATAGAGCATCGTACACAAATCTGGACAATTGTGTTGACCCATTGAAGGAATATGATTCACACGTTGCATGTGAAAAAACATCTTCTCGTAATGCAAATTCAAAGAAACGTTTACTTCCTTGTGCTAAGGAAAAGTCTTTTGCTTGTGATGAGTGTCAAAAAACATTCACTCTGAAGAGCAAATTGAATCTACACCTTCGCATTCACTCGGGAGAGAAGCCCTATGTGTGCGATGTGTGTCAGAAATCTTTTACTGTGAAGTGTCGCTTTAATGAACACATCCGCGTTCACGCGGGAGAGAAGCCCTATCTTTGCGATGTTTGTCAAACAGCATTCACTCAGCAGAGTAGCTTGATTATACACCTTCGCATTCACACAGGAGAGAAGCCCTATGTTTGCGATGTCTGCCAGAAAGCTTTCACTGTGCAGAGTACATTGAATAGGCACCTTCAGGTTCATACTGGAGAGAAGCCCTATGTTTGCGATGTTTGTCAAAGAGCATTCACTCAGCTGGGTAACTTGAATAAACACTCCCGCATTCACAGGGGAGAGAAGCCATATGCTTGCGATGTTTGTCAAAGAGCATTCACTCAGCAGAGTAGCTTGAGTCGGCACCTACAGCTTCACAGTGGGGAGAAGCCTTACGTTTGCGATGTGTGTCAGAAAGCTTTCACTGTGCAGAATAGATTAAATAGTCACCTCCAGGTTCATACTGGAGAGAAGCCCTACGTTTGCGATGTTTGTCAACGAGCATTCACTCAGCAGGGTTGCTTGAATAAACACTCCCGCATTCACACGGGAGAGAAGCCATATGCTTGCGATGTTTGTCAAAGAGCATTCACTCAGCAGAGTAGCTTGAATCGGCACCTACAGCTTCACTGTGGGGAGAAGCCCTATGTTTGCGATGTTTGCCAGAAAGCTTTCAGGCTGCATGAATACTTTAATAAACACCTCCGTATACACATGAAAGTTAAGCCCTAGGTTTGCAATGCGTGCCAGAAAGCTTTCACTCTGCAGTCCAGCTTGAGTCGGCACCTACAGCTTCACAGTGGGGAGAAGCCTTATGTTTGCGATGTGTATCAGAAAGCTTTCACTCGGCGGTCGCGTTTCCATAAACATTCCCGCATGCACACGGGAGAGAAGCCATATGTTTGCGATATATGCGAGAAGGCATATGCTTATCCGAATAGCTTGAATTGGCACTGCCGAATTCACACAGAAGTGAAGCATTGTGATTGAGGTACGTAAAAATGTATTCACTAATCAGACTTGATAGGGCACTATCGTATGCATACAGGAGAAAAATCTTGTTTTCGGCGTGTGTCTTAAAGCATTTGCCAATCAGGGTAAGTTACTGGTGCACCTCTGCATTCAGTGAGAATATATGAATTCTTACATTTGCCATGTGTGTCAGAAACCGTCCACTAAAGGATGTATGTCGAAGGAAAAAAAAACTCTGTTTTTTGTCTTGGTACACAAACTGAAGTAAACTAATAGCACCATGGTCTCCAAAAAATTCCAGATGGTTCTTCATAATCTGCTTTACACACTGCAATAAGCAAAAAAGCTTTGGCTTTTGTGAAATTTTCAGAAAAAAAATCTTAAACATGGATTTAAACTGCAACATTTTTCGATGAGTGACACGTTTTGCGAAAATTTTCGATTTTTAAGATTTTTTTCTAAAAGTTTTCAAACTGATGCACATTTATTGTTTATTTCAGTATGTAGTACAGCTTGTAAAGAGACAGTTTCAAAATTTTGGAGTGCCTGGTAAGATTAGTTCATTTGTACTTATGTACCAAAATCACATGACTTTTTCAAACTACACCGTTAACAGGGTAACTTGCATAGTCACCTGCGTATTCGCGTGGATGAGAGATAACTTATGTCTAGAATCTGGCAGAAAGTATTCACGTAACAGTCTGCTCTGAGGACAAATTTCCATATTCATGCAGGCAGAAGGAATGCTGTACGTGATGTGTGTCTGCAGACATTGCTTATCAGAATGGCTGGAAAAAGCATGTCTGCAGTCGCTCAAAATGAAGCCTTGTCGCTGGGTAGAACGGGTTCTCTACTGCCCTTATAAGAGAATTGGAAAATCAGTTAAGGGGCTCCGTTGAAAACACTCAAATCTTGTAGAAAACCCCTATAAATGACCCATTTGTCTTCTAACAGCTCTTAGAAAATTTCTCTGCATAAAGTGGCTTCGTTAACACGTATTCCTTGGTCACCTTCTGACTTCAAATATGTTAAAACTGAGTATAAGGTTGATGAATGCATTTATGATCTTAAAATGTACCATTTTATAGCCTCTGTATTTTTGCATTGTTAAACATCAATAAAATGCTTTTCTAAAAAGTTATGTGTTTGCCGTTTAAATTGGGTGGTCATCTGCTCACACATTTCAGCTGACGAATGCTGTTTATGGGAAGTTTAAATCACTTTGTTTTTTAACTTATCAATCTGATTATTTAATATGCCGATCAGTAATTAAAAATGCTATTGATATTTGTTTTTAATGCTGAAATGTCTGAAAAATAAATGATAAAAGTAATTTCGATGAAAAGTCACATTAAAAAAATATTTGTCTAAATTGTTTCTTTTATTAAAAAGTATCAAATTCCTTTAAATAATTTTAATACGAAACATCAAATAAAAATTCAAACGTCTCTACTTCATATTAATTTTATGAAGCAGAAAAAGAAGTCTTAAAAGTTATATGTATTTAAAAGTGAAATAAGGTATGAATTTTGTCTCTTTTTACAGAGATAATTTAATAAATATGAAAAAATGAAAATGGAAATAAGAAGCATGAATTGCGAATGAGACTTCTAACCGGCACTTAATTAAGAAAATGAAAGTGCTTATTTTGCAAAACACTTCCTGTGCGTTTATTTAAAAAATCGGACCTTACGTTGACTGTTGCTACAAAAAGTTATATTTGAAAACTCTTTATAAGTAACATGTTTGCTTTTTATGCTCCGGCCATAAAAAGGTTATTGGCAGACCAGATTGCTATCACGTATGCATTATTGAGATTCGAGATGAGAATTCTCGAATTACGCCTCTAATAGGCCGCTGACCTGGCCATTAGGGGAAAAACATTTCTCGTATTATGTACCAGAACAAGAGTACTCAGAAAAAAAATGACTCTGAAAGCTTAAAAAAAAAAAAAAAAAAAAAAAAAAACTATTAAATGCACGTAAAAAGATACTCCACACAGTGCAATAGTTCCGGTAGGTACGAAAATTTTGTGAAAAATACTCCAGTGTTCTTCAGTGAAAAATAGTTCTACCATCCATGCAAAATGGAATGCTGGAACCGAAGAAGGGCGTTTTTGTTAAGTACTTAAGTATTGAATGTTTTGGTTTAACAGTTTGTCTACCGGTCTGGAAAATGGGAAATAGGTCAGGAAAGTCGAGAAAAAGACTAGAAAATGCTATATGAGTCAGGAAAATGTCCAATCAATAAATTTTTCTCTGTATAAAAATTATTTGGCAGTTTTTTCCCCCATCACTCTCCAGACTTTAGAGTGAGAAATACTGATAAAGACCATTATGTTTAGATAGAATGAATCTTGTGACAGAGGGGTCAAAAAGCTATCTGTGTATGACCAGTTATGAAATGTAGTTTTCATTACTATCATTCTGTAGTCTTTTAGATATGAAGTATAGTTGACCAAAAGATAAAAAATTGAAGGATTTGTTTGAAATTAGGCATTTGCATTTAATATTGTCATCTAGATATTTCTCATAAGTATCATCTGTAGCACCGGTAGTATTGGTCAATATTGGTTCAGTCTAAACAAGGGATTTCCTGAAGTAAAATGCATGTATGGTCAGGAAACTTTTACGAGAAGCTCCAAATAGTCTGAAGAAGTCAGAAAATTGACTTTCAGAAATTCTGTAGGCACCTTGTTTAATTGTGCAACGTCTTATATATCTGACTTCGTTACCCTTCAACTCGAATCTCTGTTTTCTAATGTGAGTGTCTTTTTTAACACTTTCCAACAAGGTTGAAAAGTGTTTATGATTTCGGTTTGTCTGTCTGTCCGTCCGTTCGTCCGTGCTCTAACTCCCGTAAATATGCATCGATTTCGACGAAATTTATATATGTTATTCTTACCTACTGTGCCATGTACCCTATTGAAAATGATCTATGTAGCATTTATAGTTTTTCTACAGGAGCACTCAAAATATTTCCGATACATTGCGCTCTATGGGAAGTTATGCTTTAAAGCGGATCATCCTTACTACATAGTTCCACTGATCCCTGACTTCAAGATAAAACTTCTTCTGCCATTAGTGCAAAAAGATTACAAAGTTAACACAAAAAACTTAATAACATCTACACCATTTGTTCGATCCGCTGGAAATTTTGCATGAATATGTATAAAAATATAGAAAATAATATGCTCTACTTTAAAAATCTGAAAATCCACCCGTTCCCTCATTTTTAAGCGATTTCTCGCTATTTTCAGTTCCATTTCATTTCCGAGAGTAAATTAGCTACTGCATGTGATAATTACTTCATAGTGACGTCATACTTAACAAGCGTTTTTCAGATTTGTATCTTAATTAATTTATTTATTTTAATAAAATGATTTCCTCGCGTACGTTCACAGTGAAATGAAATCGTTGAATGGGAAAAGAGCCCGTTGCAATTGCCTTCACAACGGGCTTCGACTTCTAGGTTTAGAGATATTCTACTAATTGAAATGAAACAAAATTGATATATGTTGTTAAGGATTACAAGATGAAGCTTTCCATCGAAAAAGAATGTCTGTATAGTTAAAGAGTTCTTCTAGAAGAGCACTGAAAATAATTCTATTACAATATGGTTAAATGGCAGTTTAGAGAAAAGTCGCCAATGTTGGCGACTTATGCGATAAATTGACAAATATGGTACGAAAAAAAAAGTGCTTTGAAAAATCAACCGATTTTGGCGATATTTTCATTATTTGGCGATAAATCGAAAAATATCTAATGTGATAATATTAAGCTATGACGATTTCTTTGGGAATTTTGAAAATTCGATACTCGTGCTGTAATCAACTGATTTAGTGCATTGTGTCTCGTTAAGGAATGGCTAAGGGCTATCTGCGTACGATTGGGAGTGGGTTGCGTTAGTAGAATTTCGCCCACAGATGAAAATCCGTTAATGCGTAAGAACCCAAAACGGGTTAACGGGTTTACATGAAACAAAATTGGAATCTGTTTTACAGGGTCTCATAAAGTTGCATTTATAGTGATAATACAAATTTTTTTATCTCCGAAATCTCGTCAGATTTAAGAAAAATACATCGCCAAATTTGGCTCAAGAATATTGATGTGTTGGAAAGTGTTTTATAATCAATGCGTTTGGCATGATTTATCTTTCTTGTTTTTCTTTCTTTTAAAAAGAGGGTGGGAATTGTCCAAGTTGAATAAAATGTGTTACAGTTAAATCCCTCTGCTTGCTCTTATTGCATAAAAAAATAACAATGGAAGCTATGAGTTGTCAAAATATTGTTTTGCATTTAATTTTTAGTTTTAATTAAAACAAAGGAAATTTTGTTTGAACAAGTAAAAATTATCCCACTGTGCCCCTCTGTGTTAGATAAAATGAAACTTGTGACAGAAGGGTCAAAAAGCTATCTGTGTATGACCAGTGATGAAATGTAGTTTTTATTACTGTCATTCTGTAGTCTTTTAGATATGAAGTATAGTTGACCAAAAGATAAAATATTGAAGGGTTTGTTTGAAATTAGGCATTTGCATTTAATATTGTCATCTAGATAGTTCTCATAAGTATCATCTGTAGCACAGGTAGTATTGGTCAATATTGGTTCAGTCTAAACAAGGGATTTCCTGAAGTAAAATGCATGTATGGTCAGGAAACTTTTACGAGAAGCTCCAAATAGTCTGAAGAAGTCAGAAAATTGACTTTCAGAAATTCTGTAGGCACCTTGTTCGATTGTGCAACGTCTTATATAAGGGTGACTTCGTTACCCTTCAACTCGAATCTCTTGTTTTCTAATTTGAGTGTCTTTTTTTCTTTCTTTTGAAAAGAGGGTGGGAATTGACCAAGTTGAATAAAATGTGTTACAGTTAAATCCCTCCTCTTGCTCTTATTGCATTAAAAAATAACAATGGAAGCTATGAGTTGTCAAAATATTGTTTTGCATTTAATTTTTAGTTTTAATTAAAAGAAAGGAAATTTTGTTTGAACAAGTAAAAATTATCCCACTGTGCCCCTCCCCTATTTTTACTTTATTGATATGTTAGATTTATCTTCTTAAATGCTTATGTTAAATTTAAGAACTACAAAAAAATCTTAAAGAATAATTTTAACAGTGGAAAGAAAAAGGTCCACATATGTGTACCTCCGGAACGATCACGTTACACTTGGAGAAAACCTACCAAAATTCCTGACCGTTAGATCGACAACCGCGCGATGGGATCCGATCCCCTCCCCTAATTTTACTTTTATGAACCTGTTAGATTTATCTCTTTAAATGCTAATGTTCACTTTCTTTTATTGCAGGTGCAAAGTTTTTCATCATCTTTTCTTGTGTTTGAATATTTTTGATATTGTTGTCATAGTTACCTTCGAATATGCTGCAGTAGTTGGAAACTTTATTGAATAGTGTCCTAATATTTATGCTTAAAAAACCTTATCACTGTAAAACGGAACCACGAAAGTATTTTCTTTAATGACAGTTTTTAATGTAGCTTTTATACTGTCTGTTACTAAATTGCAGAATTTGTAATATAAAGGCAATAATTACCAAGTGTTCATGCCATTTTCCTATGAACTCACTTAACTGAAGGTACTCTGATTCAGAATTTTAATTATCCTTTGACAATTTATGTTCCGCAAGGCAAGAGCTTACAAATGCAAAGAGAATCTACCAAATGTAGAGAGAGTCATAGAGCATCGTACCAAAATCTGGACATTTGTGTTGGCCCATTGAAGGAATATGATTCGCTCGATGCATGTGAAAAAACATCTTCTCGTAATGCAAATTCAAAGAAACGTTTACTTCCTTGTTCTAAGGAAAAGTCTTTTGCTTGCGATGAGTGTCAAAAAACATTCACCCTGAAGTGCAACTTGAATCTACACCTTCGCATTCACGCGGGAGAGAAGCCCTAGGCATGCGATGTGTGTCAGAAAGCTTTCACTGTGAAGTGTCGCTTGAATGAACACATCCGCGTTCACACGGGAGAGAAGCCCTATGTTTGTGATGTTTGTCAGAAAGCATACACTCTGCATAGTAGCTTGAATATACACCTCCGCATTCACACAGGAGAGAAGCCCTATGTTTGTCACGTGTGTCAGAAAGCTTTCACTGTGCAGAATAGATTAAATAGGCACCTGCAGGTTCATACTGGGGAGAAGCCCTATGTTTGCGATGTGTGCCAGAAAGCTTTCAGTCTGCAAGGTAACTTGAATGAACACTCCCGCATTCACACGGGAGAGAAGCCATATGTTTGCGATATCTGTCAGAAGGCATTTAATTCTCAGGGAGACTTAAAGAACCACCTCTTGCTTCACACAGGAGAGAAGCCCCATGTTTGCGATGTTTGTCAAAGAGCATTCACTCAGCAGGGTAACTTGAATAAACACTCCCGCATTCACACGGGAGAGAAGCCATATGTTTGCGATATCTGTCAGAAGGCATTTAATTCTCAGGGAGACTTAAAGAACCACCTCTTGCTTCACACAGGAGAGAAGCCCCATGTTTGCGATGTTTGTCAAAGAGCATTCACTCAGCAGAGTTACTTGAATAAACACCTCCGCATGCACATGGAAGAGAAGCCCTATGTTTGCAATGTGTGCCAGAAAGCTTTCACTCTGCAGTCCAGCTTAAGTCGGCACCTGCAGCTTCACAGTGGGGAAAAGCCTTACGTTTGCGATGTGTGTGAGAAAGCTTTCACTCGGCGGTCGCGCTTCTATAAACACTCCCGCATGCACATGGGAGAGAAGCCATATGTTTGCCATATATGCGAGAAGGCATATGCTTATCCGAATAGCTTGAATCGGCACTGCCGAATTCACACAAAAGTGAAGCATTGTGATTGAGGTACGTAAAAATGTATTTACTAATCAGACTTGAGAGGGTACTATCGTACGCATATAGGAGAAAAACCCTTTGGATTTTTATTTGGATTTTAAAGGTAATAATTGCCAAGTATTCATGCCAATTCCCTATGAACTCACTAAAATGAAGGTACTCTGATTCATACAATTTATGTTCCGTGAAACTAGAGATTACAAATGGAAAGAAAATTCACCAAGTGTAGACTTAGCCCTTGCGCATCTTACCATAATCTGGACAATTGTATCGATTCATTTAAGGAATATGATAAGCACGGCGCATGTCACAAAACATCTTCCAGGAATGCGTATTCAACCAATCTTCTACCTTCTGCTAAGAAAAAGCCTTTTGCTTGCGATGAGTGTCAGGAAACATTCACTTTCGAAGTGCTACTTGAATCAACACCTTCGCATTCACGCGGGAGAAAAGCCCTATGTTTGCAATGTGTGTAACAAAGCATTCACTGTGAAGAATAGCTTGAGTTGCCACCTCCAAGTTCACACTGGAGAGAAGCCGTATGTTTGCAATGTGTGCCAGAAAGCTTTCACTCTGCAGAGTAACTTTAATAAACACACCCGCATTCACACAGGAGGGAAGCCATATGTTTGCGATATATGCCAGAAAGCATTTGCTTCTCGGGGAGACTTCAAGAAGCACCTTTTCCTTCACACAGGAGAGAAGCCCCCATGTTTACGATGTTTGCAAAGAGCGTTCTCTCAAGAGTAACTTGAATAAACAAACCCACATTCACACGGGAGAGAAGCTCCATGTTTGCGATGTGTGCCAGAAAGCTTTTACTGTGCAGAATAGCTTGAGTCGGCACCTCCAGGCTCACACTAGAGAGAAGCGTTATGTTTGCGAAGTGTGTCAGAAAGCTTTCACTCGGCAGTCAGGCTTGAATAAACATTTTCGCATACACACGAAGATCAGTCGTATGTTCGAGATGCGTGTCAGGAAGCATTTACTTATCGGACTAACTTGCATCGGCAATACCGAATTTACGTAAAAGTGAAAGACTGTGATTGAGATGCCTTAAATATATTTACTAATCAGACTTGAGAGGGCACTTTATATATATATCGCATGCGCACGGGTGAGAAACCCTATGTTTTCTGTGTGTGTCTAAAAGCATTTTCTAATCAGGTAAATTACATGTGCACCTCTGCATTCACTGAGAAGATACGAAGTTTTAAATTTGCCATATGTATCAGAAAACATTCACTTAATAGGATAACTTGCATAATCACCTACGTATTCACGTGGATGTGAGATAATTTATGCCTGCAATCTGTGTCAGAAAGCATTCACGCAGCGGTATGCTCTGAGGGCGCATAACGTACAGTATTCATACGTAAGAAATGCTGTACGTTATGCGTGTCAGACGGCATTTGCTTATCAGAATGTTTGGAAAAGAATGCCTGCACTCGTGCAAAATGAAACCTTGTAATGGGGTACAATAGGTTTATCAATGCGCTTAAACTGCGTCAATGCGAGAAAACTGAAAAATCAGTTCCGGGACTCCGTTAAAAACCTCAAACCCCTTGTAGAAAACCCCTAAAAACTACCCATTTCTCTTCTAACAGCTCTTATAAAAATTCTTTGCATAAAGCGTCTTCGTTATCATGCAGAGCTTCGTGACCTTCTGACTTCAAATATATTTAAAAAAAAAATCTTTGCTGTTCAACTAGACAGTAATCAAAACTAGGTAATTTGATGAATGAATTGATGATCTTAAAATGTTGCGTTTTGTAGCCTCTTTATTATTGCACTGTTAAATATCTGCAGTAAATAAAACACTTTTCTCTAATGTTGTGTGTTTTCCATTAAAATTGTTGTGGTAATCTTCTCGCACATTTCAGATGACGATTGCTGTTTCTCGGAAAGTTTAATTATAATCACCCTGTACTTTTTAAAACTTTTTAAACTGATAATTTAATATTCAATTGAGTAATTAAAAATGCCATGTAAATAGGTTTTTAATGGTGAAATGCCTGAAAAATAAATAATAAAAGTGAGTAATTTTAAAGATAAGTCACATTAAATAAATATTGGTCTGAATTGTTTCTTTCTATTAAAAGGAATAAGATTCCTTTAAACACTTTTAATACGAGAACATCAAATAAAAATTCAAAAGCCAGTACTTCATACTGATTTTATGAAGCATGAGCAGAAAAGAAGTCTTAAAAAGTTATACAGTCAAATCTGTCTATCTCAAACCTGTGTATCTCGAAATTTCTAATCTTCCCTACATTTAGAATGAAAATTCAATGTGTCTTCTATGTTTATCTGGAAAATAATCCCATACGTACACATTTATACTTTTAGACTTACGATGTACACATGTATACTTTTTAAAAGTATTACGAATGCATGTAAAATAAATCTGCAACATTTTCAAATGTTTGTCGAAATTGACTTGATAAAGAAATAAGAAACAACTCAGCGTATAAACGAACCGATATCATTACAGCTCTACACAAATTACCTACATTTATTATAAAACCAAGCAAAAATTACACTTTTCAAAAATAACCATTATAAAATACAAAACTTCAGCAGACGACACGACACGACTTCCTTCCCGGCGAATTCAAGTTCAGTTATTTTGCCAGTTAAACTCCTTGAAATTCGTTCAAGCAATCACATAATTCCTTCCAACAGTATAGTTTCTCATGACATCATAAAACAACACAACACCGCCGGACGGGTGGCCGAATAGCTAATCTCGATTGGCAACGCTGCCAGGACTGTTTACTACAAATAGTAAGCTTTGGCGACGCATCTCCCTTGGCGATGGACACCCGCTTACGGTATTATCCCCGGATAATAAACAATTAACTTAAGAAAATGATTAATTTCATTCACAACAAATTGAATAACACCGTTTTCAATTGCGGCAAACGTCAGAGCTAGGAGCTAAGAAGTGTGCAGCTATTTTTCATTAATAAAGCAAAAAACTTATAAAAATTTTATTTTCCGATGAAATGTAACAGAGCCACCTTTGGTAAATTTTTCATTGCATCCATGTGCGCTGCAGGATTTCACCGTTTTCAATAAATTTTCAGGTTTTCTAACCGGCTTTGCTCACTCACGCATTGAAATATCAATGGATTCCCGTATGAACTGGATCGGTCGGGTCCACTCATCACGTGACCATCTGCTTGCTTCATTTTGCAACCCTGTGCGAGCGGTCTATTTAGTCGCATATATGCCGATCCCAGAACGTAGATCTTCTACGAGAAATTCGGGCATTTCTATTGGACGAAAGTGTCACATGGATATGTCAAAAGAGTGCCATAGCTTTTCATAATCGCTACTTTTGGCATAATATTTTCTATTTACTTGAAAAGAAAAAAAAACCTTCTGGGATTGGCAAGGGGTGGGGAAACGGTTGGAATTGGCAAAGGTAAATAGAAATGGAAACGGCTGGGATCGGCACAGAGTGCAGAAAAGGAAATTTTAGAGCTTGTAAGCCAGTTGAGTGAATGAAAAGTGGATCGTTAGTTTTGTTTTGGTAAGAAAAAATTACGATTTTTTTTAATATCTGTTGGAATGTATATAGTGAAATGTAACTTGTACTTATTTATATGCTGTTAATAGTTGCTTTAATTGTATGAATTTGTGGTTAATTCCTAGTTTATGGTGCTTCTTGGCGATTTTCCAAAAATCGCCAATTTGGCGCGTTTTCCCGTCTTGTCTCTGGGAGCCAAGATGCTCCCAAAGACACTACCGGAAAACGCACCCAAACTAGCGATAAATACACAAAATAAGCAAATTAAAAAGCATAAATATTGAAGTTTTAAACAACAAAAATTATTGTACTTACATAACTTGTTGAACTGATTTTTTATTTTATTTAAATAATCATATTCGTCGTCTCATAAGTCATAGTGGTTTTTTTTTTTTTTTTATGTTTGTGGATACTATTTTAGAAGAGATTTTCTGTAATCTAAAACGAATTTTAAAATCTAAACACTAAACCATAAACCTAAAATCAAAACACTAATCATAAACCATTCAGGTAAAGCAACTTTCTGAAATCTAAAACCGATTTTCTGAACTCTAAAATTTTCTTTTAGCTGCAATCAGTCGTTGTTTCGTAATCCATTCAAGAAAAAGAGATTTTTTGAAATCTAAAATGAATTTTCTAAAATCTAATGCTAAAATTTTTCGTTTAGCCACAACCATACACCACGCAATTTAGCAAAGCACGCTTACCTTCTCTCAAAAACCATATAATCCACAGTGAAAATCCACAAACACAATTAACGGAAAAGAATTAGTTTATCCAAAAAAAACGGATCCGAAAAATACAAGTACAAGGAACCGAAAACTTTGTCGTTAACCCCTCGGAGTTTCCATAAGAAATGGCTTTTGGAATTCAAACCAACCGCCGCGCATGCGCTCCGTTAACTCAACGTATCAAAACGTTCTCGAACCAAAACTAAAATATACCATAATATGATTCTGCTCCCATACAAACACAGCTGCGCATGCGTTAAATCGAAGAAGCGAAACGAGGTAACTCATGTAAAGCAATACTAACAACATTGACTAAAACATCTCACAAGTGCTTACATGTACTTATAGATTCGGTTAAGTAAAACTTAATTACTTTTTATGTGAGGGGGGGCTGTGCCCCCCCTCAACCCCCCCTTTCTTTTTTTAGTAGAATAAATTTAATAATGTAAACAAATAAGTGTCCCGTCAGAGGCAAAAACGCGCACTACAGAAACAAAATGGCGGATTTCCACATGGTTGCCAGAACGCAAACTAAAGTCGCCAAGGTTGCCAGAATATACCTGTTATCGCCTTCTTGGCGAAGAAGCACCATAAACTAGGATTCAGCCGAATTTGTTAATATTTGAGTGTTGACATTATTGCTTTGCTAATCTTAGTTTGTGTATATGCTTATGTTTATTATTATTGTTTAAGAATATGTTTATTGTTTTGTATTTTACTTAAAGTGATTGTATACGTATAAAATGTCTTTTAAATTATTAAAAATTTAAATCGAACATGTTTAAATAAAGATTCACCGTTAATAATTACTCCGTTTTATGTGTGAGAATTCCTGTAATTAGCAAACTTCTGCTATATTTTACTAATACTTTTTGTTCTTAAAATAATTATGTATTCGTTTATTTCTATGTAAACAAAATCCGTTCTTAAAGAAACATCTAAAGACCGAAAATAATTATTTGAATGCTAATTAATGTTTACGATATATACACAAGGTTGTTAGAAAGTGATTTCTATTACTAAATCCCTTGCAATTTGATGTAAGGTGAATAAATTATTTTCAGGCTTAAATATGTCGCTATTTCTTCAAGTTGTACTTCCAACTTATAAACAAAAGACAATTTTTTTTTTTCATCTAAGAAATTGTGGAATTATAGATTATTACTAAACAGCGTGTTAAAAAAATCATGATTTTTTTATGAAAAAATAATTAAATTGGATTTTTTAATAGTCAGATTTTTAAAAAAACATTCAGATAAATGATTAAATAAGTTTAATCACTTTATATAAAGCATATAGGCAACTGGTAAATATCTAGTTATTGATAGTATAATTTTGTAAGTAAAATATTTCTTTATTTAATTAAAATAATTTTGTTCCCAGTGGATCGCAGGGTCGTAACCAGGGGGCAGGCATGGGGACTGAGCCCTACCTAGCAGGCATTCAGCCCCCTCCCCCCAAAGATTTTTAAAAATTTTTGTAAATTTACTGGTAAATACGAAAGTTTAGAAATTTATTTTTAACAATCGCTAAATTTCACATTATTAAAATATCCCTCTTTTTTTTGGGGGGGGGGGGATTTCTCATCACAATGGCAAGATTTCTATAAATACGGTTAAATATTTTGCTGTTCTTGGTTGCATGTAGCACTGAATTTTGGATTTTTCCTAGAACACAAAACTGCCGCTCTTCCTTTAAGTCTGTTTCCCAGGGCAATGATTTTTAGGGGGAGTAAAAACTTAAAATTTTCAAAGTGTTAATGTTTGCATTCAAAATGGTGTCGAACATTTCCTGTAAGAAACCATAATGCAAAAAATTTGAATTAAATTGTTTTCCAAAAATAAAATTATCACAGCATTAAGTAACATGGTACATCTCTGTGTCAGGTAAAACAAAAAGTTAAAGGTAAAATCAGGTAAAATTTAATTATAAAGTTGTAACAGTCCAACAGTGTTGGAAACAGTCTCCCACACTTAAACAAGGTTCAAGCAATTATACTCTCTTGCTAGAATAGTTGATACACCTTTACCTTTTTACCTTACATTTATTTGAATTTGTATTGTTAACTGTCTTAACGAAAAAGTGAATTTTACAAAAATTAGTGTAAATTTACAAAAACAAGTGTATTAAAAGTCAAAAGTAATACAATGTTAGTCATCAATTAATGAATAATTTTTGGTATTGGGTGCCTGTAATGAAGTATATTCTTTTTGTAGATAATTTAGTTTGTTATTTTTACTACCATCATGCTAATTAGCTGGAATGAGCTGGGAGGCTGTGAAAATTATTAAATTTCAGTCTTCAGCTCAGACTTGCTAGTTTATGACATCCTGCAAGAAATAAATAAAAAAGTAAGTCGCAAGATTTTACTGCAAGTAATATTAGATGAAATGCTCTGTTGCAATTTGGGTAATGCTAATTTTAATATTTATTTAGTCTAATATTAATGCTCAGTTCATAAAATTAGGTTTTAAGTTCTGTTTCAATTTTGATTGTAACTGTCTAATAAAGTTGTAAATTTATTATTTCATGTGTTCTTCTGTTTAGATGTGTCATTATTTCTAAGTAATGCATGTTGTTCTGTACAGGCGTCCTAAACGGGCAATAACACGCTTTAATTCTTTATCTGTTATGGATAATCGGCAATGTGAATTGAAAAATTGTTGAAAATAAGGTCAGAAAGATGACTATTGAAAATAAGGTCAGAATGATGACTATTAAAAAAAATTTCCTTTAGTTAATTTTCACAGAATTACTCATTTGAGTACGACTCCCATAAAAAAAATACCCAGTAATGTAAATGCGGCTCTCATCCTGATGAAGTTATGTACAAAATTTCAGTCTTTCATCATAAAATGGCTCATATCTTTAAACAAAGATGATCAGGGACTATGCATGAATTTGAATGTAAATGGATATTGCTGAGTGGAAAAAATTTCCCTTTCATAATTTTTTTACGACCCCGAAATGCAATCTTCAGACATGATTTTTTTCCACCGAGAGCCATTGAATTGGTTTAAGTCGGACTATGTTTTTTTTTTTTTTTTTTTTTTTTTTTAACATTATATTGACTGAACTGTACGACCCCTGAAATACCTTTATCCAAGGGGATTTTTTCCCTTCGAGAGCCATTGCAAATATGTTTGAGTCAGCATATTTTTAATCTTTATATGTGACACTTTTTAAAATATTATTCTCAAAATTTCTATTTCACCTCATTATTGTATATTGACCGCCAAAACTGGAATCAAATATATATAATTCACTTTATCAATGGATTATCTTGGGATTTCACTTTACGTAAGTTAGCTATTATATATTATATATATATATACGTATATATATGTGGCAGAACCAAAAGTAAAAGATTTTTTAAAAAAGTGTAAATTTAAAGGATGTGAACTTGTTCAATAATTTAAGGTATGTACTTATTTGTGAGAAGTGAAAAACTACATATGTACATTTATTTAAAAAATTACAACTTCTTGGGGTGGGGTGGGGGGATTCAAATTTAAAGGCTGTTTTAAGAGCATAGTCTTGTGTAGTTCAAATTGAATTTCACTTAGTGTTGAAAAGAGGTACAGTGAAATCTCTAAATAACAGCCGTCTTTGGACTATCCAAAAGTGACTATCCTTTGGAGACGGTTGCTGTTTAGAGGTTTAATATTTAAAAAAAAAATTAAAGAAATAATTGGGACTCCAAAACATTATTTTAACTTCACTAAATCTCATATATTTTAATTTACATTAAAAAAATTGGTTATTCACAGTTGCTATTCTTCTTTGATACAGATAACTATATTTTTTCCAAAGAAATAATAACAGTTTTTCCTTAAAACTCATCATCATTTTTGATTGAAGCAAAATTTTGTATCACCCGAGAGTTTTTAAAAATATCGGAATATGTTTCGAAATCAGCAGCCCCGCAATGGCCGAGTGGATAAGGCACTCAAAATGATAGACAGCTGAAGTCTGAAGGTCCTGTTCGGGCCCCATCACACAGCCCTTGATCTAATGGTCTGGAATTTTGGTCGTTTTTCTCCAGATGTAACATGAATATGTGTCAGAATCCCTTAGAAAGTCTCCCGCTCAAGACACTCCCCATCCTATTCAGATAGCCCATGTGTAGCTTTGCCTTAAAAACACAAACCAATTCGATATCAGCAACGTCAAAAATATTTGAATTAACTTTTTATTTCCTTAAAAAAAGTTTTTTTTTGTCATAATGCAAATTGCACTGTTCTTTAACAATTATTACAGTACCCCCTCATATCATGCCTTGATAGATCACACTTTTTCTGTTTCTCCTAATTTTGTTTTCTGTAGTCCTTAGCTTAGTTACTTAACATGAGAAGCATACAGTACATTTGAAAATACAACTCCAGTTACATAAAAGAGATAGAATTAATTATTTTTCTCTCACTGATCTTTGCTGAAAAATAAGTTATGAGAGAAAAATCAAATCAGTATGACTTTGGGTAGTTTCTTCAGGAAATGGAATATGCATTAGTACACGAATTTAAAAAGGGAAATTAAACTTTTATGTTTATTGCTTAAGTGTAATTATCATTTATTGCAGTATTTATACTATTAATTTTAGTATATAGTTTAAATGCATGTGATCATAAAAGAAAAATTTCATCATGTCACGTGTCACCTTCCCTGCCCCCTCCACCGTTTATATTTATGATGTTATTTTATTGTGCATTTTTCTCGTCTCCTGACAAGCACAATATAAGGAGGGCATACTGTATTATTAGTTTTGTTGTTGTAGTTAAAGTTATTTTAGCTGTACAAGTACAGTGCTTACTGTAGCCAATTGGCTGCACTCTCGTTTGTCAATGACAAGTAGAAAATTTTGTAGTTTTTGTCTAAAATATGCATTTAAAATTAATGCAATACCATTGTGGAAATAATAATTAATTTTATTATTATATAATTATTTTTATTATTACTAATTTATAAAAATGTACTAATGACATTTTTTTTTTTTTTAACAAGCAAGCATGAATTCATAGTATATGCATTCATTTCGCTGTATAAATTTTTGCCTGAATTTTCGATTGCTTCTAATTGTTATTGCTAAATGAAAATGAATACAATACTATTAAAAAACGAAGAAATAGTAGTATTTTGGTAGTTTTTCTTATTTTTAAAAATTCATTAAAAAACTACTGAGTCAAAAAATAAAAAAAAATGATTTGACATGGAATTTCCTTACTATCTTGATTTAAATAAATTATTATAGCTTCTTTAATCATTGATTGTGATCATTTGTTGTTGATTGGCTTTATTTCCAAAAAAGCAATGGCAGAACTTAACAAAACCATGCACTTTTTTTAACTTAACAAAACCAGGCAAATATAAATCTGAATTTTACTTAGAATTTATAATTAAAACTATTAATATTTGTATAAGTTTTTAAATTGTTAATTTTTTGTATAATATTCAGTTGAATAATTATTTTCTTTTTAAGGTGGTAGTATTTACTTTTTTTTTTTTTTTTTTTTTTTTGAGATAATTTATGATTTAAAATATTGGAATGTAAGATAAAATAGGAAATTTTAATTAAAAATGCCTATTATGGGAGTTTGCCCTCCCCTATATCCGGCACTGCCATTATTTCTTCATCCTGAAACTTTGCTTATTTTTTGACAGTATGTTAAAAAATTATTTTATTTTATTTATTCATTTATTTTTTTGAAAAAAAAAATTAATGGTATAATAAATTGGATAGTATAATTGTGTGACTATTTATTTTTAAACATTGGTAATTTTTTTAAATATTCTATTGAATAATCATTTAGATTTTTTTTACGCTGGTAGTATTTACTTTTTTTTATAGATAATTACTGATTTAAAATATTGAAACTGTAAGCTAAAATATTAAAACTTCACAAAGTATATTCCAGTGTTTACATCATTAGTCTGTATCTTCACCGATAGATGCCGCTACGCTTTTGCCGATAGGTGGCAGCACATTTTCAAAATAGTCACGTGATCTTTGTTTATTGTTGTTGAACGTAACGTTCTTTTTGTTTTTTCTCATTATTTATCTTATAAATCATAAAACATCATGATATTTCATTCATATTTATTTAATTAGTTCGTTACTTTTAATACTATTTATTTATATTGTTGCTAAATGATGTGTCAAAAGATGCTACGACGGACTGATTTCGACAAGTAAATATTTATTAACAAGCATTTTTAAAAAACTTATTTAGTGCTTTTATATGTATTTCTTGCAATTAGAGGTATTAAAACGGTCATTTAGAAATTTAGTTTACCGTATTTAGATTTAATAACATTTGCCATGTTTCACCGACAGTACAGTACAGTATAGGTACTTTACCATTTATAATTACATCAGAAATTATAAAAATGAAACCTTATTTTAATTTATTGTCCCAAGGATTGAAGTTTAAAAAAAAATTCGTTCGAGAAGTAAAATCATCCTTTTTACTAAAGAAGTGCGTATTGCATTCGCGTGCCTGAAAGTAAAATGCAATTTCTTCCCGTTTAAAATAAATAATAATAACATCGCAATCGCGATCTTTTCGTAATTTAAAATATTTAACTTTCATATGCAAGAATCAACCCTAGAAGTTATGTTCAGTTACTGAAGTCCCATGTACTCAAGAATATATATAATGTAAATTTTTTTCTCTTTTATTTCATACTCTTAATTTACTAAATTTCATGTTCGAAAATTACAATAATTAAACTCGGATATCCCGTAATTATTCAGTTTTAATCACATCCAGGGGCATAGCAAATTTTGGAGGGGGGGGGGAGGAATATGAGATATATTGTTTGTTTATTTGCAACTTTTAAACAAAAAAGATGAGATATGGATGAGAATTTCTCATCCTTTCCCTAAATCTTTTTTGTTTAAAAGAAGTAGCAAATAAACAAACAATAAATATACAATGTAGCATGTTTCGCTTCTGATATTTTATAATTAATTTGACTTTATTAAATTTTAATATAATTCCCAATTTACTGATTTTTTACAAAAATTTATGTAATTTTTGTATAAATTTTGTAAAAATTCAGTATTATTTCATAAAATGCATATTTCTACTATTATATTGCATATATTATTATACATACTTAAACTTAGTTCTCAGAAGTAATATAAATAGCAGTAGCATTGATTTTTAACAAAAATTTATTTTATACATACATTTTAATTTACCTGGGGAGAGAAAAGAGAGAGAGAGACATGAAATCCTATTCTTGCCGGGACAGTTTTTACCAGGTTCTTTCCGTGTTTTTTTTTTTTTTTTTTTTTTTTCCTCACCTATATCAAACTACCAAGCGATGTTAGAAATTGATAAGAAAAATCTAGGCGCAGGGTTGTCAGATTTGCTGCCTGGGTAGCTCTCATAAATTTTCAACAGTGCTATTGGGTTATAGTATTACAAGAAATTTGCAAAAAAATGAAATTATTCACCAGTTTACCGAAACGCCAATGACAAAATGTGGTTTAGCAATGTGATTGGAGACTTTTTTTAGACTGTCAATAAGTGCATAAAGTATTGTAAATTCCATGTTCTAAAGCTGCAGAAAAAACGAATCGAACAGGATAGGTTGAAATCCAAGAGACGATCCACAGAAAAACTCCAATTCAACAATTTCTTCATACTCTCCTACCACGCAGTATGCTAAAGCAAATTTTCTCAAAAAATATTGAAGAAATTCCTCATCAATTAATAGGAATGACAATAATGTTATTAATGAAGTTTATGGAAATATTTCCAAAAACATACTCTCGTATAATATTTTGAAGTCAGTTATAATAGAACCTAAAATGATGATTGAACATTTATGAATGCTGACTTATCGAATAACTGATGAATAGAGAACATATCACCATAGCTACGATGAAATAATTTGCTATGATGACAATGAAATCAACAGCAGAGTTTTTAAATTCTTTGACTGTGAATAGTGGGTTTTTATTTTATTTATTTATTTTTTTGGTTAGTTGGGAGCAAGTAAAAATTGCAAATTAATTGTAATCTGCACCAAATGCTTACTAAGCTAAAGCTATTTCCAGTGCATAGTTGTTTATCCCTTTCCATATTTTAAATTTAAAAGTTTAGTTTACATATCTTAATTCAATTCCCCATGTTTTCCCCAATTCTGCATTATGTAACCAATAAGCATACAAATTTCTTTTTAGTATATTGATATTTTTGTATTTATTGAATTCTGTATCTAAATACTACGGATTAAAATTTCCGACTTTTTTTGTGGGGAGCGACAGTGTTTCAGAAGTAGTCTTTAAACATTTCCCAGAAAAAACAGTTGGCGGAATTTGCATCTGGCTAACCAAAAAATACCATAGTTTGCCACCACATAAGTTAGTATTGAAAGTTAATTGCATCATTACACTAATAGGACTATATTCCATATACAGTGCTTTGTTTACATATCAATGTTTGTGTTTACGATTTATTGGTGAACAATCTGACGCCAGGGTAGGCGATGCACTGCCAAGGTGGAGTTACCTGCCGGTGGTAGTTGTGACTGGCAACCATAAAGAATACGTATATCGTCAGTTTGGGTTGATATTTGATACTGTTTCATGTTATTGATGGAAGGGAATGAAATATGTTATGTTAATGTATGAAAAGAATTTGTGTGTGTTTGTTAGAAATATAGTGTGAATATAAAGCTAAATAAAAGAAAGCAGGCTGGTGTTACGTTATAAGCCAGTGGGTGTTGGGGACATTTCTGAGCGGTTATTTAAAAAAAAATAAAGGTAAGTGCTCTTTTTTAACAAATCTTTGCAATGTTTAAGGTTTTTAATGTGAATTTTAAATTGATATTTGATGTGTTTATGTTTTCGTAAGTGCTATTTACATGCTATTCTAATCATACTGATTTTATAAGAGGTGTACAACTAGGTTGCTGAATCCAATGAGGTTTTTTTAGTTAAAAACGGTCCACTGGTTGCCTAGTTTACATAACTGTACAATTAGGTTGTGTAATCCACTGTAATTTTTACTTTCTGAACATGTACCATGTAAGGAAAGTATTGTAATCATGAAAAAATTCGACTTCGAGATTTTGGTGTTTTTACACGTTTTGAGGGCTTCTGAATCCATTTATGCTATTTTTACGAGATGTATGTATGTATGTGTGTGTGTGTTTGTGTGTATGTGAGTGAACACAATAGCTCCTGAACGGAGCATTCGATTGAGCTCAAATTGGATATATATGTCATAAACCACCGTTGCAAGACCGGTATTGATTTTGGTGTGTATAGGACTTATAGTTTTTCTACAGGGCTACGACAAAGATTTCTTTTACATTATGGCCTATGGGGGAATTTCTTGAAAGTGCGCTAGCGTTTAAACGATACATTCGATTGAGCTCAAATTCAGTATACATGCTATAAACCACCATTCTAAGACCGGTATTGGTTTTGGTGTGTATAGGACTTATAGTTCTCCTACAGGGCTACGACAAAACTTTCTTTTATGTTATGGCGTAATGGCATATGGGGAGAAATTCTTGAAAGTGCGCAAGCGTTTAAACGGTGCATTCGATTGAGTTTCAATTTGGTATATGTTTGAATTATTCATCGATTAAAATTTATTTAAGTGCTTGGTAATGATCTTAATTGTAAGTGTTCGGAAAGTCGAGTGGAGTCACTCCAGATTTTTTTAGTTAAAAACAGTCCACTGTTAGCTCATTTTAAATTGCCTGTTACTGAATTTGCAGACGTTCTTTTGGTTAAATATGGACATTGTATTTTGTTTTAATGTTTTTGTAAGTGGAATATATGTGCAATTTTAATGTGTTAAAATACTTTGACTTTGCTGATCGTGCAAAATGGTTGGCGACAGTTGCTGGAGCTTGGCGGTTGCCAAGCTCCAGCGACTGTCGCCGTGTTTACGTGGGGTGCGCACCGGCTTGTATGATTTTACCCACTAATATGAAAAATACAAAGGAAGCATTAGTCAATGGAACAAGAATGTTCATCAAGTTTATACATCGTAATGCTATTGATTGCGAAATTTGAACTGCAACCGCAGGCAATTAAGGAATTTTAACTCCACTTATAAAATATTCTGGTACTATTTTACCATATCATATCCTTTCAAAAATCTCGATTTCCAAATATAGCTGCATTTGCAATGGCAGTAAATAAATATCACATACAATCATTGGGGAAAAAGGCAAATTTATTGAGGTGTAATTTTAGAGTACTTTTTATGCATTACAGAATTGCTTTTTCCCTTCCCTAAGTGTTTAAAATCATAAATTTGGTGAGCAGTATTAATGTTTTTCTTTTTATGAAAATAATCACAGTTTTTTTTTTTGTTGTTGTTGTTAGTTTAAGAAATATATATTAAGTGTGTGTTGTGTAAATTTTAATATTTTATACTATTTAAACTATGCGAAGTGACAAAACTTAAGCCTTTCGTGTCTTTATTTCACAAAAAAACATTAAAATACTGTTTGTATGCTATTTCGTAAAATTCAATTAAAGTGTCATTCACACATAATAGAAGTCATCAAAAATATCAGAAATTTAGTTGTATATTGAACTGACAATAGCTCAATATGTGATTTGTGCGTTATTTTACATTTTGAAAATTTCAAAAGTTAGCAAGTAATTTTAGAAAAGTATATGTTATCTACCTCTCTCTCTTCCAAAAAAAAAAATTAATAAATAAATAAATAATAATAATAAATAAATAAATAAATTGTGTAATAGTATTTTTTTCTTATAGTATTATTACTTTCTATAGTATTTTTTTTCTTTACAAGAGTATTTTTTTTCTTTACCCCCTTTTAAATTCCACGTTATCTTTTTTAAACAATGTACCTGGATTCCGCTTAAAAAATTATAATTATTGCTGATCTCCATGTGTCATGCTAAAAACTTAACTTCGAATATTTTTGCATCCTTTTGGTAAATGAAGATTTACCTTTAAGTACTATTACTTATTCATATCACTACAATCACTTATCTACACAATTATGTATTTTGAATTTTTTTTTATTAAACTTCTTGAATTTTTAATGCATCTGAAAGTTTGTATGCAAACTAATAAGATATCACATCACATTGATTCTGTGATTTTAAAAGGATATAGATTTGCATTAGACTGATTTTACATGGCTAAATGGGAAAAAAAAAAGAAATAAAAGACTGATTTTATTATATATTTATATTAATTCAGCTTTTAATATTCGATTCTTAAATTAAAATAAGACATTTTTTGGTAATTTAGCACAAAAGCTCGATTACTCAAATTGTGTGTACATTGTAATTGAAGTAATTTAAAATAAATTTTAATCAAGATGATTTTGATGTAAAATGTTAAAGAAATAAATTTAATATTTTTAAAATTTACTATTGTCAGCAATTAAGTATTTTTTAAAGTATTATATGCGTTCATAATCTTTGAAATTATTAATTTCCATGAAATGATGGAAAATCATTTTGCCTCACCAAGAATAGATTATTTTACATAGATTTAAATGGATAAAAACTAGTGCTGCTTTTATAGTACATGCAAAATTGTTCGTGAGAATTCTTTTTCAAATAGGATTTTACAAAAATATCGATACTGATTTAACAAAAAATTCCTGATGTGATGAGAAAAAAATGAGGTCATTTTCGAAATCAGCACACCAAATAATATAAAAATAAGCAAACACATCTTTTGGTATTTTTCAAAAACTTCAATTTCGCAGGCCTGTGTAATCTTTTATGCAACTAGAATATCTAATCTAAACAGTTTGCCTTGTCAAACAGGAAGTATATATACATGAGTCAGAACAAATCAAGTTTGCACTAGCACCTGGTACAGTTGGTAAAATAACCTGTCATAGCTCCTAGCGATTTTCCATTGTGCTGTATTAAAAGCGTAATAAACTGATGGAATATTTCGGAGAAAATATGTGAACGAAAGACAAGTAACACTTCATGAGTAAGTAGACGTTTGATATTAAACATTGAATTATGATATTTTTGTTAGCTAGTTTTAAAAATAGACAAATATCTGTTGACCTACTTTCCTGCTATATCATTTTTCTGAACAATAAAATTGCAGGGCATTTTAATCTGTTAGTTCTTATTTATAATTTTATTTTATATTATTGAATTTTATAATAATTAGCTCAATTCGTCTTTTATGATTTCACAAATAGATAGTTTTAATATTTTTGTGTTTATGCATTTATTAAATTGGTGTAAAAAAGTTTTTCCCCCTTAATTTAAAATGTTAATATGTGCAGATTTGATTATAAAATGAAACCCCAAAATTTTGATAACATTGCATACGGTTTGGTACTATTCAGCGGGAAACTCGTTTTTACTTTAAATAATGTACAAAAATAAAGATTATTATTATAAAGTTTTTTTTAAACTATTTTAATTCCGTATAATACAATATAATCAGTGCTGGCCCTTTTGCGAGACCCAAAAAAAATTCATAGGGTCCAGCCATCGCTTCAGGGGGAGCCCTCGAAAATATGCTAACGCTGGCCCCTTTGCGAGACCCAAAAAACATCAGTGTTGCCGGCCATTGCTTCAGGGGGCCCTCTCATAATATGCTAACGCTGGCCCTTTGCGAGACAAAAAAAAAAAAAAACCATCAGTGGGTCTGGCCATCGCCTCAAGGGGCCCCCTCGAAAATATGCTAACACTGGCCCCATTGCGAGAGAAGCTGAAGCACTTTAAATTATACAAATTTCTATTCGTCATAATTTTTTTGTTCATGCATGAGAAACATAGATTTTCACAGAGAAGGCTGCGTCAAAATGAGTTTCGTGCCGAATAGTCCCATCCCGTATTGCATAATATAACATATTATGAAGCATTCTTTCCTGTAAATTCCAAAATTCTTGGATCTTGTGAAAACCTTAAGATTTTAAACAATGTCACTTAAATATTATGATTTCATTTTACAGTAGAAGATCTTTATAACGCAAACCTTGAAACGCAGGGTTTTGCAGAGATGCCAAGTCTCCCGCTTTTTTTGGGAGATTTGCCACCACTAATTTTTACTTACAAACTTATGCTTAAAATAAGTCCAAATATTTAATGCAAAATGAAACTGTCTAAAAATAGTGGTGGGAAATCTCCCGAAAAAAGCGGGAGACTTGGCATCTCTGGTTTTGCATTAATGTAGAATTTTGCGTTACATAGATCATTCACTTATATCATTAAACTTCTCTAGTAAATGTATTAAACTATAGCTGGAACACATAAATATCATGCTTAAAAATAATTTTTAAATACAAGTACTACTTTAAAAAACTAAAATATGCAATTTATTTATTTTTATAAATTAGAAGGATTAAGTTTATTTGTTAAACAATATATTAATTTCGATTTGTTTTAGAATTTGCAATCTCTCAACAAATAACTTTTCTTGCAGCCTGTGAACACTTAATAATTGTACTTCGGTTACACAGTCTTGTGTTTCTAGGAATTTAAAATATTGATCTCTTATGGAAATTTCTTCAGATACTGAAAGTTTTTCAACTTTCTCTCCAGCATTTGATTGTTTCAGAATTGTTTTCCTCTGGTTTTCTTATGATATCATTTTAAAGTCAAATTAAATTAATTGATAAATCACATAACTAAACATAAAATTACAATTACTAAACATTTTTGTTTATTTTGTTATTTCATACCAATAATTCAAACCACATAAATGAAGTAAAATAATAATAAAGATTTATTAAATTGTGTGTATTAATAACATTTGATGACTCATGGCTGACCCTCCCCCATTTTTTTAATTTACTTGTTCTATATTTACCATTTTGGCGGCAAACATACAACGATCGTTAATGCTAGCGATCGTGTTGCCATCATAGTGGAATGTAATGGTATGTATGTGTTCAAGTAATTGAAATTATTTGTGCAACAATTTTCTTTTAGATTTTAAATACATGAAGCATGATTTGTAAGAGCTGACAGTAATTTTTAGGGCTGACGTTAATTGGAGATTTGGTAATTTTCTTTAGAAGAATTTCAGAGTTTTTGGTAATTACATTTAAGTTTTTTATCTTTTCTAGAATTCTTTAACTTTCCTTTTAATTTTAATAACATCCAATATTTACGAGCTTCGATACTAATATATCGATTTGAATATCGAAGAAGAGAACAACGACGGCGGAAGACTACACCGATGATGCACCCATGCTATTTCAAATTTTAAAATACAAATTCAATTTCTACAATAATTACATCAATAGTACAACTTTTAAAAATCATATCATCATCAAAGTTCAAGTTTCAAAGTTTCATAATAATAATAATATAACAAGTTTTCAACAATCATAAATTTTTATTCCGACTGAGCTATTTATCAAGCGGAAGTTCCATGCAAAAAAGCCAGAGATGATTTAGGTGTGGACAAGCGTGGGTCCGGTCTCGGCTTCTCGACTGCTCTCTCACCAACTGGTTTTTGGTATCAAAGAGACGCCATGGAACGAGAAAGAACAAAATGGCGAGATCTGGAGTGAAGTTCAAATAATCTGAGATGGGGCCCCTCTCAATGTCCTTCTTTCATTTCTCTCTTTTCTTTTTTTTTTTTTGAGCTCAATGTAAAAAATTAAATTTTAATAGTAAAAAGTCAGCTCGGGAAATGGGTGGACTGAAGGCAATCTTGTGTACTTAAAATTTTGTTGAAGTTATGTTATGTTTCTTAATTTGTTTGGTAATTTTTTTAATGTAAACTTTATGTAAACGAACTAATAAGTTTTTAATAAATGTGAGTTTTGTTTGTAAAATGGCTCCTCTTTATTTCTCACACTTTGTGTACATTTGAATTAGTAGTTTTCTTTCAGGTTTTATTTTTCAGATTATTTCAGGAATTTGCTCTTATGCCAAAGGACCTAGTTATTGCGGTAAAATTCTTTGATCATGCCTTTTATTTTCTTGGAACAACACTTTTTTCTAATTATTATGTTAGGATATTTATTTTAATTAGGTGTTGAGAAAAGTGATAGTAGCTGGAACAGAGGAAATTATTTCAGAACTGGTCAAATGATTAACAATTTGTAACTTATCATCAATTACCAAAAATTCAAAATGTTTTCTTCATGCAGGTTTGCAAACTGAGTACTTTGATTTTGTGCACAATACATTAGTTCAGCAGTTTTGATTTTCGCTAATGATAGCTTAAATCCAGTTCCAAAAATCAATTTTTAAAGAGTGTTAATTTGAGAAAACTCTTCCTCCCTACTTCTGATTGTTTAAAAGTACTTTACTGCTAAGTTGAGACAAGCATATCATCGTGCAGAAGGAGGGGTTGGACAGGGGGGCATATGCCCCCCAACTTTGTTTAAAAAATCATTCATTTTTAAACCTTTTTTCTTTCAACACTTAAAGAAACATAGCAATTTTTACTTTAGAATATGCTATGTGCCTTCCGCCATGCACATGCACAGATGCACACATACATAACAAACAAAACAAAAAAACCCACTTTTGTTGATGCTGCACCTATGATTCAGGAAGCCAAATAACTGCGTACAGTTTAATATAAAACAAATCACTGTTATATAATAAAAATATTTATACAAAATACTAATGTTTTTTGTGTTATGTTATATGGACTAGGGTGGGTCGTTTTTCACTTTTTTAAAGAATCAAAATCACCTGTGATGAGAAAAGTTGTGTATTGGCATCAAATGTCTGGGGGGAAAAAAAATAGAAATGAAAATTTATTGACCCCTTGCCAGGCCCATGAAATTCCATCAAATTATGTATAATTCAATGATTTTTAATTTTTTTTATGTATTTAATTTTTTTAACCACCTGTAGTGGAAATAGTTGAATAGTAACACCTTTCATTCATAGGGAGAAAAAAAAAAATATATCTTCCCCTGCCAGGCTTTTGAAATTTGTGTAATTTGCTAAAGCGGCTCTTTCTGACAGTTTTGTTCACTTAAGTTATGAATATTACTGATCGATATTCAGTAACCGGGTTCTCCTCAGGCCTTTAAAAAAGAAACAATAGTTTAGAGTTTACTTTTGCATGATTCAATACTCAGTTTATGCATCCAGAACAAATGGGCAAGTAAAATCGAAGTTTGCATTCGACGTTGGCTGGTTTATTGCTTATTGCAGTGTATAGTACAGCTTGTAAAGAGGCATTCTAAAAATTTTGAAGAAGTGTTTTATGGAACAAGGATAGCAAATAGGGCCCAACACATTGATTATGATACACCTTCCTACGAAATGAAGCAAGAAAGACTAATAGGGCGAAGCATGGACTATCATACTCTTTAAAATCTCATTTAAAATATGAAAGTGAATTAGATTTTCTTTTCAGTTTAATTTTTGAAACCTTTAACAACCCAACTTGTTACGCATCTTCGACCCTACTAACCCTACCCTTCCTCTATGACATTAACCCGTTTCAACCTGATTTTTCTTTGAATGAAATATATTTTCTTTTGATAATGGCTACTGAAAATTTCTAACTAAATATAAAATCCTGATTATTAAATTTTAGAGGGTTGGTTTTTTTTTTTTTTTTTTTGTGTGTGTGTGTGTGTACACATTAGGATTCCATCCTGTACGACACCAGGAGATTTTTGTGTCCTCTGGGTCTGAAAGGGTTAATCTAAAGTGTATTTCCCTTTCTAATGGCCGGGTCAATACCCCACCTTATTAGACTTGACCTCTATGAGGCAGGAGATGCTGGTCTGTTTTATTATGGGGGCACAAAATAGGCAGACCAACATTGCCCCTATGAGAAGTCTCATAATTTTGAATCAATTCCAGATGAGAGACCTAGCACTTGGATTGACATCACCAGAGGTATCGTTTGAACAAAGAGGACATTGGAGTGTGCCACAAGTGTTCCCTTTAGCATACAGAGTCCACAGCAGACTCAGTAGAGTGAAAGTTCGCCCTCCCAAGCACTGGCCATTCCGGTGCTGCTTCACTTTGGGTGCTCTAATGAAAACCGTGTTTAAACGACCGATATGTTGCCAGACTAATCTAAAGGTTGAAAATAATTTTCCAGTTAATACTGAATAAGCTACAATAACTAGTCAGGCAATTAAAAAGTTATAAAATCTTTAATATTCTCATTTGTAGAACATTTTTTCCAAAATACTCTGCCAATGGGCAGGGCTAGTTCTTTATGTCATCCATAAACATTGATGATGGATATATTTATTTAATTTTGAAAGTTTAGAAAAAGAAAAACTCAGGAAATTCGATATATGGCCCTTTCATACAACCATCCATTGGTAGTAATTTGAATTCGGCTGTTGCTTAGCGGAAACAGCAATGACAACCACTGCTCTTTTATTTCGCAAGTAATGTCTAATCACTAAAGCAGTGGCTAGAAATTTTTCATGGGGGGGGGGGGGTACGACTACTTCAACATATATCTATTAGAGATGAGTTCGGGCTCATTTTTTGAAGCCCGAGCCCGAAGACTTTTAATCCGAGCCCGAGCAATATTTTTAAAGTTGGAGCCCGAGCCCGAAATGTCAGCTAAAGACAAATAAAATGAACTACTTCATTAATAGGATACAATAAATTTTGGAGCTTCACACACCTTCTAGTCCCCCGTGCCGCTATTTTTTGAAATAAGTACGTCTATTTATCCCATAAATCACTTTTTAAAATTCGTTTCAAGGAGTACGTTCAACAAAGGAGAAATTTTTCACGAGCCCGAGCCCGAACGCAATCGTGAATTACAGAGCCCGAGTCGGGCTCGGGCTGAGCCCGTCTCATCTCTAATATCTATAGGTGTGTGTGATAAGTGAGTGAAGAATATACATTTTGTATGGCAAAAAATTCCTCATGGGGGGGGGGGTATGACCCCCCTAACCCCTACCCTTGGCTACGCCACTGCACTACAGCATAGTACGTATGGAAAAGCATTGGGTTAATTTAAATCAAAGTAAATTATTGAAACATTGTCAATTTTAACTTCCATCGTCAAAGATTCCATTTTAATAAAAGGTGCTGACAGTTTTACCACAGACTTAGGAATGCAATAGTTTTCCTAATAAAGTAGGAGCACCTCAAGGTGCCCCTGGGTATCTGGCACCTGTGTGTGCCACACACATGGGTGGTGCGGCCCTGTGCATACATATCACAAACATTGCAATTTTAAATCGGAAAAAGAGACTATAAAAAAATTAAGTCTGACAAACAAAGTAAATTTTTTTCTCATACCTTAAAAAAATTAATTTTCAACATTATATGATGCTGTTACAAAATAAATACTTAACTACACACTTACATAAACAGGGTGTCTACCAAATTTCTGAAAGTCAATTTCCTGACTTTTCAGGAGGACCCGGGGAAAATATTCCTGACTAATGCATTTTACTGAAATTGCACAATGCCCCCTCCCTTGTATTTATTTTTGCATATTTTGTACAACTCCTTGAAATCAATTTTAACTGAAGTATACATGATTAAGCTTTCATCAATTGAGAAAACAGAAGTATAGTTGCACTTTCTGATAAAATTAACTAATTGTTCTTGGAAATACGGTGCCAAGCCATAAGCTACCAAGTAAGCTAATTTGTCTTTTACCCTCTCGTCATGATTGAATAGCCCCCGTTTTTCCCTCCTCATACAAACACATCGCTTGATGCTTTCGCGGTTCAAAAAATGCATTGCAGTTGTTTTCGGTTTCAAGTCTGACGGTTAGAGAGAAAGGGTAAAAAATGAAAAAAAAAATTGATTCTTTTGCTGAATTTCCCAGACCCATTTTCCAATTTCCCGGCTTTTTGTAGATTTTCTGGAGCGGTAGACTCCCTGATAAAAATAAATTTGCCAATGTGGTTGCACTTCAATTTTTAATATAAATAACAATGGTATTAAAAGGAAAGTAATTTATCTTGGTAAATATATTAATTACAATAATCAATTAAAATTGGAATTCCTAGCTATGGTATAAAAAATGTCATTATTTGAATAGAATGGTTTCTCTCATATAAATCCTGTTCATTCATGAGTTCATCTGCACTTGGGAAATAGCAAGTAAGAGAAAATAAAGAGATAGGATTCAAGCCATGAAATATTCTTGAGCTAGACAATAAATTACTATACTGATGGTCAATGTGTCGAGCAATTGCAAATTTAAATTCATGGTAAATTGGAAAATCTAAAAAGAGGTAATTAATGGAAGGATAAATAAGTCAATGAAAATATGCAAATGGTTGAAATGTACCATCTTCCTTATTATAAAAATAGAACTTTAACAAGATTTTTTTTTTTTTTACAGTTGGGAGCAAAGAAGTTAACTCATTACAAAACAGAAATCAAAATTTTAAAAAGCTATAAGAATTACATTTTATGCTTGATGAAAGAAATCCAACTAACAATCTATACAACTAGGGGGTCTGTCCAGCCTGAAATCGACCCTTTCTCAAAATAACTAATTGTACATTTCAAAGTATACCTATTCAATAATTATTTTTACTTTAAATATTCAGTATACGTTTTGTAAAATTGCTTTTTGATTAGAAATTTCTCAAAAGAAATTCACACAATTCGGATTTTGGAGAAAAAACCTGGACTGACCCCTGCTAATTAAACCATTTAATTTTATTATAGGGGGAAAATTCTCAATATTTTTTAGGTACTTGTGTATTATCCCAGCGGTCTCTTCCGCCAAATGATTTTTGTGTCAAATGTGCTTGTAAACTGTTGTCAAACATATTTCTAACCATGAATTATTTCATTTGTCCGGCATTTATCTAGGCGAAAGATTACTCGTCTTGGTGGACTGGCGGGATAATACACAAGTACCATTTTTTTTAAATAAAAAAGCATAAAATTGTTGAAATCAAAAGAAAGTTTGTAACCTGCATATCATATGAACATTATAATTCATAGAGAAATCCTAGTTACTTCAAATAGGCAAGGAAAAAAAAAAAAAAAAAAGTTAACTTGGTGGGCCTTTTTTCACGTTTCATTGAATTCATGGGAGAATTTCAACACCTTTGACCCTGCTCAAATCATTTAATTTTATTTCTTTATATCAAGAAAAATGCTAAATTTTATTTAAAAAAATATATATACATACATATATATATATATACCTGATACTTGATATGCCTTTGATGGGATTCTTTCATGTAGATATTCCTTTTATACATTGGAAGAAAACTAGCTAGCAAGCATGTATAATATGACTTGAATTTAGAAATCAAGCCACAAAATGCACGCCAGCTGGCTGATATACTATGCTGATCTAAAATGACAAATCTAAATTAGCATAAAGTAAACCACAGTAAAATTTAAGTTAGAGAAACCTATCAACAGACTAGCATTTCAAAAATTATAGGGCCCGAGAACCCATTGAACAAAAAAAAAAAAAAAAAAAAATACCAGTAAATATAACATTAACAGAAATATGAGCTATGTGTATCTAAAATTTATGTAAAGTAATTATGTTATTTATCTATGATATTAAACTCAAGTTTGAAATACTTAATCTTGCAGCAATTTCATTTTACTTTTTAATCCCATATAGCTTTAAAATCACTAGGTAAATGGCATAACAAATAAACATTTATCACTGTATTCTTTTTAATAGATCGGACACATTCTTTTAAATCATAGCTCTTAGGTTGTAGAACCTGATCAACATAAGAAAATCGAATTATCTTGTGAACCTAACACGAAAACGGGAAAGTTGCAATTTCGGATTTTAAGAATAATTAAGAGCGTGAATAAATTGAGAAATCTTGAGGCCCGAAATAGTCGGAGACACTCCAAAATCCTGAGATTTGGGACGTGTGCATAAATCTAATTTTTAATAAATATGCACTTAAAACAAATATGATAAAAACAGAAGAAAATGACTTTCTTATAAATACATAGTGGTAGAGAACACATCCGATTACTGCATAAAATGCTTATACTATTACACTATTACCAACTCGTGGCTAGCAAAAAAATATTTTTGTGGCAAAAAAAAATAAATAAAAACAACAGGACACAAAATATTAATGAAATTAAAGAAGTAACAATTGCCAAAACTTACGAATTGTACATACTCAACACGTGTAGCGCGTTAGGGTTCGTTAAGCTTATAATACAAATTAATGAATAAATAAGCATACAGCATAAATTAGATTTTATAAAAAATCTTATTTACCATTAAGATTTACGCCACAATATCCTATATATATAAGTATTACACAATTATTAAAGACTACCAGTATTAAATATGCACACAAGTTTTAAAAAATCGGGAAAATGTACCTTACCTTCACCAAGACCAGCGTAATGAAATGAAGCGGCGAGATATTTACGAAGCGCGCCAACTGCAGGGCAGTAGAGTTTGGCGAAATTTACTTCGGCAGGTTACCACTGGAGCTCGTCCAATGAGCATGGAGAATTTGAGCACCTTTGACCCGCATAAGATCTGCGTTCTGGGATCGGCAAATATGCTATTTAGTCCTTAGTCTGCGAACTAAACGCTCTCAACACGTCATACACAAAAGTAAGTTTAAATGTTAGCTACAAACTAGTGATACAACTCAACTCAACTGGTGTAGATGAATTTTTCTTTGTGAATCGAATGTATGAATCGTTGTGAAACTGTGGAAAAAAGCGTGATCTGTTTATATTTTAAATAGAAAATACGTCTGTGTATATACATTCAACTGAAAAAAAAAAAAAATTCCCTATGTAAGTTCGATCATGATATTATGTATATGTCCTTTCATGGTACAGTTTTATTATTATATCTTTCTGGCCAGTAATGTAGTCCTAAGAAAAAATTTGGAAGGGGGCGCACATGTGAACCAAAACTTATCTGATTCATTAAATGTAATTATGTTTCCTAAAAAACAAATAAAACCAATTTAACTATTATTTTTGGCGCACCTTCAATATACATCCCACCTTTATTTTTGGCGCCAAAAAAAGGGTGTCTACAGATCAGGAAAAATCATGGTACTTTATCAATCTGAAAAAATCGGGGAATTTTGCAAAAATATTTAAAAATCAGGGAACTTTCGTTTTTGCCTAGTGAACTAGATCATTTTTAATTGTCAATCTGATGCGCGGCTTCGCTCTGGATCACACGATACTCAACAGATGCAGAGATACAGACATTTTACGAATCCGAAACCAGAATACAGATCATACGAGAACATAGAAATATGAATCCGAGACTCAAGTGATGCAGGCACTATCACTATACGATTCCGAAAAAGCCCATGATTCGGACCATACAAGAAACGAGATATGCGAATCATATCGGCATGTGAATTGAATCGGTGTGTGCAGAAACCACCTCAGTCTCAAAAAGGAAATTTTTTTCAGGAGAGAGAAAAAACTTCATGACTCCTCCTAATAAGTTTAAATATTTGAAAATTTGGAGGAGTTATGAAGTTTTTTCTCTCTCCTGAAAAAAAATTCCTTTTTGTGACTGAGGTGGTTTCTGCACTCACCGATTCAATTTCTTCCTGAATAAAGGCATAGGTAAAATGAATGGTAAAAGATTATTTAGTCTTCTACTGCGCCGTTGTGTTTTTGTAAAGTGATGGGATATTTGAGTGATGCCTGCTAAGCTCCCCCACAAGACTTTTTTTATATTTTTATAGATGGTGCTCATTTTTTAGCCTTTTTACATATTTTTTAAAATTTGAAACGATACATTGATTGAAATAAAATAAGTTGACTAGGTGGCCAGTTTATTTTGATCAGTCATCTTTACGCTTAAAATTGAACACTATCTTTATAAAACGAGGAAACTTTCTGCTACATATTGTCTTTTAGTGTTCAACTAAATTTTATGTTTGGATTTATGAAACTGAACTTCAATTTTATTAATATTAAGCATTTTTGTGGTTTTTTTTATTATTTATTTCCCTATATGAAGCATTCACCTGTTGGTGCATGATACACAATGGTGATTTACATGAAAGATTATGGTATGTATATAATTAGTTCTGGAAATTTGATAAAGATAGTCAGGGAAATCAGGGAACTTTTTTTCTCAATTTCTGTAGCCACCCTGAAAAAGAAAAAAAAAAAAAACGAATGGTCTCAAAATCGCTTTTCCGAACATGTCTTTCAATCAAAAAATGGCTGCAAAATCGCGTTTCCAAAAACATTTAGGGTTAAGAAACTAAACAACATAAATTTCAAAAAGATTAACTAACACATTATTTTTTCGAAACTCTACAGAATGCATATTAAAAACAGAATTTAGCAAAAATTTTGAAAAAAAGCCAAAGATTTTGTGAAGCCATTCCCCTGTGCAAGCTTTGCACCGTTACCAGAGTGAGGAACGAGGAGCCTGTTCAGGGCTGTGCCCAGAAAAAAAATTTTTTTTTGGGGGGGGGGACCAAGAGGTACAGAAGGCTAAATTTTTAACAAAATGGCTTCATTTTTTTTTTGTTTTGTTGTGTGTAATAAAAAGGTTAAGGTCAGAAACTGCAATGTTGTTTTATTCCATCTATCCACATATTTCAAATAATTAATTTTTCCCCCACATATGTCGTACGTTCATGGATCGCGTTAATGCAGATTCGGTTTTTAGTTTAACACTCTTTCCCCTCCTGCAAAACAAACTCTCCCCTCCACTTCAAAAATACCCTTCCCAAACGTAGGAAAATCCATCTGATGTACTCTTTCTCAATCTCACACCTCTGCCACACTTTGTTCAAATCATATCCCTTTTCAATAACGCCTTCTCCTACAAAAACAATTACAGTAGAGAGCCAAAAATCCGCACAGCTTGGGACCAAGGCTTGTGCGGATTTTAGGATTTTGCAGATTTCAGGCCATAAAAGATAAATCCTATTACATTTCAGACTTAAGAAAAGGAGAATACAATTACAATGAAATAAAAACACAGTCAAAAGTATTTCATTTATATTTTCACTTTAAATACAAAAGCATAGGAGAAAAAAGAAATTACATGAAGACTAGCAAAGCAAATGGTTTCAAAATTTCCTTTCTCTAATTTTGAAAACATGTTCTACGGTGATTTGTTTTAAAATATTTTTTTTCTTTGTTTCTTTTATTTATTTAATTTTGCAAATTGTATAACTGTTTAAATATGCAGTTTAAACAATAACTGTTTAAGCTGCATATTTTCATCAGAATATATAAACAGAATTATGATTAATTTTTGTTTTGTTATAGAACCTAGGTATTGTAAAAATTTAGATTTAAGTAGATTAAGCAACCTAGTTGTACAGTTGTGTAAACTATGCAACCAGTGGACTGTTTTTAACTAAAAAAACCTCAGTGGATTCAGCAACCTGGGCTGTACAGCTATGTAAACTATGCAACCAGTGGTCCGTTTTTAACTAAAAAAACCTCAGTGGATTCAGCAACCTAGTTGTACAGCTAATGTAAACTGGGCAAACATCGGCCCGTTTTCAACTCAAAAAAACATTGGTGGATTAAACAACCTAGTTGTACACCTCTTATAAAGTCGGTATGATTAGAATAGCACATAAATAGCACTTACGAAAACATAAACACATCAAATATCAATTTAAAATTCACATTAAAAACCTTAAACATTGCAAAGATTCGTTAAAAAAGAGCATTTACCTTTATTATCATTTTTTTTTAAATAACCGCTCAGAAATGTCCCCAACACCCACCGGATTATAACATAACAAACACACATATTTCTAACAAACACATACAAATTCTTTTCATATATTAACATAACACATTTCAACTCCCTTCGAGTTATTCCATCTCAAGTCAGGCAGGGTATGTCAGGTCACCATCATAGATTTCTTTGAAAAAATTATAGTAGTTACGACTGTTGGAGACATGAAATGTGCCAAAAGGATTTTTTCCAAAAAAATTTTTTTCTTCTGCTACAGCAGTTTCAAATTTGGCTTAAAATTGGGTATTTTTAGAAGATACGGAGATCGTGCAACAGTTGAACTGCTGTAACTTCAAAGTTATTTCATCTATTCACTTAATTTTTTTTTATCTTTTAGCTATTGATTTACCCTTTACTATTTTATATTTTAAAAAAATACCTGATTGCAAATTTTATATGAAAAAAAATGTTTATTTACCCTACAAAACTGCAATTTTTCAATTTTTCAGATTTTTTTTTCCTATTAATTTTTTTCTTTTTTACAAAAGTAAAGGTGCCAATCAAGACTACTCTTAAGACACCATTAAAGTAATTTTTTTTTAAATTTTAGACTGCCCACATTTTGGGACATTCAGCTTTGAAAAGTCCAAATTTTCAAAAAATTCAAACTTCGGGTGGCAACAGCACAAAAACCCCATTTTTTAAAAATCTCGAAATTTACACATTTGATGTCTCATGCATGCTTAACAAATTAAACATAATTAGGTGTTGTATTTTTGCCTCATTAATTTTATATGATTTTTTGAAAATGGCTCATTTCAACCATTAAGAAGTCTTGTCCTGAATGTCGTTTCTGTTACATCTCACCGTAAATGTTTCATATGAATTCAACTAGAAATTTCGATTTTTCTATAGCTAAAGGAAAATCTTTATTTTATTTTATTTATTTAATTTTGCTTAGAAATTAAGGCAATAAATTTTTATTCATTAATATATGAAGGGTCCACGGGAAGAAAGATGAGAGTCCAATACAGCTTATTTTCCAAAAATCGAAAGGCGAATGGGACTTTCACCATTTTTCCCCATGTAAACTGTATTTTTGGGCTACTTTTTCAGTGTATTCTCATCGTTCTTTCCCCTTATGGGTTCGGATATTAAGAGTGCCACTCATGAACAACAGAATGCAGTAGAAACCTCAACATTGATGAAAAGTGGACTCTCATCGTTCTTCCTGTGGACCCTTCATGTTATTATATGTTTCCAGTAGTTGCGCTGGTGAAAATGTTGAAAATTAAATTATTAGCAAAATAATCAAAATCAATTTTAATTTATAGTTTAAACATTATGTAAGCCCTATACGCTAAGCAGATAGAATTCAATCTAAAACCCTAACACATGCTCTCTAAAATATAAACATGCATATACAATGTAGATATTTGCTTTGTAAATAACTTTAAAATATAGTATCAATTTTGAACACTGTTTTGCAAAACTGTTAATTTTCTGAGAACAACTTTGCAGTTTCATAAGACATCAGTTCTATTTTTTTTTTTTTTTTTTTTTTTTTTTTTGTAAGGATGAGTAAGATTATCTCTCATTTATAGATTACAGTTTCTTTTTTTTTTTTTCATTAGCAATTCTGCAGTTCATTTAGTGTGTTTTTGTAGTATATATCTCTAAATATATTGATTACTATTCTTGTAAATATTATTTAGTGTCATATAATTATTTTAATATCTAATAATGTCAGAGTATCACAGTTCTGAAAGAAGTAAATGTGTTGACTACTTTAAAAGACATAAGAAAGCAGTGTATAAAACTAATACTAGAATATTTTCTAATGTTTAAGATTTAGTTGATAATATTCAAAAGATTGTAGGCCCAAATATTTCTGCAAATAAGAAAGATAATTTGTGTTATAGCTGTGTAGCATTTTATAAAAGACAATGTCTGCACATTTCTGAAGAACATGAAAAAAATGAAGAAGCATCTGAGCATTCTTTCATCCCTGCTGATGAGTTTATAGATACTATAAGCAAAAATATTCAGACCTTTGATGCTAATATATCACCATTTAAAACTCCTTCACATGTCAGACCAGAGAGAAGGGCATGTTAGATGAAAAGGAAAAAGATAGAACTAGAAGAAACACTGGGTGTTTCAGCAGTGAGTAAATTAGAAGATATGTATGGAGTTAATGACTTGAAAGATAGCCCTGTAGAAAAACCAAATTGTTTGTGCAACGAGTGGTTTGATAGCTTCAATACTGCGCTACAAGCATGCAATTATACTGAAAAATTACAACTACTTACCTTGCTACCAAAATCTCTGAGTAAAACAGAAATAAAAGCAAAATTACCCACGGTATCTAAATACCTTATAGATAAATCAAGGAAATTAAGGAAAGAGAAAGATATTTATATGCATGCCGATCCTTACAATGGACACCCTTTATCAGAAGAAGCCACTAGCATTGCACTGTCATATTATTTGGATGACAGTAAGGATTGCACAAAACAGTCCTAACAAAAAGGATGTCATTTTTGTTAAACATGAAAATGGTGAAAAAATTAAAAAAGTAAAGAGATTCATGACCAGAAGCATAAAAGAAGCCTATCAATTAATGATGTCAGGAAAGTACAAAAGGGGTGTGCTAGCAATTAGAGATGCAACTTCATTTGTTAGAGTGCTATCTAACACTGTTAACAATATCATGCTTTTAGATCTCAAAAAGGAAACAATTGCAGCTTGCAGATCAAGCAAAAAAGCTTGGGCAAATGTAAAACCGGTTGTTGGAATTCAGTCAAAACATTATTGGCTATTTAAAGGCAATGATGTATATCTAGGACGTACAGTAAAGCATGAGGTTAAAAAAGTTGAAACATTCTTCCAAGTGAAAAAGCACTACTCTATTGATGACTTCAAAATGGGAGACTGTTGGATGCATCTATGAAGATAATTGGTGGATGGGACAAATTACTGGAATATGACAAGAACTAATGGATGCAAATGTATCATTCATGCATCCCCATGGCCCAGCGAAAGGATTTCAGTGGCCAGAAGAATCCAGAAAAAGGAAGGACGAATGCTCTGTGCCATTAGAGAATGTTCTTCTCAAAGTAACACATCCAACTCCACAAGGGCACTCTGCACGGCTTCATTCTTTTGATGTAATGGAATTAAAACGAATTGAACACATTTTCTCTTTACATGCCTTTTAATTCCTAACTCTCGATTCCTAAGGGGTGGCTGAACTATGGGTGAGACCAGGCACGTATCCAAAAAAAGGGGACCAAAAATTTTGGAGGGGGTCCAAACAGTAAAAAAGGCAGAATTTTTCACAAAAAGACTATCATTATCATTTTAGTGACAAAAATATCAGGGGGGGGGGGGTTCTAGACCCCGCCTTTAAATACGTCCTTGTGGGTGGCATATACTGGTAGTGGACAAAGGATCTGCTCCAACTAATGGTTCTGGACAAAAAGCGGTTTTCGGTCAGGAACGTTTGTATAATCACCAGTCAAACATGTATGTGTGTCTAGAAATGTAGTTTTATGTTCTTTCAAGAACAAGTTTTACCATTTCTCAAAGACATGCTTCTGGGAGCGAAAGAAATACGTGTTCTTGCTGAGAGGAATTTTTTCATTCTTTTACTATACAGACTGCAGAAGAGACCTGGGCATGCAAAGTTTTTTGCTGATTTGGAAAATTATTCTAGTAAAAACTTCAGGGTTTTATTTTTTTAAATTCATGTCCAGATTTGGCGCATGAGCTTTTTTTGTGGAGTTGTGGCCAAAGATGTGCAGTTCGTGGCCTTGGCACACCAATTTTGCGTTTTTGGAAACGCTGATTATCTCATCCTTTACTGCATCATCTGAAATTTTAAGGTAAGTTGTTTGCTTGTTTAGAATGTTGTTAAATATTTTTGATTGGTAACTTCTTTTATTGATGTGTAACATTTTTAATATTAATATTATTGCTGTTGCTGTTGTTATTGTTGTAAAAATTTTTTGACAAGCATAAGTAGAATAAGAAAAATTTGTAAAAGATATTTCTTTTGTATGTTGAAGAAATTTGGTAGTATAGTGACTAGAAAACCAAAAATTCCTCAAGCTTCATTTAGGCAATGGCATACCTTAAGCCCCCATGTTGCCCGCATTGCCTTTGGGACCCCGGTTTAAGGTTTAAGAGACAGTGAATTAGTTAAAATGACAGAATTTATTTTTTCTTTTTGTTTATTAAAGAAACAATAAACAAAATGATTATGAATAGAGTATCCGAGTTTATCTTTTAACAAAACCTTTTTACAAAGAACAGGCATATACTGTAGACATATCACGGTAGAAAACAACTAAAAATTAACCCGGTTTTTTTGCCATGAAGCCCAGTGGTGTAATGGTTAGTGCACCATGCTGCCGTCCCACAGGTCGGGGTTTTGAATCCCGGGTGCATAGCTTCTGGCACCCATGCATCTCAATAATTCAAACACCTGAAAAATATTTTCTAAAATTATTATGTATATTGTAAGTATTCAGAAAACTGAAATGATGTTCTTTTATTGTAGCAGAATTCTGTGTTCCACTCTGAGTCATCTTCAGTAATCACTTCTGTACTCCCATGGGCATGAAAACTGCTGGGGAAAAAAAAAAAATACTTTACACAATCTGCATTTTCAATTCAGCAGAACCAATCAGCACTTGATTGGCTCTTTCATTCATTAAAGTACCCTAATTTCCTGCCTATAATTCGCATTGGCGTATAATCCGCAAGCGGCTTTATTAGCTTAGAAAAAAAAATTACATCGTATAATCCGCGGCACCGGAATATCTGAAAATATTGCAGAAAGCATGTTATGAAATCCTAGTTATCCTTTTGCATTAGCTGTAAAAAATATGAGGTTTTAATTTATTATATATATATTATATAGTTAATAGATATTCTAAAGCAGACAATCAATATTTTTCAAAATTACATCGGTATTATTAACGCACGTCGATTTCAGCATACAACACATTTTGTGCTAAATTGATGAGAAATAAATTTAAAAATCGAAATTTGTACTGAAAAATAAATAAAAAGAAAATTTACTGTACACTTAAAAAAAAATTAGTGTAAACAAAGGTATAATTTTGTAGCTGTTCCCCTGCTTTGATTCATCGCAGCGCATATTTCTTTCCCATACTATTCTGCCCGTCATCTAGTGCTGTCACAGGAGAGAGGAGAGTGAAAGCTATTTTTACAGGGTTCCCGCTAAAGCGCGAGAATCTCGCATACTTTTATAAAAATCTCGTGCAAAAAAATATTACAACGCTAGGTATTCTCGCGCAGCAACATATTTTCCATCTGCGCGAAATTATCGCACACTGTTTGAAAGTCTAAAATTACAAATACAAAAATGTTTTCACTCTACTACTGTGGAAATCAGGCCGGAGACAAAAAAAAAAAAAAAAAAAAAAAATCCCATAACGAGCTGCTGAGGCCGCAAAGAAGCGTCCCCCTCCCCCCCTTCCTCACTTGAGTTTGTTCAGAGATAACGCGGTTGAATCATTGGAATGCTGAGGGGGAATATTAATTACTAATGCTAACCGCACCGAGCTGACGTCTTGATTTTTCTCCGCAGCTGTAAAATGTTTTGTTTTTGTATGTACATCTGTCGTATATTTGTTTTGAGAGCATTTCATCTGTTTGTTTTTTTATATACCACCACCATTCATGGAAGTCCCGAGAGTTGGATATCATTATGATTACGATGAATTAAATGAAAAAAAAGGTTCAAAAAATGAAGAAAGAAAAAAAAAGGGCTTACCTTAATGCAGTAACTTGTTGATTGCTTCAAATAAATAAATGGCAATTACTTGAAAATATTAATTAGAAAAAAAATATTTATTTTCAATGCAGAATAAATGAAAGATATATTTATTGCTTAAATAAAACCCGAAGCATAAATTATTCAAAGCCACTAAATTCCGAAGAATCGGAATCTGAGGCAAACAATTTTAAAACATTTTCATCAAGCCGACAAACATCATCATCTCCTGGCTCAGATTCTGAATTGCTCACAATTTCTTCTGCGAGGAGTCCACATTTTCTGAAAGAGTTTTTAATTGTTATTTCAGTCACTGAATCCCACGCTGTTTTGACCCATTCACACACCTCTGCGTATGTCGCGCGGCGCATTTTCCCGCCTTTTGTATAGGAATGGATGCCGTCAGACATCCATTCCTCCCACATACGTCTCACTTTACTTTTGAAGGAACGATTTATGCCAACATCTAGTGGCTGCAATTTTTTAGTGAGCCCTCCTGGTATGATGGAAATTTTGGCAGCCACACTTTTCAAAGTATTTTTAACTTTGTCGCAAAGATGGGCTCTCATGGAATCCATCACTAAAAGAGCGTGAGGCTTAAAAATAGAGTTTTTTCTTTTTCGGTACACGCTAGTAATCCATGATAGCATAATTTCCTCCGACATCCATCCTTTTTCGTTTACACGGACTTCGACACTTTGTGGAAAGCTCTCTCTCGGTAGCATTTTTCGCTTAAAGATGACCATGGGCTGCAATTTCGTTCCATCTGCTGCGCACGCCAGGACGACAGTGAACGAAGTTCTCTCATTTCCAGTTGTAGATATTGGAATGCTATTTGAGCCAACACAGTCTACGGTTCGGTCGGCAGGACAGTCGAACCATAATGGAACTTCATCCATGTTATAAATATCTTTATCGGCAAAGTTATTATCCGAAATAATTTTTTTGGTAAATTCCAAAAACTCACTACATTTCTTTTCCCAGTCATCTGGTAATTTTTGGCCCAACGTGGTGCGATTTCGTATGGACAGATGCTTTCTCTTCATAAAACGATAACACCATGTGGGGCCACCTTGAAAGTTTTTTATGTTCATGTCCTCGGCCATTTTTTTTGCTTTTAAACAAATTTTAACTGTTGATAGGGCTGCTCCTTTAGCTCTTTCGGATAAAATCCACTCATGCAATTCATCTTCCAAAACAGGCCACGAGGAGACTCCGTGCCGAAAAGATCTCCTTTTCCGGTTCGCATTTTGGAGTTTGTCTTTGTTCTTCCACCAAAGACGAATATTTGACTCGTCAATCTCGAAATGCCTTCCAGCTTCTCTATTGCCGATTTCCTCGGCTTTGCTAATAACCATCAGTTTAAACTCGGCCGTATAACTGGCACGTTTCCTCTTAGTTGACATTTTCCAATATTATATGAAGCGCGCTCACTAGGATAGCAATATGTAAAATAAATTCCACCGACAGAACGACCAGAGTAGAGCTATGGCCCGGTGACGAATGGGAACAGTTGTAGCCCCGTGGTACAACTTTTGACCAATAAAAAGCTAGATTGGGATATCACAAGTTGAGAACCATGTGAAGGAAAAAAGATTCTAGTCTTTAGTGTACGCGCGTACTTGTGTTGCAGTTGCTTAACCAGCGCCATCTAGTAGCAAAAATAGTCCCAATTTTTATTTTCTGATAGAAAAACTAAAGTTACAAAGGCCAAAATTTTCCTCCAGGAAAAAAAAAAAAAAAAATTGTCACAGATAATACGCATCGTAATTTTTTTACGTTTTTTAACAGATAATTCGCGGATTATCGGCAGGAAATTACGGTAAGAAAATTTTTAATGCAGCAACATTGCCAAAAAATGTTTTTAAAAATGCTGAACCTGAAAATATATTATTACACCCATAGAGGAGCTAAAAACAAATACGTGCAATGTGTGTAAGAAAAAAATTCTCTTGGAAAAGATACTTCATTAATCACCTTTGTATGCATATAGGAGAAAGACCCGAGCAATCCTACAAATGAGAAGCTTTATACAGGTGTTGTGTGCATAAAAACATTTTCTATTGAAGAATTGAAAAAAATGGAAAGGAAATTCTTACTTGTAGAGAAGCTTTTTGTATGTAGTTTGTGTCAATGAGTTTATTCTACACAGCTGAACCTAGAAATACATCTTTCCATCCATATAAGGATAAATCCATATGCTTTTAAAGTGCGCGAGAAAGCATTATATCAGATAGAACACTTTTATACGCATCTTCATACGTGTACAATGGAGAAATCCTATGAGTGTGATGTGTGCAAGAAAGCATTTTCTCATAAAAACAGCTTGAAAATTCATCTTCATACCCATACAAAGGAAGAACCTTATGAATGTGATGCATGTCAGAAAGCATTCTCCGAAAGAGGACACTTGAATACTCATCTTCGAATTCACTCAGGGGAGAAACCTTATGTTTGTGATGTGTGTAAAAAAGCATTCTCCTGAAGAACGCACTTGAACTGCACATCTTCGTACCCACACTAAGGAGAAACCTTATGAGTGTGATCTGTGTAAGAAAGCATTTTCTCATAAGGCAACCTTGAATAACCATCTTTGTATTCACACTAAGGAGAAACGTATGAATGTGATTTGTGTAAGAAAGTATTTTCTTATAGAGGGCACTTGAATGACCAGTATTCACATTAAGGAGAAACCTCTTGAGTATGATCTGTTAGAAAGCAATCTCTCAAAGAACACACTTGAATATACATCTTCATATCCACACTAAGGAGAAACCCTATGAGTGTGATGTGTGTAAGAAAGTATTTTCACAAAAAGCAACCTTGAAGAAGCATCTTCTGATCCATGCAGGAGACAAGCTTTATTAGTGTCATGTCTGTAATAACAGGGTTTCTACAGACCTCAAAAGTCAGGGATTTGGGGAAAAAAGTCGGGGGGAAAAAAGCAGAAATTGAAGAAATGTCAGGGAAATGCAAGAAAATTTGAATTTTGCGGTAAAATCAAGAAAATATTTGCTGTTTGAATCTAAGTATAGAAATTGTTTTATTTTCATTTTCTCATTTAACCTTATAAATAATTTTAAAATGTGTCCTTTATGAGCATATCTGGTGCAGTTGAAATATGCTTAATTTTATCCTAAATTATTATCAAACATGGTTTCTGTTAGAATCCAGTGATGTCAAATAAGGTTCTTGTACGTATTAATTTTATTATTATTTGTAAAAAAAGGGTTAAAATATATAAAAAGTTATTAGTTAAAGGATGTAATGTTAAAAATAGAAACGCAAAATTTGGGAAAGCATGCTAGATAAAGTCAGGGAAGAGCGTGATAGATGTCAGGGAAGTAAAAGCTGTGAAATCTGTAGAAACCCTGAATAAGGCATTTTCTCAAAAAGGTATCTGGAATAGACATCTCCATACCCTCACTAAGGAGAAACCTTATGAGTGTGATGTGTGTAAGAAAGCATTCTCTCGAACAGGAGACTTGAATAGACATCTTTGTATTCACAGTAAGGAGCTACCTTATGAGTGTGAAGTATGTAAGAAAACATTCTCTGAAAGAGGACACTTGAATATTCACTGAGGAGAGAAATCTTACAAGTGCCGTGTCTGTGAGAAAGCATTTTCTCAAAAACAAGACATGAATGCACTTCTTCTTACCCATAGGGGAGAGGAAGGTCACATGTGGATGTTTTTTGTCTTTATTTTACATTTTTTTTTTTACTTGTCATAATTTTATGCCTAATCTCTTCAAATATATGTACTTAAATATTAGGAGATTTGACATTTTTTGTAAAAAAATATTTTAAAACATTCAAAAACTGTCCACATGTGCCCCTACATGGAGTACATTTGGACATGCTTGGGGTGCATTTGGACAAATAGATATAACATTATCAACAATTTAAAATAACAAAGAGAAATGACTTGAAATTGGATAAGTTGAAAATGTTATCTAGGAACAATATTTTTGTTGTTAGAGTAAGGTATTTTTTTATATTTTATAATGCTAATAAAAAGGATTTTCAAAGGAAATATATATGGTCTACTGATGTTCTCTGATCGCTATGGTTTGAATCATAGTTTTTTACCTAAAAAAAAAAAAAAATACTTAATTATCATGAATGTTTTAAAATTAAAACAAATAAAAGGCAAAATAATCTAATACTCTTGCATAAAACTCTCATAATTTCATACTGAATTATAAGAATCTAAATTGACTAGAAATGTTAAGTTTGCTGCTACATGTTCATTTCCTCCTAGTACAGTATAGAACCTGTTATCCAGAATTGTCGGGACCAGATGTATTCTGGATCAGTCAATTTTCTGGATAACTGGTTGGCCATTAACACGACATCGATTGATAATAATTAAACATTAATTGTGGATATACTAAAAAATTAATTAAAAAACTTCATAAAAGTAGATAAATAATAATCATATTTAGAGAGGAAGTAGTAAATGCATGATAACCTTCTGAAAACTTAGTCATACATACTAAAAATAAATAAATAAAATGCCTTACCTGATTACATTTTAAATTCTAGTTAAAGTACTCAAAATAAAACACCAAAAATAAGAAATGAAAAAAAAAATTCATAACATGCTTTACTTTTAGGAAAAATAGAAATTTAATCGATTGAAAAATGATTCTGGATAGCTGGTTTTCCAGATAAGAGGTCCCATACTGTATAACAGGGTGTCTACCGTTCCAGAAAATCCTGAAAGTCTGGAAAAAGCCGGGAAATTGGAAAATGGGTCCGGAAAGTCTGGAAAAAACCGGGAAATTGGATAATGGGTCCGGAAAATTCACCAAAAAAATCAATTTTTTTGTTTCGTATCCTTTTTTTTATGCTTTCTCTAATTGTCAGACTGGAAACCAAAAGCAACTGTAACACATTTTTCGGACTGCGAAAGCATCTAGCGATGTATTTGGGAGGGAAAAATGGGGGCTCATCCATCGTGACAGGAGGGTAAAAGACAAATTATCTTACTTGGTAACTTATGGCTTAGGACCGTATTTCCAAGAACAGTTAGTTAATTATATCAGAACTTCTGTTTCTCAATGGATGAAAGCTTAATCCTCTATACTTCAGTTAAAATTGATTTCAAGAAGTTGTACAAAATATGCAAATATAAAGACAAGGGAGGGGGCATTGTGTAATTTCTCAAAGTAAAATGCACTGGTCAGGAATTTTTTTCCTGGGACCTCCCAAAAGTCAGGAAATTGACTTTCAGAAATTTGGTAGACACCCTGTATAATCGAAGGTGGAAGTTTAGTTACTATGCCCCTTTTCTCAGTGGTTCACTGGTCTGTCTTATCTGGAAAATTGACTCAAGGAACTCATCATCTAATAGCAACTTCAACTCCATGAGATCATCGTCTGATTTAGATTATACTCCATTATCTTATTCAGAATATGATCTGAGTTTTGACTGACCATGTATCCATTCCAACGAACCAATCTTAATTCTTTTTTTTTTTTTCTTTCTTTTTTTTTTTTTTTTTTTTGTGTGTGTGTGTGTGGGGGGGGGGGGTCCTGGATTAAAAGCCATCCAATCATTAAAAGCTATTTTTAGTTTACATTCGAAACAAGAATAAACCCCAACTGCATACTACATGAACAATGAAGTAGAAATGATAAAACAATCCGTTTTCTTTTGCATAAATGATAGGTTCTAATTATCCTAAGTTATGAATAAAATCATAGAATTAAGCTTAACTACAAAGCAGTGTCTTTTGTGTTACTACAAGCCTTGGGCAAAGGACTTTTTTGTAGGTTCTAATACGTATTCATGTTAAATTCGGAGAAAACTGCCCAAAACTCTAGACCATTAGATCGACAGCTGCGTGTAGGCCCGAACCCAGAAATTTCATACTTCAGCCATTTACCTTGTCAAGTGCCTTATCCAGTCGGCCATGGTGGGGTCTAGCTGAGATTAAAAGCTACAGTATTTATTTTAAAAATTATTTTAAGCACCATATTCGTTTAATTTTGTGTTATAACTTTTTAATGTGAACATTAGGTGCACATTTAGACTGTACAAGTGTGCCCCATAGCCACACGTTTAGAATTTTGTCAAGCCTAGCTTTGCAGAATTTTTTTTTTTTTTTTTTTTTGACATATATAATCAATAAATTATGTTCACCAAAAAAGGTATTTAGTTAATTCATTTTCATAATGCAATATGAATATGTATATTTAGGATTGAAACAAATCCAGCATAACTTACTTTTAAGCTTCGAAACAGCTCGATTGACATAACTGGAAAAATTTCACTACTAATTGCTTCAAATTTTCCTGGAAAATGGATGATAGTGTTCCCAAATAAATATAATTATTTCATATTTTTTTAAGTTAGGGAAATTTTGTCCAAATGTGCCCCTTTCCCCTACAGGGGGAAACCTTAAGAGTTTCCTTAGGATGTATATTAAAAAAAGAATTCTCTCATAAAAAGGTTTGAACATACATCTTGATACTCCTACAGGATAGAAACCTTAAGAGTATTATGTGCGTAAAAAAGCATTTTCAGGGAAAAGAAACTTGAATATTTATATTCAGATCTTTTCTATGGAGAAACCGTAAGAGTGGCATGTTTATAAAAAAGTATTTTCTCATAAAACACACTTGAAGAGACATCTCCGAACAATGATTAGACAAGCATTGAAAGGAGGACTTCTTCTGATCTCTTTCATATCTAAATCATTGCATTTTATGTCCAGGTAAATCTGAACACACCGAAATTGAATGTCTTCGCTGCAAAGAATGCATATTTTATTTTTCTTGCATACTCTTCAAAGAAATGAATAATTGGGATAATAAATGTAAAAATTCTTGTTCCTAAAATAAAAATTGTGATTCACAGATATGGAAGTAATAGAACTCCTTCAAAGTGATTTAAAAATATTTATTGTTAATTTTATATATTTTTTAATTTTAACTATGCAGAAAAAAAATCTGTAATGTGTTTTAAATAGTTGGTCTTTCAGCTTATGAAAATAAAACTAATTTTCCTAGTAAATATACTGATTCTGTTATTGATTTTAGTTTTCAAGCAATTTAACGCCTTGACTGGTTCAAAGTGATTACCTTGTTTATTTCTATAGCAGTATGCTTCCACTAGTCTCAAAAAGGTTTTTTTAATGCTTACCAGAGAACTATGATACTTTCATCTATTAAGCATGCTAAAACAATTACAGAGCAGAATTGCTGATTGCAGACTATTTAAATATAGTGATTTGTGTCCTACTTTCAGGCTTTATATTCCAAAAATTCAACTATGTTATCTCTGAACAGAAACTCAAAATGGAGAGGGGCACAGAGAACAACACTCGATTTATTATTATTATTATTTTTTTAATTTATAATTAAATCTTCCCAAGGATGCAAAGACAGTATAATAAGTTTTATAACATCATATAAGTCTGCAATTTAAGCATGTATTGGCAAAAAAACAATTAAAGCTTGTTACAAAACTGTTTAAGTAAAAATAGAGTAGTATGCAAGTGAATAACCATCCCACACCCACGGTTCTGCCGGGAAATGTCTCTTTTTATTACAAGAGCTCAACACTAATGCAGAATTTTCACTTATGGGACGTTCGATGCTTTCCGGATAGTCGAGTTTTCTAATGTATCTATTATAAATCTCTTCCCTCCCCCCCCCAAAATAAAAATTATGATGTGCATCATGCTTCCACGTCTCCCACAATAAGGCAACCCTGTTTTGGTGCAATCTCTGTTCTAATGTAGCTGAACTCGCAGAAGGGTACAAACATTCATTTCTCACCACCATCTCAACATGAACGCTGCTAGGATTTTTTATAAGGGTGGGCAAAATGTCACAATAAGATGCATGCGCACATGCACACGCGGTATACTATTGTATTTGGATTTTGCATACTTATTTATATTTTTGCATGATTTCCTCATCCAAGAATGGGCATTTGCCCACCCTTGCCCATTGCTGCTGGTGCCCACGCATCTCAATAATTCAAACACCTGAAAAATATTTTTTAAAATTATATTGTAAGCATTCAGAAAATTGAAATGATGTTCTTCTTTTTCAGCAGAATTCTGTGTTCCACTGTGTCATCTTCAGTAATCACTTCCATGGACGTGAAAACTACTGGAAAATAAAAAATATTTTTACACAATCTACATTTAATTGGTTCTTCCTTTCATGCAAAATTTTCAATGCAGCAACATTGTGAAAAAAATGTTTTTTAAAAAGCCGAACCTGAAAATACATTATTGCACCCACAGAGGAGCGAAAAACATGTACGTACTATGTGTGTAAATAAATAAATAAATAAATAAATTCTCTTGGAAAAATACTTGATTAATGATCTTTGTATGCATATAGGAGAAAGACCTGAGCAATCCTGCAAATGAGAAGCCTTATACAGGTGTTGTGTGCATGAAAACATTTTCTATTGAAGAATTGAAAAATGGAAAGGAAATTCTTGCTTGTAGAGAAGCTTTTTGCATGTGTCAATAAGTTTATTCTACACAGCTGAACCTAGAAATACATCTTTCCATCCATACAAGAATAAATCCATATGCTTGTAAAGTGCGCAAGAAAGTGTTATATCGGACAGGATACTTTCATACACATCCTCACACCTGTACAATGGAGAAGCCTTACTCATGTCACATTTGCATGAAAGCATTTTCTGAGAAATACAACTTGATTCCTCATCTTCGTGTCCACACTGGGGAGAAACCTTATGTGTGTGATGTCTGTAAAAAACATTTTTCCTTAAAATGTAACTTGAATATCCATCTTCGTGTCCATGCAAAGGAGAAACCTTATGAGTGTAATGTATGCAGGAAAGCATTCACTCGAAAGCAGAGCTTGAGTATTCATCTTCTTACCCATACAAATCAAAAACCTCATGAGTGTGCTCTGTGTAAGAAAGCATTTTCTCAAAGAATACACTTGAATAAACACCTTCGTACTCACACAAAGGAGAAACCTTTTGTTTGTGATCAGTGCCAGAGAGCATTCTCTCAGAGAGAAAATTTGACTAAACATTTTCAGATCCATACAAAGGAGAAAAACCTCATAAGTGTGATCTGTGTCGGAAAGCATTCTCCCAGAAAGGAAATTTAAGTAGATACTTCTGTGTCCATACAGGGGTAGGAACCTTATGCCTGTGATGTGTAAAAGAAAGAGTTTTCTGAGAGAAGTAATTTTAATAAACATCTTCACACACATACACGGAGGAAATCTTATATATGTGATGTGTGCAAGATAGAATTCTCTGAAAGAGGAAACTTGAACAAATGTCTTCACATCCACATGCCTTATGAGTGTGATGTTTGTGAGAAGACATTCTCGGTGAAACAAAAGTTGAATGCACATCTTCGTAGACACACTGGGGAGAAACCTTATGTTTGTGATCAGCATCAAAAGGCATTCTCTAAGAGAGGACACTTGAATGAACATCTTCAGATCTATACAAAGGAGAAACCTCATGTATGTGATGTGTATTAGAAAGCATTCTCACATAAAAGAAATTTATTTATTCATCTTTGTTCCCATACAAATCGAAAACTTATGAATGTGCTGTATGTAAGAAAGTGTTTTCTCAAAGAGGACACTTGAATGCACATCTTCGTACTCGCACAAACGGGAAACCTTATGTTTGTGATCAGTGTCAGAAAGCATTCTCTCGAAGAGGATACTTGAATATTCATTTCCGCACACACATCGAGGAGAAACCTTATAGTTGTGTAGTGTGCAAAAAAGAATTCTCTTACAAATCTTGTTTAAATTATTATCATGGTGTCCATATAAGGGATAAGTCTTATGCTTGTGATTTGTGAAGTGTGCAAGAAAGCATTCTCTGAAATTCAAAACTTGAAGCAAAGGCTTTCGTGTTCATACCAGGGAAAAACTGTATTCAGTACCCACTGCTTCATAAAATTATCTGTCGAATCTGATCAAATCACCAAGAACAGAATGAAATGGAAATAAATGTGTACTAAAAATTGTGTTGTTTAAAAAAAACCAGAAATTGAAACTTCTTCACTCCTGAAAATAAAAATTTTAAGAAAGATAGGCGAAAGGGAGGAAATGCAGTGACACATTATCTCACTTTGCTGAAATCGTTGATTCACACCTGCACCATTGCAACCATGGTTGCCACAGACATATGCCTACCCATCATTTGTCTATCGACTTGTTTAGATAGTGTTCCTACTGCTAAGAGTAAATAAAGGCGTTTTGAGCTCTACAGTTCTTCTGCTAGTCCTATCCATCTCTATTGGGTAGATGACTTGATAGAAGCTTTTTATTTGCTGGAAGGGAAAAAATGGGGTGAGCATGTGTACTGTTTTCAGTGATATAAGATTTGCAAATCACCACGAGGGATGATTTTTTCTCTCGCTGTAATTTGTGAGTACTTTCTAGTTTTGTTTAAAGACACTATGGAACAACATGGCTAAGTTGGAGAATTTAACCAAAAATGTACTACCCATATTACACAATTGCTAGAATGCTGTATGTTTAAATACTTTGTGTAAACAATGCAACACCGATAATTTTTCAGGAAGCCTGTTATGCAATTCAGGCTAATCAATTTAAAGGGGTATTCATTGGCTTTTCTTATTGCGCTTTAATCTGACGGATGTCACAAACATTGAAGTATAATTGCACGAACCTTGTTAAAGTGTGGGAAACAATTTCCACTACTATTGGGCAGTTACAACTTTATTTGTGAGGTAAAATGGAAATGAAGACACACAATGTTACTTAATACTGTGATAATTTTATTTTTGAACAGCATAATTTATAATTCAAATTTTTTATTATCATTCCATTTTTAATTATTCCTCAAACCGTTAAACGTGGTTCAACATGTTAATTTTTCTACTAAAAATGGTGAAGAACATTTTCAATATTTGCCTCAAAGCATGATAATGTAAAAAAATTGAATTAAATTATGTATTTAAAAAAATTATCACAGGATTAAGTAAAATTGTTTGTCTCTTTCTGTTTAGCCTTACAAATGAAGTGTCAAGAGTCCATCACCCAGAAGCAGAACTTTTTCTGCTAGTCTGCGACAGCTTTTTAGGCACTGAAAATAATCTACAGCAGCGGTTCTCAACCTTTCAGCATTGCACCCCCGCAACAAAGGGTAACTTATGGTGCCCCCCCCCCTCACATTTTTCAACATACATTCAGTTTTTTAACCTTTAACAATGAACATTTAGTCGAATTTTCTACAAAATAATGTTATCAGTAAAGCTTGAATGAACGTTTTAAGCAAAAATGGATACATTTTTGAGTGAAAAGGAGAATATATAAGATGATTTTTTAAAAACATGCATCATTACTTGCTCTTTGGTTTTTCTTGCACCTCCCCTCCAAAAGCTCTGCGCCCCATTAAGGGGCGTGTCTCACAGGTTGAGAAACACTAATCTGCAGTATAATTTCACAATAACGGGAAAAAGGTTGTAGGATTCAGTTAGTATATTTTATCACAAGCTTTCATTTATGTAATGTTAGTTAATCAGTTAGACATGATCAAACTAATAGAAATTTACATATATGATTTATTGATAATAAAACATAACAACCTGTTTCAGTTGTCTTGGTTAACAGATTTGGGTAAAGAGAAAAACTTTATGTAAATAGATATTCTTAAGAAAAACATTTTTGTTAAGTTTTGTCAAATTTTACAGCAATAATCTATTAAGTAGGACAGTGTTATAAAAAAAAAAACTATTTTTCTAGATAGAATGTAATAGCTACACAGCAAAACTTTTTGTGGCATTCTTAGTTTAAATTGCATAAATAGTAAGAAATGAATCATCAGGCCAAAAACCATAGCACTTTTAATTACATGAAGCAAGGTAAACAGTTAGCATTATTCATTATTCTTGATATCACAAGAGAAGAGATATTTTTTGCTATAATTTTTTGTTCATACTGATTCTAGCAAAATGCTTATAATAAGAGACTCCAAACATGGAAATTAATACAGCTTTCAAAAATTTTCTGGTTCTTGTATAACCAGATGGTGGGCCATTAAGAAATATAAACACTCTCTGATCAACAGCTTGTTCATCATTGCTATCTGTACGTCTTAATCGCATTTTGCTCACTTTCTCAGTAACCGATCTCTAACTTTCACAGCAAGCTTCTGATAATAGAACTGAAAGTGTGTGTGTAAAAAACTTAATAAATACAGGTATTTTCTTTGAAAGCTCATTAACAGCCTTTAACAATTCGGTTTGTAAACAAATTTATATCTAATTTTTCCCCCTCATGAAATCGTAAGTAATGTTTTCAAATTCTTATATATCATCGAATTCTTGCATTCCAAACAAGCAACTTTATTAAGCTGTGTAGCCATTTCATTTAACAATTAAAAGAGAACCCAAAATTTTCCTTTTGTATCTGCTGTCTGCATACATTTGCTGCTAAATAATAATAGTAATTTAATTTAATTAATTAATTTAAATTGAGTAATAATTTAATTTTTGAATGCATATATATATTAGAAGTTTAACAAAATTATATAATTATGTATACTTATTAATAGCTTTAAAAAGAAATTACATGTGTGATACATTCAAATCTGAGGCAAATAAATGGAATCTTATAAACTTTAGTCAAACTCTCCAGAAACAGACAATTTAAATTAATAAATTCAAAGAAATTGCAGTAAAAGTATTTGTAATTTTATTGCACTCAAATGCTGTTAGGAAACAATTTGTACTATGTTATATATTACTAAAATCTTTCAAATGATATCTCTTTCGAATGTGGAACTCGAAAAAAATTATCAAGCATTATTAAAGAATATAACAATAAATCTTTGATTATACATTATTTGTTCTATTTTTTTTTCCTTTTTTTAAGTAAAGCTTATATTTAAATAACTCATTACTTTCTTTAATGGAACATGGAATTGAATATTCTAGCTGCATTAAGCAACCTTTTGAAATTATACTAAGTTCATATACTTCAATTTAGTAGATACATATGAAAGCAATATATTCATTCACAGTAATATAAATAGAGCATTTTCTAGACTTAATAGATTTTTCCTTCCGAATTCTTTCAAATATTCCCCAGACTAAATGATAGATTCTCCCCGATTTTTCCCACACGATCAGCGACTTTCTCCATCATGCCGCAGAGTGTTTTGTGAGTACACACTGCCAGACTTATCTTGATAAACGAATCCAAAATATTTCCTTAAAACGAACAACTTCTATCAATTTTGTTTCAAGCACACTTATAGCTTTCTTCTTCCTTATTTTATGAAAGAACATGCTTAAATAAGATAATTTTGAAAGCATAGAACTTGACGGTGATAAACACAACAAAGCATGCTTTTCAAAAGTCCCGCGTTACTGTGGCGTGGGTGACGTAGAAAGGTTTTGGGGGAGGGGAAGATGAATTACCCTCGTGACATCACAGGGGAATTTTTGTAATGGGTAGGAGGCCTGTCTTTTATAGATAGTAAAGAACCATCCCACCCCCATGGTTTTTGCCGGCGCAAATAGTTCTTTTTCTTACAAGCTCAACTAACCAGAATATTAATTTACACGGCATTCACTCCGTTCCGGATAGTCGAGCTTTGTACAGTATCAAGTATAAATCTCCTTCACCCCCACCCCCCCAGAAAATAGGATGGACTCATCATGCTTCCAATTCTCCCTGAATAGGGCCCCCCAGCTTTGTCACAATCTCTGTTCTACTGTAGCTTAACTAACAGAAGGGTACAAACATTCATTTCTCAGAACCATCTCAATATGAGCGGTAAAAGGATGGGCAAAATGTCAGAGCAAGACGCATGTGCACATACACATGCGTTATACTACTGTATTTGGATTTTGTGCACTTATTATAATTTTGCATGATTTCCTCACACAAGGTGGGCATTTGCCCATCTTTGCCCATAGCTGTTAGCACCCATGCATCTCAATAATTCAAACACCTGAAAAATATTTTTTCTTTAATTATTATGTATATTGTAGGCATTCAGAAAACTGAAATGATGTTCTTTTATTACAGCAGAATTCTGCGTCATCTTCAGTAATCACTTCTGTACTCCCATCGACGTGAAAACTGCTGGAAAGAAAATATTTTTACACAATCTGCATTTGATTGGTTCTTCCTTTCATGCAAGTAAGAAAATTTTTAATGCAGCAACATTGTTAAAAAATGTTTTAAAAAAAGTCGAACCTTAAAATACATTATTGCACGCACAGAAGAGCAAAAAACATGTACGTGCAATGTGTGTAAAAAAAAAAAAAATTCTCTTGGAAAAATACTTGATAAAATATCTTTGTATTAATACAACAGAAAGACCTTAGCAATCCTACAAATGAGAAGCCTTATGCTGCTAGGTGATGAAAACATTTTCTATTGAAGAATTGGGAGAAATAGAAAGGAGATTCTTGCTCGTAGAGAAGCTTTCTGTATGTAGTGTGTGTTCGTAAGTTTATGCTACACAGCTGAACATAGAAATACATCTTTCCATCCATACAAGGGTAAAACCTTATGCTTGTAAAGTGCGCAAGAAGTATGGAGAAATCCTACGAGTGTGATGTGTGCAGGAAAGCATTTTTTCAAAAAAAGAGCTTGAAAATTCATCTTCGCACTCACACAGGGGAGAAACCTTACTCATGTCACGTGTGCATGAAAGCATTTTCTGAGAAATGCAACTTGAATTCTCATCTTCGTATCCACACTGGGGAGAAACCTTATAAGTGTGATGTATGCACGAAACCATTCTCTCGAATGGAATACTTGAATATTCATCTTCGTACGCACACTAAGGAGAAACCCTATGAATGTGAGTTGTGTAAGAAAGCATTCTCCCGTAAATCACATTTGAATAGACATCTTCGTACTCACACAAAGGAGAAACCTTATGTTTGTGATTGGTGTCAGAAAGCATTTTCTCGGGGAGAAAATTTGACTGAACATCTTCGGATCCACACAAGGGAGTTACCTCATGAGTATGGAGTGTGTAAGAAAGCATTCTCACACAAAACAAGTTTATATAAACATCTTCTTGTCCATACAGTAGATAAACCTCACGTTTGTGATCTTTGTCAGAAAGCATTCTCTCGGAGAGGAAATTTGAATACACATCTTCGGACCCATACAAAGGAGAAACCTCATGAGTGTACTGTGTGTAATCAAGCATTCTCACATCAATCAACTTTATATAACCATCTTCTTGTCCATACAGGAGAAAAACCTCACGCTTGTGATCTGTGTCAGAAAGCATTCTCTCGGAGAGGAACTTTGAATACACATCTTCGGACCCATACACAGGAGAAACCTTATGAGTGTGATATGTGTAAGAAAGCATTCTCTGAGAAAGGAAACTTGATTAAACATCTTCGTACTCATATGGAAGAGAAACTTTATGAGTGTGATGTGTGTAAGAAAGCATTTTCCAATAAATCAAACTTGAAGACACATCTTCGTACTCACACAAAGGAGAAACCTTATGTTTGTGATGAGTGTCAGAAAGCATTCTCTCGGAGAGGAAATTTGAATACACATCTTCGGACCCATACAAAGGAGAAACCTCATGAGTGTACTGTGTGTAAGAAAGCATTCCCACATCAAACAAGTTTATATAACCATCTTCTTGTCCATACAGGAGAAAAACCTCACGCTTGTGATCTGTGTCAGAAAGCATTCTCTCGGAGAGGAGCTTTGAATACACATCTTCGGACCCATACACAGGAGAAACCTTATGAGTGTGATATGTGTAAGAAAGCATTCTCTGAGAAAGGAAACTTGATTAAACATCTTCGTACTCATATGGAAGAGAAACCTTATGAGTGTGATGTGTGTAAGAAAGCATTTTCCCTTAAATCAAACTTTAAGAGACATCTTCGTACTCATACAAAGGAGAAACCTTATGTTTGTGATCAGTGTCAGAAGGCATTCTCTCAGAGAGGACAGTTGAATATTCATTTCTGCACACACAGAGGAGAAACCTTATAGTTGTGAAGTATGCAAAAAAGAATTCTCTTACAAATCTTGTTTAAATTATCATTGTCGTGTCCATACAAGGGACAAGCCTTATGCTTGTGAAGTGTGCAAGAAAGCATTCTCTGAAACATCAAGGAAAGGCTTTCGTGTTCATACCAGGGAAAAACTGTATTCAGTACCCACTGCTTAATAAAATTATCTGCAGAATCTGATCAAATCTCCAAGAATAGAATGATGGAAATACATGAAAAATTGAAACTTCTTAACTTCTGAAACTAAAAATTCTAAGAAAGATGAGCGAAAGGGAGGAAATGCAGTGACCCGATATCTCACTTTTCTGAAATTGTCACTTCACAGATGCACTATTGCAACCATGGTTGCCACAGACACATGTCTATTCATCATTCTTCTATCTACTTGTTTAGATTGTGACCCTACTGTGAAAAGGAAATAAAGGCATTTTGAGTTCTATGGTTCATCTGCTACAAGGGGTGATCAAATGAAAAGGCACGAAACGACACGATGGGTATAAATGTAGACTTTATTTAAAATATACACCATTGGCCTGAGCACAACGATCCCACTGATGAACAAACCGCATGATTCCTTGTTCCCAAATTTCCTGTGGCTGTGACAAGAGCTAGTCCGTCACAAAGTCCTTGAGTACGTCGTCCGAGTTGAAGCGCTTCCCTTTCAGGTGTTTCTTCAGTGGACCAAACACATGGAAATCACAGAACGACATGTCCGGGCTGTAGAACAGATCATCCATCTGATTCCACTTGGCCAGTTCCTTGTCGAAAACAGACACTCCATTTTCACACTGATTTGTGACACACATAGACTTCCCTGTATACGGACATCATATGGCGATGAATAGACACCTGTTTAACACCTTCCACTGTCAGGAATCAGATAACTCCTCGATGTTCCTCAGTCGTCAAGTTTTACAATGTGAACGCCATCCTGTCCACACACGCACTGCCATGTCAATTGGACGTAGCAGGGTGCTTTTTACAAGAGCTTCTGCCCTCTCCTGCGGGCCCTTGCATGCTACTATCCACGCCAAAGGCTCCAATCGCATCCCTAGATGTCTCGCAACATTCTCTCATAGCGAAATGGGCAAATGTGTTAACTGTTAAATTGTTACGACATTTCGTACCTTTTTGTTTGATCAGCCCCTATAGTTACTCCTATCCATCTCCGTTGTGTAGATGACTGGATAGAAGCTTTTTATTTGCCTGGGGGGGAAAAAATGGGTTGAGCATCATGTGTACTGTTGTCACTCGTAAGAGATTCACAAATCACCATGAGGGATGATTTTTTCCTCTCTCTTTAATGTGTGAGTATTTTCTAGTTTTGTGTAAAGGCACTATGGAACAACATGGCTAATTTGGAGAATTTAACCAAAAATGTAGTACAGTATGGAACCTCTTATCCGGAAATCAATTATCTGGAAAACGAGTTATCCAGAATCATTTTTCAATCAATTAAATTCCTATTTTTTCCCGAAAGAAAAGCAAAAAATGAGTTTTTTAAAATATTTCTTATGTTTTTGTTTTTTTATTTTGAGTTCTACAGCTAGAATTTATAAAGTAAGCAATCTGGTCAGGCATTTTATTTATTTTTTTAGTGTGTGACTAAGTTTTCAAGAAGTTATCATGTATTTACTACTTCCTCTCTGAATGATTATTATTTATCTTGATCATTTTAAGAGTTTTTTATATTATTTTATAGTATATTAACAATTAATGTTTAGTTCTAATCAAAAATAGAGAGTAACATTTATGCTACCAATCAAATCAGTAGATGTCATGTTAATCCCCAACCAGTTATACAGAATACACCTGGTCCCAACCATTCAGGATAACAGGTTCTATACTGTACCAATATTACACAATTGTTAGAATATTGTGCATTGTTATTTGAATGCTTTGTGTAAACAATGCAGCACCAATATTTTTTCAAAAATCCTGTTATGTAGTACAGGATGATCAATTTAAAAGAGTACTCTTATTACGCTTTAATCTGATGGATGTGACAAGTATTTTAACACTGAAGTATAGTTGCTTGAACCTTGTTTAAGTGTGGGGAAACAATTTCCAATACTATCGGGCAGTTACAACTTTATTTGTGAGGTAAAACAGAAATTAAGACTCACAATGTTACTTAATCCTGTGATAATTTTATTTTTGACAAAAAGCATAATTTAATTCAAATTTTTTACATTATTAATCCAATTTTAATTATTTCTCAAACCGTTAAACGTTGTTCAACATGTTAATTTCTCCACTAAAAATGGTGAAGAACATTTTCAACATTTGCCACAAAACATGATAATGTAAAAAAATTGAATTAAATTATGTATTTAAAAAAAAAATTATCACAGGATTAAGTAAAATTGTTTGCTCCATTTCTGTTTAGCCTTAGAAACAAAGTTATAAGAGTCCAAAAGTTTTGGAAATTATTTCCCACATTTAAACAAGGTTCAAGCAATTATTCTTCCGTGTTAGAATAGTTGCCACATCCATCAGATAGATTTAAGGGTAATAAGAAACATCAACTGGTACTCTTTTAAATTGAACTACCAGTATGTAAGTAACTTCATATTCAATGTAATATAGTATGTGTTTATAAATTATGAAATTTAAATGTGTAAATTGCTAATAATTAATTTTATTTATTGATCCCTGTATTTGTCTTATTTCATAAATTCCCTCTGAGTTTGGGAGGTGCGGGGGCTACGACTACTGCAACTCGCATATACATATATGTGTTAGAGATGAGACAGGCTCGTGAAAATTTTCTCTTTTATTGAACATACTGCTTGAAATAGAATTTAAAAAGTGATTCATGAGGAAAATAAAAGTACTTAAAAAATAAATAAATAAATAAACGAATAAAAATAGTGGCACGGGCGCCTAGAAGGTGCGTGAAGCTCTTTGTGTATTTTAGAATGGCGGTTTATATTCCTTAGTCATGAGATCCGACATTTTTTGATAAAGGATGGATACAAAGAATTAGAAAATGCATTGGGAGTTTGCAACTATTAGGTTGTAACGAAAGTTTCCCGCCACCATAAACATCGTCAGTAAACAGTTTGCGTTGGCGTATTTGCTCATATTTTTTCAAACGATTATTGGCATTTGAAAGAAAGAGACTTACTTTATAACACTGTGTTATGAAATCTGTAAAAAAAATATAGTTATCATTGAGTACAAGGTGTGTCAAATGGAACTATCACTATAGAAGATTAGAACCATCATTTACTTATAGTTGTGTTGCAAAAAGTCAGCTACAGAATATCAACGAATAATGAGTACAGCTTTAAATATTATTGTTGCATCACGTGACACTGTGCAGGTTCGGTACCAAAAGTTCAAAAAGAGTTATCTAAGGAGTTAGAAGTTAGTTTTTCAAGCAGATTTGGCGGAAAACTTTCGTTAAAACCTGATATATTTGTCTTTAATTTGCACAAACGGCAAAATTTATTGTATTCTATCAATGAAGTAATTGAATTTTTTTATCTTTAGCTGAAATTTCGGGCTCGGGCTCTGACTTAAATAATATTGCTCGGGCTTCCAAAAATGAGCCCGAACTCATCTCTAATATGTGTGTGATAAGGGCCCAGAAGCAGAATTTTTTCAGCCTGTCTGCGACGGCTTTTTAGGCACTGAAAATAATCTGCAGCAGCGGTTCTCAACCTTTTAATTTCGCGCCCCCCTAACAAAGGCTAACTTATGGTGGTGTGTGCCCCCTCCCCCCCATCTCACATTTTTCAGCATGCATTCAGTTTTTTAATCTTTAACAATAAACATTTAGTCGAATTTTCTACAAAATAATGTTATCAGTAAAGCTTGAATGAACGTTTTAAGCAAAAATGGATACATTTTTGGGTAAAAATGAGAATAAATAAGCTGATATTTTAAAAAGATGCATCACTACTTGCTCTTTGGTTTTTCTCGCACCACCCCTGCAAATGCTCTGTGCCCCCCCTTGAGGAGTGCGCCCCACAGGTTGAGAAAGGCTGATCTGCAGCATAATTTCACAATAATAGAAAAAAGGTTGTAGGATTCATTTAGCATACTTTATCACAAGTTTGCATTTATGTAATGTTAGTTAATCAGGTAGACATGATCAAACTAATAGAAATTTACATATATAATTTATTGATAATAAAACATAACAACCTGTTTCAGTTGTCTTGGTTAACAGATTTGGGTAAAGAGAAAAACTTTATGTAAATAGATATTCTTAAGAAAAACATTTTTGTTAAGTTTTGTCAAATTTTACAGCAATAATCTATTAAGTAGGACAGTGTTTAACGTACCTTGAACGTACTGAAATTTAATGTGCAATTAATCTTGCACATTAAATAGCGCAATTAATCTAATTAAATCTCAATTAATCGTCCAACATTAATAATAGCTCTACTTCCACTACATTAAATAGCACAATTAATCTTGTCCTTCACAACTCATATTTTCAGTTTAATCATAATTTCTACAAACAAAAGAAAGGCGTGCCTATGGGGTCGCCGATATCAGGTGTCATAGCAGACTGGAAAATGCGGCTAGTGGAGAGAGCCATATTTGATAAATTATCCAACCACATAAAAACTTGGTTTCGCTACGTAGACGATATCTTCGCAATAGTTAACAAAAATGAAACTGATAATATCGTCAAAGAAATCAACTCAATAGACAATAACATACAATTCACCATAGAAATAGAGGAAAATGCCACCATTAACTACCTAGATGTTAAAATCAATAGAGATATGATGAATAATATTAATACTACAGTTTTTAGAAAAGCCACCAATAATAACGAAATAGTACATTTTAATTCAAAAACTCCATACAAATTTAAAATAGCCGCCATACGCTCCTATGTCAATCGCGCAATTACAGTTTGCTCAAACGAAACACTCCTCAATGAAGAACTCCAGTTTATCAAAACTCAATGTAAAAATGCAGGGTACCCAAATTCAATAGTAAAAAGCCTTTTTAAAAAGAGAATCAGAAAACTGGAACAAATTAATAACTATCAAAATCCGAAACTAAAATTTACCAATGCTATTCCCTACTGCAGGGGAGCCGCCCTAAAAATCACAAATGAAGCTGCAAAGAAAAATATCAAAATCCCAATAAAATCCAATCAAAATATTTTCAAACGCATTCGCAGTGATAAAGATAATATAAATCCTGATGAAACCGCCGGTATTTATAAACTAAGCTTTACAGACAATAGTACCAATAAACAGGGCTGCTATATTGGCATGACAAAACGAAAAATCAAAGACCGAAAAAAGGAACATCAAACTGACATTCAATAAAACCACTACTGCCCTCGCAAAAATAGCCCAGGAACACCCCATAGAAATCAACTTTAACAATAGCCAAAAACTCGCCAATTACAAAAACAGTCATTATGCCCTAAATATGGAAGCCCTACAGATTATAACCACAGATGGCGCTGTGAATGATATGACGCATGCGCAGATCGATCCTGGGTGGAACGCCCTGCTGAGGAAGAGAGCTGGCCATTTGGAACCAAGACCTATGCTGAAGAAGGTGGTGGCTGCCACCGATAGTGCTACATACGGATTTTAATGTATTTTTACCTGTTTTTAAATGATTTTAACTATCCGTCACTTTGCTCTTAAAAAACAAATTTATTTTTAAAAATATAAACGCAATTGCACCATTTAAATTTATTAAAACTTTATACAAATGTTTAGCTCAAAATACGACTCTCCCGCTCTGATGGAGACCATACAGAGCTCTATTTAATTTACACAAGTACTGCTCCTTTCCTTCTGTAAGGAATCCGGCTGGCTGAGTCATCTGTATGGTTTCTTTTAGAGGGGCGTATAGATAAGCACATTTAATGTCGCACTGGACCTGGGACCATCCTTCATATGACACAAGTAAAGAAAAGAAGAAACGAATCACACTAAAGTTAACTACGGGGGAAAATGTTTCTTCGTATGATTCACCTTTTATTTGCTTATAACCTTGTGCCATAAGGCGTGCCTTGTATCTAGCTATTTCACCTTGGTCATTGCGTTTAATTGTGAAAACCCATCTACATCCCAGGGGTTCAACATCTTTAGGTGGTTTTGTTAATGTCCACACCTGTCTTTCACTCATCATTTTAATTTAATCTTGCATAGCTCTTTCCCAAAAAGTCCATTGAGGGGGAATTTTGAGCTTGCTTATACGTTTTTGGAATTTTTATTTCGCCTAGTCATATACTAGCGTTACTCTCAGCACAGCTAGGGCTGGCGTTTGGGGTTGAACCACCTTGGGGGCCTAGTACTTTACCTTCATATTTATTTGACCCTTTAAAATAAAAAATTATGGGTTCAAATTCAAGGTGATGTTTGTCGCAATAATTTTCTACATCTCTTAAGGAACGCAGTCGTTGTGACTTTTTATCTTCGTAATAGTAAATATCTGTTCTACTTCCATCTGGTCTCGGAACAACTTTACGGACCCAAACTGCTGATCGCCGTGGGGCTCTACTAATTACATCTCAACTAGATTTAGGTTCCTCTTCTGATGAGGATGACTCAGGAGATTCATATGGCTGATGCACCGGGAACTGAGGTACAGTTTCCTCATCAAAAGTGCTATCAGATCTTACATCTGAATCCTCACTGTAGTCGGTATCAGTAAGTTCGGAATCTGAACATGAGTCAGAAGTGTAATTATATGTGTGTGTTGTGCCCATCACCACTCCACTGCGCGTTTGATCACTAAAGTCCTCTCTACAATTTTATTTTCGTTTGGAAGCCAGATTCTGTAACCTTTAGTTTTAAATGCGTCGCCGATTAAAATGCCTTTCTTTGCTTTAGCATCAAATTTACTCCTGAGTTGATTTGGGACGCCTACATATGCAGTTGTGCCGAAAGGCTTTAAATGCATTTTTAGAAAGTGATTCCATCAACCTTTCAAGTTATTAGGCAAGTTGGAGTGTATAGGCTGATTAATTTTTATTTTTTACCAACTATGCGAAAAATTCCAGAGCTGGGAATCGAACCCAGGACTGCCGCATAACGTGCGGGTGCTCTACCACTGAGCTACTCTGGGACGATTCCCAAATGAAATTTCTCGCATTAGAGCCGTTGGCATTTAATTAATCAGCCTATACACTCCAACTTGCCTAATGGCTTTAAATGCTTTACAGATGGCATATATCCACCATACAGCTCTAAAGGAGTTTTACTTTGGTTTTTATGACACACGCGATTCCATGTGTAAGCAAAGTAAAGGGCGGCTTCTGGCCAAAAATTGAGATCCAGTTTACTTTCATCTAAAATTGTGTGTACTGCACTAATTATAGTCTGATTAAAGCGTTCAGAAATCCCGTTCTGTTCGGGAGTATAAGTGTTTGTAAGTTCATGTTTGATGCCATTGTCTTGGCAAAAACATTTAAAACTTTCGTTATCAAACTCGGAACCATTATCCGACCGGAGAGCTTTAACTTTCTTGTCTAAAAATCTCTCTGCACGACTTACGTGTCTTTTAAAAATATCAAATACGTCGGATTTATGTTTAATGGGATATACGGCTACCTTTTTAGAATATTCATCTATTATAGAAAAATAATATCTTTCACCCCTTCTCCCACTAGTTTTGGTCGGACCCCACACGTCCATGACTAGCAATTCTAAGGGCTGCTTGGCTCTAATGGTGTTTAATGGTTTAAAAGATACCCTTTTCTGCTTATACAACTTGCATGTTTCGCAAAAAAAAATCCTCCTTCTTAACTTGAGGAAGACCCCTAACACAATTGTTTCTACTTGTAATTTCTATTAATGTTGGACTTATGTGGGCTAATCGTTTATGCCATTTTAACATGTCATCCTTTTGAGTAACGGATGCCTCAAACCTAACCTTTTTGGGTGTTTTATTAGGGATACGAGGGTAGAGGTAATAAATACCATTATCTAACACGGCCGTAAAAAGGGTTTCAGAGTTGCAGGTTACCTTTACCTCCCCCTCACCACCTGAAAACTTGGCACCTTTAACTTCTAATTGAGGGCCAGATATCAGATTACGCCGTAGGCGAGGAGAGTATAATACATTCGTGAATTCAATTGTTCGTTGACCAAATTTTAGTTCAACGGTACCGGTACCTTCTATAGGAATTGTTACATCTTTAACGGCCACAAAAAGTTCCTCTTGTGTAAAGGTTGAAAGTTTAAAAATAAAGAAGGATCCTTACAAAAATGGTGAGAAGCGGCCGAATCGAAAACCCAGCCGTTCTCTGACCAACTACTGTTAGTGAAACTTGCTTGAGAAAAAAAGGAAAATTTGTCTGACCTTTTACTGTCCCTGGAATTTGGTGTGGATTGACGTGCACCTCTGCACCTTGGTCTAGGAAACTTCCCAGACTCTGGTCTCGTCTGGTAGTGCGGAAGTTGGACAGGCCGTCTGGTGACACAGGTCTAGATGTCTGGGGGAGAGGAGACTCCATCCTTGCTTTCCTGGACTTCACGTGGCTCCGGCAGTTGCTGTAAATGGCCGAATTTTCTGCACTTTCGGCACTGAATGACCTTTTTGTGTGCATACTGCACCTCCACATTCCAGTCACTTTGTTTGTCTTGCTCCCGTAATCTAAGGCGAGCTTCTTCCGCGATCAATTCCAGCAGAATGTTGTCGTATTTAAATTGGTCGTCCGGCCAACGAAGTATAGATTGTACTATGGGATCAAATTCTCCTGGTAAATAACGAATTAACTGGAAGGCTAAGTATACTTCTGGAACGGGTTGGTTAATCCCCTTTAATTGTTCATTTACTCTGGAAAGTCGGGAAGAAAACAAATCGATTCCCTCATCGTCTTGGATTTTGCAGGCTAAAAGTTCAGAAAATAAATGCATATGGCGAGAACGGTTGTCTGGTTGGTAGTGTCGTTTTAGCGTTTCCCATGCTTCTGCTGCACTTTCACATTTTTCGATAATTCGGCGATATGTGCTTTCGACATTTAAATATATAGTCGATCGTGCCGACCTTGCACGGGCTTCGTAATCCTTTACATCTTTAGCTGTGATTCCAGTCTTTTCATCTACAACAGGCAATTGCTCTTTCTTAGTAACGATATCCCAGGCATTTTTTTCGATTAATAAATATTTAACATCTTCAGCCCCGTTGGTATAGTTGGTTGCGTTAAGCTTTTCTATGACAGGCTGCACCAATGCCATTACTGTCTAGGATAGGATTGAACTTTTTCTTATACAAAATAACTTCACGGGCCCTCCCCCCCTCTCGAAAAATTCGACTAAGTCCTTTAACGGGCCGTCTTTATGAAGGTTTCTATCTTTGCTTATCCACTCTGCTTTTAAAAGTCATACTGCCTTTTGAATTGGTTATATAGGGCAGAAATTTCCTCTTGCTAACGCCCATAACCCTTTGTTGTCACTTACATGACAATTCTAATACACTTCTTGTACTTTTAGCAGAGTGCAGTGTTGCAGAGTGATAAGCAATAGAAGACAAAAAAAGTTCGAAAGCAATTTCATTTATTTACTTGTTTCCAGAATGTTACACTGCTTAAAGTAACTCAGCACAAAATATCAAAATTAAAAACAGCAGGGCAGTTAAAAAAAATTTTTCTCATTACTGGACTATTAAAAACATTGTGTAAACATTAAAAATTAGCTTAGTAACAACTTTTATAGTCACCGGTTTCACATTACACGTTAAGTAACTCCTCTTACGGCACAAGCAAAAACAAACTAACCCAGCTCTGCAGCAGCGTAAGACATCGCCGAAGCAGCCATATTTATACGGGAATTGCTGGAAGCGCGGAGCAGAGAAGCTTCCGTACAGGTCCGCGATTCGCCGGAACGGGACGAGAGGATACAGTGATCGTCCGAGGAGCGGCGAAAGGTAGAAACTTCATTTCGGACGAAAATCTCGGCCGAGAAGGTTGTGTTTTGAACACACGCAACGATTGCGTAATCGCTAAGATCGATTGCGTAATAGCTTAAACGTGGACAAAAGTTATTAAAATATTAATGGGACTTCTGTTATGTAGTTACGTTTTTAAGAAAGAAAAAAAGGTAAGCAAATATTTCAGGAGGTCTTTATAAGGGGCAGGAATTTATTTAACTTTGAGTTTTGTCCTAACACTCGGAGATAGTGGACTGTTCAAAAGTTTATTTGAATTCACATTAAAAAAAAGATGAAAAACTTTCAAAAATAGCTAAAAACGCTAACGCAACATATTTGTCTCCAGATATGCAAAGTGGCATAATGCACGTATTGGCTGATAGGGTGAAAAACGATGTTGTAAAGTACATACTTGAAGCAGATGTGCCCTTTTTTACAATCTTAGTACATGGCAAGCGCGACAAGAATAACCGACAAACCATAGCAATTGGTGCACTTGCAATAGAAACTTCTACAGAACATGATGCGAAATCATTAAGTAATTTAATTTTGTTAACTATTAAAGACCTCGGACTAGATAGTGGTAACATACTTAGCCAGTGTTACGTAAGGGAGAAAAAGGCGGTGTTCAAGCATTTCTAAAACACCATTTAAATAAAGATATCCCTTACTTTGACTGCTTGCTTTAATTACAGATTACATTTAGTTGTAATAAAATGCATTAGTGAAGTCACTGAAATCAAGCATTTTTTTTAGCAGTGTTCCGCCCTCAAAACTACTAACCACCATCTAAACGTCTAAGGGTGATCAGCCACTAGCACGCTTATTACAACAAAGATGGTCATTAGAAAACTACTAAAATTATTCTTAAAAATTATGAACAAATTATTCAAGCATTAGAAAAAGTAAAAGTAAAAACAAAGAAATAAGTGGAGATTACAAAGTAGAGCCTACAAAATATTGCAAGCTCGTGAAATGACTTTAAATAATTCGTTCAAGATAATTCATGAGGTCATTTTAAGTTTGGAAAAATTCAGGGAAACGAATTCCATTGAAATGCTTTTGAAAGAGTCAAAATTATGTAAGAATGATGAAGAAGAATTCTCTACTCCCAAACGAAGGCTATTCGAAAATGAGAGAGATTACCTTATTACAGACTAAATTGGAGAAAAATTACATTTTGATAAAGGTGAAACATGTAAAATGAAAATATGTTCTGTAATTGATCTTCTATTCGCAGAGCTTCGAAGTAGATTTTCTGATACCAGTTAACTTTTAAACGAAATTTCAAAGGTAGAAGAATTTTATTTTCATCGAGACGACCTTAAATATTTAAAAACATTAGGGATTAAAATCCCCTCACCCGAAGAAATAATCGTAGTAATAAAACTTCTTTAAAAACAACGAAGTGCTGACTACTGAATGGTTTGAACTGGAATGGTCGAATGGATAAGTCTGCTGAAATATGCAAACAAAAAGTTACTTTTTCGGACTCACACAAATTACTTGCCACGGTGAGAACTTTTGGAGTAGTACAGTATTGTGTGAGTCAACATTTTCTGCACTTACAAGATTGAATAGACCACAAAGACAATCTATGTGTCACAATAGACTTTCAAATTTAAAACATTTAGTATTTGAAAAGCAGCGCACAAAAAATATAGATTTGAATACATTTTTGAAACATTTCAACGAAAAGAAGCGCAGGCGTTTTCAACAGTACTAAAAGTGTTTAACTTCTGTTAATAATAATTTATATTTGTAATAATTATAGCTACGTCGTAAACTTTAAATCTTGGAGTCTTTTGTATATTTTTTGTTATATGATCCTTCTTCTTCTTATTTATTTATTTATTTATTTATTTATTTTTTTGGTGGAGGGGGGAGGGAAATAATTTTTTTTTTTTTCAAATTTTCTCTAAGAATTAATTTGATCAAAAGTAATATAGAATTTTTAAAATTAATCAAGATACTTAGATCTGTTATTCATGGAAATCATCAACTATATTATATTTTTTAGTGAAATTATAAGTAGATTTAAATGTTAAGGATGCTATGTTTTTAATTGGAATTTGTTTTCGGATTTGTAAATTTTTCTGCTGTTATGTGATAAATTTTGCAGTGACTATGACCAGCGATATCGCAGTTTAATTTGATGGGTATCATTTATTGCATTACTGTAAAAATATGTACCGATTAAGTTTATAAACAAAAAGCGGGAAATATGCGTACATTCTGTTTTTAAGAAAAAGGATCAAAAAGTGTTCAAGTTGTAAATATTTCTCTTTTCCAAATGTTACAAGTGCTAGTGCACTTAAATACTGTTCTGTGATTTTTAAACACTTAATTTCCTGAATTATGGATATCATGTCTAATAAGTATTCTAAAATTTGATTTTAAGGGGCAGTTTTAGTTTCTTTTTCTACATGTAATGCTATGCTACATTCTGGAACGATCTGCTATCTACTATTTAAAGTAATCAAGATTTTTAATGATGTGTGTTTCCTATTAAAGAATTAGGAAATTTTAAAGATACGTATACTATAACTGATGTTCTTTGCAGTGGCGGATCTAGGATTGGGTAAAGGAGGGGGCTAACTTACTGGGTATTTAATAATTTGGGTACAGTTATCCATAGGCCCTACGAGAGGGGGGGGGGCAGACGGGGCGCCGCCCCTGGGCCTGTGCAAGTTAGAGTGGATCCGTGTTCAGCTAAAGTGCGTCCGTGAATTTTATCCTAATTCTCCTAATAATCCTAAAATCCGCACAAGCCATGGTCCCAAGCTGTGCGGATTTCTGGCTCTCTACTGTATATACCAAATCTATAATTATATATGTGTACAGCGAGAACTATATATGTATATAGTTATTTTCATTTAATGAAAAATAAATAGTATATATGTAATAAGTTTAAAAGTATTGAAATAATTATATATATATATATATATATCGAATTTTTTTTATTTAATTGCAAGTCTTTTTTTTTAGAACTGGAAGCTTTAAATGTTTAAAAGTTCTTAAATTATTAATTTTCATTTATCAATATTCCCGGTAAAAAATAAATATTTTTTCAAAATAAAATTATAAATACAATTATAACATAAATATTAAAAGAGAGAGTATTAGGCTGGTGTCTAGGGATGAATAATTACTATTTCAGTGTAATATACATGATCGAGTTTACATTATTCGTCGTCGTACAAGCATACTGCAATCAACTGCTTAGAGCAGATCAAGGACGTACCCAGCGGAGGGTGGTCCAGGGGGTCCGGACCCCTCCCGAAATTTCAATTTTTGTTAGCAAAATAATAATGATGAAGTCTTTTTGTGGAAAATTCTCCCTTTTTCACCGTTTGGATCCCCTCTGAAATTTTTGGACCTGTTGGCTATTCTAACATACTTTAATAACCAACGCAGAGTTTTGACTGGCGCAGTGGAAGACTTAAAAATAATGACAAGATTTCTAGAGCAAATATTTTATTAAAGATGATCTAAGGCTCCACACTACATACACAGGACACTTAGATGATTTTATACATTCTGCAGTAACACCAAAAATTTCAGTTCGCTCTTCAACATCATGTATAGGCAGCATACTTTATAAATATTTATGAAACACATTAAGCAGAAAAATTTGAAGTATTAAATTACCTGACTGACGGACTACAAAATATCACCTTACCTCGCCCGTCAGCCCTTCACCCGGCCTTGCCGGTATAACGATGATATTGTCAAACGACAATCTAAGCAGAACAAGCAAGCATGAGCGATGTTCATTTCCCGCCACACTTATATTCGATTTCTTAGTGCAGTAAATTTGTATAACTATGCTGGCAAGCGCAAACTTGGATTGAGATAAAAATACCGGATTGGCTCAGAGCCAACACGTCTCTTTGACGCACAAACCGGGAGAAAAACTAATCACCGTCACCGGTGAAAACTGCTAAAGCGATCACAGTGATCGCGTTCTCTTTATCCGAAAGACTCGCTCGTGCTTGTTTACTTTTGAACACACGTTACGTTTCGAGAGTTGGAAAACACGAGCGGCGTGAAGGTTTAGGTAAAGTAAGTATTTTTCTTTTAGGAAAACTTAAATGACTTCACAACCGGCCAACAGGACCCTCCCTGAAATTTTTTTCTGGGTACGTACCTGCAGCTGATACTAAACTTTTGCAATGCGGCCCTCATCTGTTTAAACTGGTGTCTCGTAAACGACGGTCTTGAGGTGTCACCAAAAGCAAAATTTGATACTTGATTAATCTAATGAACGTGCTGGCCAAGCGACTAGTTAAATTTGTCCAATCGATCGGGGGTCAAAGATGACAATGGGGTAATTACGCACATTATTTGCGAAATAGGCTGGAGTTCTATCGTGCTGAAACTATCAACACTTTTCATTTCCGACCAAACTCAGCAATGCGGAAATATGCTTCTTTGTATGTACGAGGGATATTCGGAAACTAAGGTCCGAATCGTCGTAGCTAATCGAATGTCGCGCAAACATTGAAATTCGCATGCGTACCAACTCCTGGCATACCTTGCTCGTCAAACGACGCCATTTGCATTGGTATTGTTGCAGTGTGCTAAGTACAGTGCTACTTCAAAATGTTTAAAACAATCGATCAGCTCGCCGACTGTGAAATACGGTTAGTGATTTGGTTTTTGACAGCAAAGAACGTTTCAGCAGCGGAAATTCATAGACAGATAAGTGACGTGTATGGCCCAAATGCGATGAGTAGCAGCAAAGTGCGTAAGTGGGTGAGAGCTTTCAAGGACGGACGGGAAAATGTTCATGATGAACCGCGTTCCGGTCGACCATCAGTGATCACAGATGATTTGGTCAATGCCGTGGATGAAAAGATTCGTGAAGACCGGCGATTCACAATTTCAACTTTAGCATTGGAATTTCCGAATGTGGGTAGAACACCTTTGCACAAAATCGTTTCCGAAAAGTTGAATTTTTGCAAATTGTGTGCACGTTGGGTTCCCAGGCTGCTTACTGAGGAACACAAACTGAAAAGAATGGCTTGTGCTCTTGATTTTTTGGATCGATATCATAACAAAGGTGATCAATTTTTAGAGAGGATTGTCACAGGGGACGAGACGTGGGTTTCTCACATAACCCCAGAGTCTAAACGTCAGTCAATGGAATGGCGTCACACAAATTCACCAGTCAGAGTCAAGGCCAAGCGGACAATCTCAACACGCAAGGTTATGGCAACCGTGTTTTGGGATAGACATGGGGTCTTGTTAGTCGAGTTTATGCAGCAAGGGACAACAATAAATGCAGCCGCTTACTGCGCTACTCTAACCAAACTTAGACGTGCAATACAGAATAAGTGACGTGGTCTTCTGACGTCTGGAATTCTGTTGCTGCATGACAATGCCAGACCCCATTCTGTCAATAACACACAAAATCTGATCACATCTTTTGGATGAGAACAGATTGACCACCCACCGTACAGTCCAGACTTGGCTCCGAGTGATTTTCACTTGTTTCGCTACCTAAATGAGTTTCTCTGCGGCAAGCGCTTCGACACAACTGACGAGGTGAAAGAAGAAGTTCAAGACTGGTTATCCTCACAGGCGGCAGACTTCTACGACTTAGGCATACAGAAACTCGTAGAACGTTATGACAAATGTTTAAACAAATATGGAAACTATGTAGAAAAATAGAGACACATGTAAGGAATTTAAAATATAAAGTGTTTTGAAAAAAATCTGTAATGTTTTATGTTTTATAAGTAAACGGACCTTAGTTTCCGAATATCCCTCGTATTTTAACTACCTCCAGGGACACCCTGAATACATACATATAAAAAATTAGACTATTTTGGCATTTGAAGGAAGAAGAATCTTGACTGTAAAATGTAGCAGTAATATGTGAAATAAACATCGTCATAGTTATTTTGTCGTAGCTGAAAAGTAATAAATCTTAAACTATTAATTTGGCCTAATTAATAATACTTGAATTTAAGTATACTAATAATTAATTATTTAAATTATATGCAATTTTGATAACATCGTTTTATATTTAAACAGACGAATTTTCCCAGAAAAACTGAAGCGAAGTGTATTTTCTCTAGCATTGATGTATATAGCAATTTTTTGCTGAGAGTGTGCATGTGCAGTGCTGAGAATGGTAGATGGCTGAAATGTGAAGGTCAATAGTTCTGGCCTGCCGTGCGGCACTCAATCTAACGGTTTTGAGTTAGGGCCGGTTTTCTCTACATGTAGCGTGAATACGCCTTAGAAGCCCTTAAAAAGTCCTCTACCCAAGGCAACCCCCCCCCTTCCATGCAGATACCGTATGTGCAGGTTTGCCTTAAGTGCACTTGGCAAGGACATCCACATATTAAAACAGACCCCAAGTTTCGAAAGTGACACAGTGATGCCTTCACTTAATATTTGAAAAACCACCATGTCAAAGAACTCAAAATACAAATTTTCATTTATTTAAATGAAAAATGTGTTTTTTAAAATTAGTTTTAGAGTTTAAATCTCTGAAAAATTGTCCTAAAATAATTGCATTTAATCATATTCACAGTAGTCTCGCGATAGTTCGAGTCTCGATTGTTATAGTTATTATTATTATTATTGTCCGATATTATTAACCTGCTCTAATCAGTAATGTGATAATATGTAACCACATTTTTCATTTAAATATGAACCCAAATCACAAAAATTGCTTTATTTCCATTTATCTGTCTATTACTTTAATGATTTTGATAGTTCGAGACACAGCCCAGTCCCGTCTACCTCGAATATTATCGAGACTTGTTCAAAATAGTTTTTCCTAATTGCAGGCACATGCCGTTAGGAATTCAACACTACTACGACCCTAAGTGTTGGTCATATGAGGGCTCATGTGCGTGCGACAATATTATCCCACAATAAAAAAGTGGATGACTTCTCGAAAGTTTAAAATTTATGTACAATGATAGAAAATATTAAGCCATAAACACAAGTCTAAACAGCTAATTTAATGCGACAGTTACACGTAGAATTCAAAATATCACACTCACATTCAGCCACTTTTTTTTTTTTTTTTAACTGTCCTAAGAGTTAGAACAAATTACTTATATTTACAGGTTAATTATACTTTTATCAAACTCCAGTGGGGGTGCAAGTGCACCCCCCTCCCGTCGCCCATGTGTGTGTGGGAGGGGTTGTGTATGGGCACCCTCAGCAGAAGTTTAAGCGCCCTTTGTACTTTGCGTCTAGCTACGGCCCTGCAATGATCCCTGACGGGGATACTATATATCCCCTGCTGGAGGAATGTTAAACTAATCACTGTTCCTAGAAGTTCAACAGTACCTAATGATTTTAAGTATTGGGAATAGAAATTCTTTTTTTTACTAGATAAAGGAGTAAGCTGCAAACATCCCTTTAAAATACATACACACATGCCTGATCAGGGTTTTAAAAAAGCTGGGTTTTTTTTTTTTAAACCCAAAAAAACCTGTTTTTTTTTTTTTTTTTTAAACCCAACCCGGCTGGGTATTTTTGGGTTAAGATTTTTTTTATAGCATAACACTTTTTGGATTTAAATTTCATAGTTTTATTTCAAAGCAGAATAATTTTAGTCTGAAAGAAAACTTTCATTACAAAATAATAATTGATTAATTAATTAAAATTTAAAAATAACTTCAACTTTAATGCAGTACTATCTTTTCTGCTGTCATTTATAAAGGGCTCCTAATTTGTTTTATGACCATTCCATAGATAAAAGTATATTATTGTTCACTTTAAAAATATGTTGTTTTTGATTGGTTGTTTTCTATTACTTTTTAAATTTATGGAGGAATGTTAAACTAATCACTGTTCCTAGAAGTTCAGCAGTACCTAATGATTTTAAGTATTGGGAATAGAACTTCTTTTGTTTACTAGACAAAGGAGCAAGTTACAAACTTCCCTTTAAAATAGATATACACTTGCCTGATGCCACTTTTCATTCTGTTATAGGGGTCATGTTCTAAAAGACTGCGGAATGAATGAACAAGCACTGCTGGAGCTAGAGCTACAAATATTTTATAGAAAAGCAATATTCTGAACTCGGTTATAGTGACTTCAATTATAGTTCTCTCTTCTAATGTCAAAATATTCTCTATCAATTGCCTATACAACACAAGCCCAGTCATAAATAATTATCTCATCTTTTCAGTGACATTTTATCCAAAAAGTTACTGTAGTTCATACACTAACGATAAGTATTTATTTAAACACCAGCATCCCTTTTTTAAAATATTTTAGAAAAAAATTGAAGAAAATTTTTATGTTTCTCATGTTACTTTTTTTCAGAGTGATACCCGATAACAATTACAAAATAAATAAAATAAAATTATTAGAATCTTTCTTTAATATTTCAAATTAGAGTAATGATTGATTTCAATTAAGTAATAATTTAATTTAAATAATAATTAATTAATTTAAATTAAGTAATTATTTTTTAAATGCATATATATAAATTAGAAGCTTAACAAAATTATATAATTATTTATACCTATTAATAATTTTTAAAAAAATTACATGTGTGATACATTCAAATCTGAGGTAAATAAATGGAATCTTATAAACTTAGTCAAACTCTCTGTTCTATTGTTGCTGAACTAACAGAAGGGTTCTGAAATAATCATGTCTCAGCACCAACAAAACATGAGCGCAACATGTCAGAGCAAGACACATGCGTACATACACACACGTTATAATATTCTCTTTGGATTTTGTATACTTTTTTATAATTTTGCATTATTTCCTCATACAAAGGTGGGCAAATGCCCATCCTTCCCCATAGCAGCTGGCACCCATGCATCTCAATAAATCAAACACTTTAAAAATTATTATGTATATCGTAAGCATTCAGAAAACTAAAATGATGTTCTTTTATTACAGCAGAATTCTGTGTTCCACTGAGCCATCTTCAGTAATTACTTCTGTACTCCCATAGACATGAAAATTCCTGAAAACAAAATATTTTTGAAAATATGTTATTGCACCCATAGAGGAGCAAAAAGACGTACGTGCAATGTGTTTAAGAAAAAAATTCTCTTGGAAAAATACTTGATTAATGATCTCTGTATGCCTACAAGACCTTAGTAATCCTACAAATGAGAAGCCTTATACAAGTGTTGTGTGCATGAAAACATTTTCTATTGAAGAATTGAAAAATAGAAAGGAAATTCTTGCTTACAGAGAAGCTTTTTGTATGTAGTGTGTGTTAATAAGTTTATTCTGCACAGCTGAACCTAGAAATACATATTTCCATCCATACAAGAATAAAACCTTGTAAAGTATGCGAGAAAGTGTTATATCGGACAGGACACTTGTATGCACACCTTCACATCCGTACAATGGAGAAATCCTACGACTGTGGTGTGTGCAAGAAAGCATTTACTCGTAAACACAGCTGGAAAATTCATCTTCGTACTCACACAGGGGAGAAACCTCATTCATGTCATATGTGCCTGAAAGAATTTTCTCATAAACTATGCTTGGATATTCATCTCCGTACACATACAAAAGAGAAACGTCATGTGTGTGATGTATGTAACAAAGCATTTTCTGAGAAACAAAACTTGAATTCTCATCTTCGTAGCCACACTGGGGAGAAACCTTATCTCTGTAATATCTGTAAAAAAGGTTTTGCCAGAAAAAGTAACTTGAATATCCATCTTCGTGTCCATGCAAAGGAGAAACCTTTTAAGTGTGATGTATGCAGGAAAGCATTTTCTCGAAAGGATAGCTTGAATGTTCATTTTCGTACCCATACAAATCAAAAACCTCATGAGTGTGCTGTGTGTAAGAAAGTGTTCTCCCTTAAATCAAACTTGAATACGCATCTTCGTACTCACACAAAGGAGAAACCTTATGTTTGTGATGAGTGTCAGAAAGCATTCTCTCACAGAATAAATTTGACTAGACATCTTCGGACCCATACAATGGAGAAACCTTATGAGTGTGAAGTGTGTATGGCAGGATTCTCGGAGAAAGGAAGCTTGTATAAACATCTTCGCACTCACACAAACGAGAAACCTTATGTTTGTGATCAGTGTCAGAAAGCATTTTCTCAGAGAGGACACTTGAAACTTCATTTCCGCACACACACAGGGGAGAAACCTTATAGTTGTGAATTGTGCAAAAAAGAATTCTCTTACAAATCTTGTTTAAATAAACATCATTGTGTCCATACAAGGGACAAGCCTTATGCTTGTGAAGTGTGCAAAAAAGAATTCTCTTACAAGTCTTGTTTAAATAGACATCATCGTGTCCATACAAGGGACAAGCCTTATGCTTGTGATGTGTGAACTCGCAAAGTGTGCAAGAAAGCATTCTCTGGAATCAGAAACTTAAAGCAAATGTTTTCGTTTTCATACCAGGGAAAAACTGTATTCAGTACCCACTGCTTAATAAAATTATCTGCAGAATCTGATCAAATCACCACAAACAGAATGAAATGGAAATACATGTGTACTAAAAATGTCACTTAAAAAAAAAAAAAAAAATTGAAACTTCTTAACTTTTGAAAATAAAAATTCTAAGAAAGATGGGTGAAGAGAGGAAATGCAGCGACACACTATCTCACTTTTCTGAAATCGTCGATTCAAATCTGCAGTATTCCAAACATGGTTGCCACAGACACATCTCTACCAGTGGTGTCTCCTGACTTTAAACATAGGGCATTGGAAATATATTAACCTTGTAACCGTTTTTAAAAATGACAAAAATTCTCAAGCAGCTGCAAATTTAAAACAGAGAAGGGGAGTTATCTCAGTGTTGACCTGTTCATTCCCAGTTTTGGGAGGGAACAAATTTATTAGGTTGTAACGAAAGTTTCCCGCCACCGCAAATATGATCTGCGCAAACAGTTCACGTTGGCGTGTTTGCTCATATCTTTCCACACTCTTTTTGGGATTTGGAAAAAAAAGAGATTTACTTTAGAACATAGCGCAGTGAAATCTGTAAAAAATATATCGTTATCATTAAGTACAAGGTTTCTCAAATGAAACTAACCGGGTTAAAAACATCATTTACATCCAATTCAATGGCAAAAAGTCAGCTACAGAACATCAACGAATTATGTGTACAGCTTTAGGTACTACGGTTGTATCATATGACACTGTGAAGGTTTGGTACCTAAAGTTCTAAAACAAGTACTATGACGTACAAGTTCAATCTCTGGGTGCCGCATGAGCTGTATCAAGCAGATTTGGCGGAAAACTTTCGTTACAACCTGATACTTCACTGCATTCCATAGGCCAGTCTCGAATTTCAAGCAAATTCATCCGAAAATATCTCTGAAAACCAGCACTACTTCTGCCTTTCACATTAGTTGACATTATGAGATTAAAGCATGGTCAACCATTGTAAATTATTTTATTTATTTATTTTCAATATAAGAAAGTGACGAGAGAGTGAAAGAATTTTTTAAAAGTGTTTGGATAACATTATTAGAAGCTGTCTTTAAAATGAATTCAGTTATTCTTTTTAGAAATCATGCAACTTTTGGAGAATTGAATTGCGCTAGAGACTCGGAACAATTTAGGATATCTTTTTACAAGTTGTACTCTGCACTGTTACAAACAAATGAACCTATGGGAGTTACGAAACAATCAGAAAAAAATGTTAAATATACTGCAATATTTCTCTAAACAGGTAACTCCTCGGCCTAATTTTGAAGGCAATTTTTTGTGCTTACGAATTTTTCCTCAAAGTTGCATGAGACATGCAGCTTTACTATTAGTGTCAGTCCACAGTGCACTGGGTGCAGAAGCATTATTAATTTTTTCGACTATTTAACATCATTGGTTTGCTTTTAAAACTGTCCTAAAGTGCCCTGATGACATTCGCAGAATGTTTTTTTGTGGAAGAAATCTGATGAAAGGAAATGTGTGGGGAAGAAGTCTAAGGGAGAAGGGGACAATTCCAAGAGAGAATGAGAGCGAGGGGTGCTTCTTTCGACCTCCTGGCTCTCTTGCTGTGAAAGCGTTGTTCTGGGAATCAATGCCTTGCCCAGCGTTAGCTCAAGGTAGAAGACGTAAAGCGTGTGGAAGTGTGAATATAGCTAAGCCGATTCCAACGTCTTGCTTATCTCAAGAAGCGTGTTTTCATTTCACATCGCAACGCCTCTTTGTCTGGTCATTCGAGAGGTGAGCGATGAAGGAAAAACATTAGAATTCTTCTAATTCATTCAATTAAATTATCGGATTTCCCCCCTGCTTTTGTTTGGGCATTAACACATGACTTGCACACCCTGAGAAAACACCACTGATGCCTACCCATCATTTGTCTATCGACTTGTTTAGATAGTGTTCCTACTGCTAAAAGTAAATAAAGGCGTTTTGAGCTCTACGGTTCTTCTGCTAGTCCTATCCATCTCTATTGGGTAGATGACTTGATAGAAGCTTTTTATTTGCTGGAGGGGAAAAAATGGGGTGAGCATGTGTACTGTTTTCAGTGATATAAGATTTGCAAATCACCACGAGGTATGATTTTTTCTGTCTCTGTAATTTGTGAGTACTTTCTAGTTTTGTTTAAAGACACTATGGAACAACATGGCTAAGTTGGAGAATTTAACAAAAATGTACTACCCATATTACACAGTTGCTAGAATGCTGTATGTTTAAATACTTTGTGTAAACAATGCAACACCCATAATTTTTCAGGAAGCCTGTTATGCAATTCAGGCTAATCAATTTAAAGGGGTACTCATTGGTTTTCCTTATTACGCTTTAATCTGACGGATGTCACAAACATTGAAGTATAATTGCACGAACCTTGTTTAAGTGTGGGAAACAATTTCCACTACTATTGGGCAGTTACAACTTTATTTGTGAGGTAAAAGGGAAATGAAGACACACAATGTTACTTAATCCTGTGATAATTTTATTTTTGAACAGTATAATTTATAATTCAAATTTTTTACATTATTACTCCTTTTTCATTATTTTCAAACCATTAAACATGGTTCAACCAGGAGCGTAGCCAGAAATTTTTCATGGTGGGAGGGTTATGACTACTACAACTCATATATATGTATACGTGTGTGTGATAATGTAGTGAAGAATATACATTTTGTATGGTAAAAAATTCCTCATGGAGGGGGTTATGACCCCCCTAACCCCCCCCCATGGCTACGCCCCTGGGTTCAACACGTTAATTTTTGCATTAAAAATGGTGAAGAACATGTTCAACATTTGCTGCAAAGCACGATAATGTAAAAAATTTGAATTAAATTATGTATTTGAAAAAATAAAATTATCACAGGATTAAGTAAAATTCTTTGTCTCCATTTCTGTTTAAACTTACAAATAAAGTTGTAAGAGTCCAACAGTGTTGCAAATTGTTTTCCACATTTAAACAAGGTTCAAGCAATTATAATTCCGTGTTAGAATAAATGCCACATCCGTCAGATTTAAGGGCAATAAGAAATGCCAACTGGTCTTCTTTTAAATTCATCGCCCTCTATGTAAGTAACTTAGAGTATGTGTATGTATCAATAAAGTATGTGTATGTTTTCATGTAGTATCAATGTAGTATGTGTTTATAAAATTATGAAATTTAAATGAATAAATCTCTAACAATTAATTTTATTTATTGATCCCAGTATTTGTCTTATTTCATAATTTCCCTCAGAGTTTGGGAGGTGGCAGACCCTTTTTGGGTTTAAGTAATATTCACTGCCAATAAAAATCTGCCACTTAATAAAATCAATTTAGCTTGGAACAGGGGTGCAGAATATGTCCGAACGCACGAACGAGATTCGGGGGAAATTCTGGAGTGCTGGGGAAATGTTTCTCCGGAATAAGAAATGAAATGAGGGGGGGGGAATTTGTAGAGATGCAGTTGTTATCAATTGAAGCTAGCGATAGATAGTCACTTAAAATAGAATGAAAATATGCTTCCATTTTAGGGAAATTTTGGACAAAACAAATTGTGTTCTGGGGAAATATTGGGCCCTAAATATGTTCTGCACCCCTGGCTTGGAATAAATATGATTATATTAATGGTGTGTACTGTCCTTGTGATTTGTGCAAGAAAACATTTGTTCAGAAAGACCATTTGAACTGTCATGCTCGCATGTGTAACAAAGCTTTATTGCAGAAAAGTAGCTTGAATATTCATTGTTTCATCCATTCAGGATAAAGACCTTATGAGTGCTATGTTTGTAAGGAAACCTTTCTCAGAAGGAAACTTGTATTGTCATATTCGTATCCATACACAAGAGAAAAACCATATTCTTGTAAATCTAAGAAAACACGTTCTCTGCAAATTGATTTAGTGATTAAGTGAAATTGTTTGTCTTCATTTCTGTTTAGCTTTACAAATAAAGTTGTAAGAGTCCAACAGTGTTGGAAACTGTTTCCCGCATTTAAACAAGGTTGTAACAGTTGTAATTCAGTGTTAGAATATTTTCCACATACGTCAAAGTAAATCTAAGAAAGTACATTATATGCAAATTTAAATTTCAGTGGGCATTAATTTCTCGTGTGATGTCAGTAGGACGTGTGGGAGTCATCCAAATTATTTTTATTATTAAATTTTTTTTTTCGATTTGAGACCATAATCTGTGCACCACTGGTCCTTCCCGATGATATTTGGCCAAATCTATTCTTTGCTTGTGGATAATGTTCAATAGCTGTTGTTTCTTCTCCAAAAGACAAGAAAAGCTCATTATACAATGTTGACTAGTTGACCACTTGTTCAATGGTATTTGGAAAAAAATCCTGTGATTTCGGTAAATCCTAATAAACTATTCATTTCAGGACTTTCATAATTTTTAGAATACTTCTTTACAAGTAATATTGTACACAGTAATAAATGATAAATCTCTATCAGACATGTGAAACATTTTGAAAAAATTCTTAAAAATCGAAATTTGAGCAGGATGTGTCACTCTGAAAATTCTTGCTGTGCCACTCCACGTTGAAAATTTTTTTCAGAAAGTTTCATACAGGGCACTGTTGTTTCATTTATGGTGTAATGCAGTCTATGAAGAATCATCCTGAATTTTTCAAAGCCCCTTCGTGCAATTAGTTTATTTTCCTTTGCTTATAAAGTCAGTGAGTGAAATTTCCTTTCTTCGAACAATACCTTAAAACAAAACTATCATTTTGCTAATGGCAAACCTAAACTTGTGAAACTAGAAAAGCTATATAAGCAACCGTTACTCTCTTTTTTTTATCATTTCAAATGAAATTGAATTACTACTAATTATAAATTGTCCATTAAAATTAATAATAGCCATAATTGGTCAAGCTGCTTGGAAGACATGATATCCATATTTGAGTATTTTTTGTCGTGTTCTTTCAATATTTTATTCAATTCATTCAAGTAATACAACTATTGTTAAAAAATCTGATGGTGGATGTAGACGAAAATAATCCAGCAAGCTTGAGAAATCCAAATTAACTCTTTATTTGTCAAAATGAAGCACTCTATCTCATAATAAATACAGCAATTTTAATACATATCACAGCGGATCATTAAAATAACACAACAATAGCATGATTCAAATGGCAGTATCATTCGTGTCGCCTTGTTCTCAGTATCCGCAGTCTTGCACTAACTCACCTCGCTATGAGAGTGATGCCTTTATAGATTTGAAATCGGATGTGACGTCACATAGGATGAGGGTGTGAATTGATAAGGGTAGGGGTGCCAGGGATCGTCCTCGGCTGAAGACTGTAATATCCCTGCATAGAGAAATATTCAATGATCCCTGCCAGTGATACTATTTATCCCTTGCTGGAGAAATTTTAAACTAATCTCTGTACCTACAAGTTCAGCAGTACCTAACGATTTGAAGTATTGGGAATCGAAATTCTTTTTTTTACTAGACAAAGGAGTAAGTTGCAAACATCCCTTTAAAATACATATGCACATGCCTGATCAGGGTTTTAAAAAACCCGGGATTTTTTTTTTTTTTAACCCAACCCGGGTGGTTTTATTGGGTATTTTTGGGTTTCATTAAGATTTTTTTATAGTATAACACTTTTTGGATTTAAATTTCATAGTTTTATTTCAAAGCAGAATAATTTTAGTCTGAAAGAAAACTTTCATTACAAAATAATAATTAATTAATTAATTAAAATATAAAAATAACTTCAACTTTAATGCAGTACTATCTTTTCTGCTGTCGTTTATAAAGGGCTCCTAATTTGTTTTATGACCATTCCATAGATAAAAGTATATTATTGTTCACTTAGAAAAATATGTTGTTTTTGATTGGTTGTTTTCTATTACTTTTTAAATTTATGAACTTTTTAATTTTTTTATCTTTATGCTTTTTAAGTCATAGTTATATTTCTTAGTTAGAATATAAGTCAGTAAACTCTTTGCAGGCCAACTTACTGCAGAACTACTATTTATTTAATAATTTTCTTTATAGTTATTCATTTTTGCTTGAAATATATACTCCATTTTACTTTAAAAAATCTAGAATTAATATGTCTGATTAAATCCCACATAAACAATGTATAATGAATTAGTTTTACATTTCTTAGTACTAAAGTAATGCAGCAACTAATAGAATACAGGATGGTTTCCTGAACCTGAATTCATTCTTGAGATGCATGTTTGTAAGCTGTAAGAGAGAGACATGTCCCATTCTTCTCTTATCTGGGAAAGGATTTTTTTTTTTTTTTGTTACTATACTGATAATTACATATTTTAATAAATAAGGTTTTAAACATGAATAAAGAGATAAATTATTAAGTTATCCCTGCTTGCATTCTACACCTGTTCATTTCAAAACAAATATTGCAGATAGAATTAGCTCAAGGTATTATTTTTAAAAAGGTTATTCTTTATGTTGAATTTGGAAAAATAATTATAAAAAAATTAAACTCGCATATATATATTTATCTAATATGATGTATAATTGGAATAAGTTGTTATAGCACGTACTCGACGTGAACACCACTAGGATTTTTTATAAGGGTGGGCAAAATGTCAGAGCAAGACACATGTGCTCATACACATGCATTATACTATTATGTTTGGATTTTGTACACTTATTATAATTTTGCATGATTTCTTCACACATGGGGGGGGGGGCATTTGCACTTAGCTGCTGGCACCCATGCATTTCAATAATTCAAACACCTGAAAAATATTTTCTTAAATTATTATGTATATTTTAAGCATTCAGAAATCTGAAATAATGTTCTTTTATTTCAGCAGAATTCTGCGTTCCACTGAGTCATCTTCAGTAATCACTTCTGTACTCTCATAGACATGAAAATTGCTTTTAAAAAAAATATTTTTACATAGTGTACATTTGATTGGTTCTACCTTTCATGCAAGTAAGAAAATTTTTAATGTAGCAGCATTGTCAAAAAATGTTTTAAAAAATGCGGAACCTGAAAATAGATTATTGCACCCATAGAGGAATGAAAAACAAATATATGCAATGAGTGTAAGAAAAATATTCTCTTGGAAAAGTTACTTCATTAATCATCTTTGTATGCATATGGGAGAAAGACCTTAGCAATTCAACAAATGAGAAGCCTTATACAAGTGTTGTGTGCATGAAAACATTTTCTATTGAAGAATTGAAAAATTTAAGGACACTTGAATGCACATCTTCGTACTCACACAAATGAGAAACCGTATGTTTGTGATCAGTGTCAGAAAGCATTCTCTCAGAGGGGAAATTTGACTATACATTTTCGGATCCATACAAAGGAGAAACCTCATGAGTGTGATGTGTGTAAGAAAGCATTCTCGCATAAAACAAATTTGTATAAACATCTTCTTGTCCATACAGGAGATAAACCTCACATTTGTGATCTGTGTCAGAAAGCATTCTCTCGGAGAGGAAATTTGAATACACATCTTCGGACCCATACAAAGGAGAAACCTTAAGTGTGTAAGGTAGGATTCTCTGAGAAAGGAAGCTTGAATAAGCATCTTCACATTCACACAAATGAGAAACCTTATGTTTCTGATAAGTGTCGGAAGGCATTCTCTCTTCAGTAATCAAACTCAGTCTTAAAAGTCATTAGAATAAAAAAAAGAATGACACAATGTAATGTTTTCTCTTTTTTTTTTCTTTTACCTCTCATAAAACACAAAATATTCAATGTTTGAAAGGTTGGCTCACAAAATCAAATTCAAAATATAAATTTATTTTATTAATTCTCAATTATTTTACTTTTATATAATTATAAACCTTTGCATAATGTCGTCAATGTCTAAAAGCGATATTTGCTCCAATGCAATAATATTAAAAATAGCATCACGATGAGTAATTTTCACTACTTACCTCTCATAAAAGAAAAAGAAAATAATAGGCAAACAAAAAAGTTATAAAAACAAAAAGTTATAACCGAGGCAAAAAAATATCTTGTTTGCACAGAAAAAAAAATAAACATTGTGCCTTATGCGCCTTGAAAAAAAATGCCTCTTCTCCAGGAGAATTTCTCTACTGAACGAGGTCATAGTTCACCTAATAGACGTGAGAGAGATAGATTGCAGTTTTTTGCAGTCGAAAAAAAATTCCAGCGTGTAGTTGTGGTGCAGAAAAAATACCATTCGTGGAGGAGGCGCAGCAACAATTGAAGAGCACAGTGGATTCTCGTAGCTATGAATGTTCGCAAGTGCCGGTCCGAAAAAAACCCACCATGTTGGAGGGTGCGATGCTCAATACTACGACCATTGGCGTGTAGTTGCATCAGAGTGGGAAAATCTGGATGAGTCGCATTGAAGGGAACGCTTTCAATGGCTTCTTCTACCACTGCAGGCACAATCCTGCTCGACTTTTTGTAACATTAAACGGCTACGGGAAGGTTGTTTCATGTACCGTAGAAGGTGAGGCTTTGCTGAGCAACATTCTCAGCGTTGGCTATTAGGCAGTTCGGCTCAGGACTCTGGCTTAGAGCCTTTATGGTAGCATCATGGCCGGCAAATGCCGGTGCGATCCTCAGGCAGCATATGTCAGACAGTGGAAGAAAGAGTCAAACTGCGATTGCATAATTTTTTTGGGCGATTTTATACAGGTTTTACTAGGCAGTTGCTGTCACACGAAAATCTTCTCCTTGGCTGCTTCAGCCCCTTTTATTAACTTTTGAAGTCATGTCACATGATCTGCGAGCATTGCAATTATTGGTGGATCCCAAAATCTGGGCAGCAGTTTTTCAAAGTTTGTTATAACTTTCTAGATGCCAGACTGACTGGGTGCGGGGACCGTCTAAAAAATTACAAAGGAATTGCAAGGGAACATGTAGTAGTTGCAGTTTTTGAAAGTGAATTCCTTTGTTCCAACTGAATTAAAATTGTGCTGTTCTAGAAATTTGGGATTTTAGCAGGCTTTTGATTTATTATGTTATATGCATTTTAAAAATGTATGATATTGTTTGCCATATTTACATATATACATTGAATGAAGCTTTATCAAAATGCCATTTTTACACTTTTTCCTTTAAGCAATTAATACTGTGTTTGTTGTTATTAAAATTAATTGCAAATATTTTTATCATTTTATAAGTAAATGTTAATAATTAATTAAAATAGAACAATTTAAGTATGTAAAAATACTCCATTCACTAGAAAATATGTACTAATTAATGCTTGATTGAACAGTTTAATATCTTGGTAAATTACATTTTTTTTACTATTGTATACTCACTAAATGCTACAAAAATATATTTACATTTTAAAAATTTATATACTGTTTGCTATTACATACGTATATTGAATAAAGCTTAAAAATATCAAAATACCATTTTTACATTCTTATCTCTAAACAAATGAGGTTTAATTGATTATTGATTTTGCATTTTTGGGGACTTGGTTTTTGACCCCTCTAGTAAAAAACAAAATTTCAATTTTGTCTAGATATGTTCTTTGCTTTAGTACTTTTAGGTATACAATTTTAAAAAGTCACCATATTTTCCATTTTTCTTGATTCAATCATAATTTAAAATGTATGATGTTTTGTCTGTGACACGATTATTTAGATTTTAATTGTTTACATTCATATAATTTAAGAATCTTTCAATGAAACTTATTCCTTAAATACAGTGTCTTCATAACTTTGATGTTCTTTAATGTAAAAAAGCAAAAGAAAATTTTTTAAAAATCAAATCTATGAGTTTTTACGCGAGTTGAATTCCTTTCTTCTCCTGCTACTATTCGCATGCGTCCACGAATCTCCGACCGCATGGAGGAGACAGCGTGTGACGTCAGAGCGTCCTTCACCAGTTTTGAAAACCACTCTCTAAGAAATGTATGCTATGGACGGGAGGGACACTGTTAAGATCATTAATCACTCTGAGGAGGAAGAACACTTGCCGCTGGACGCTCTCTCGAAAACCAGGACTTTACATAACAAGTCTAATTCTTTTATGCATTTCAATCTTCAAATTTTAAAATAATTTAAGTATTTCATTTATTTATAAAAATCTCTTAAAAGCCATGTGGTTTTGGTATGGTTATAGATTTTAGTTTCTCTAGCAATGATAACGTTGTGCGAAATTTTTTTAAAAAGTGGTAATTTTCGGCCGCGAACAAGAAGACTGGCAGCCGGTTAATCTTCGGGCCAAGCATGTAATGACCAATTAATTTGTAAGGAATAGAACGAAGTGACTGGCAGACCTGCAGCAGAGGATGAAAACTCCCCTTTCTTTCAATTCTGCTGGCCGCACAGACGCCTCTTTCTAGTTTCCTTTGCGCCATTTTGGCACGGTCGCCATGTCCCTATACCCCCTTAACGTTGTTTTTAAAAACTTAGTAATCCGTCCCCTTTTTATAAATATTTAAAAAAAAAAAAAAAAATCATCAAAATGCTTTTTGCAAGAAATGTATCAATGCCAGATTTTTTTTTTTTTTTTTTTTTCTTTTTGAGTGCAATTTGAAAGATTTCATGTGAAGCAACTTTCTCCTTTTCTTAGAAAGGCCTCTCAATGAAAGTTATATATTTAACTACTATGTAATGCATTACAAATCTGATCTTTCATAAGTTTGTTTTTGAGATGTTTATTTAATATTTTGAAGAGAGATTAAATATGCTGTCTTCATGTAGTATGTAATTTAGCCAAATTGCAGAGAAATTTAATTTGCATTGATCATCAATGCTAGAATAAATGTAACTGCTCAATAATTGACTAGTTAAGTAGTTTGAGCCCTAATGTGTAAATGTAGTTATTTTTTGTTAATAGTAAATTTAAGTGCAATTACATAGTGTGAATATGTTCAACTGCTAAGCTAATGTTTTAAAGTCTAAACTCACCACCTACTTTTCAATAAATGTGTTATTTTCTTGCAAACGTATCTTCATTGTTTGTGCATGTTACACCCACACCAATTTCTGTTACAGCTGAAGTAATTCCGAAGAAGATGTAAGGCTTGTTTATATATTTTTGCGTATCTTGCCTTTTCTAAATAATTCACAATGCAATGTCTTGTTCTTCATTTGGTAAATTTCTTAATTTTCAACACGTCAGTGGTGGATATAGACTAAAATAGTCCAGCAAGCTTGTAAAATCCAAATTAACATTTTATTCGTTGAAACGAAGCACTCCATCTCACAATAAATACAGTAATTTTAACACATATCACAGCGGATCATTAAAATAACATGATAGTGCAATTCAAACGGCAGTATCAATCATATCTCCTTGCTCTCGGTATCCACAGTCTCACACTAACTCACCTCGTTATGAGAGTGACGTCTTTATAGATTTGAAATCGGATGTGACGTCACATAGGATGAGGGTGCGAATTGATAAGGGGGGGTTGCTGGGGATCCTCCTGGGCTGAAGACTGTAATATCCCTGTCTAGAAACATATTGATTGATCCCTGCCGGGGATACTATTTATCCCCTGCTGGAGGAATGTTAAACTAATCTCTGTTCCTAGAAGTTCAACAGTACGTAACGATTTTAAGTATTAGGAATAGAAATTCTTTTGTTTACTAGACAAAGGAGCAAGTTACAAACTTCCCTTTAAAATAGATATACACTTGCCTGATGCCACTTTTCATTCTGTTATAGGGGTCATGTTCTAAAAGACTGCGGAATGAATGAACAAGCACTGCTGGAGCTAGAGCTACAAATATTTTATAGAAAAGCAATATTCTGAACTCGGTTATAGTGACTTCAATTATAGTTATAACTCTCTTCTAATGCCAAAATATTCTCTATCAATTGCCTATACAATAGGGCTGGACAATATTGGAATTTGAAATATCGATATCAATACCATCTTATATCATGATATATCGATATTTTTCACAATTTTAGTATTTTTGAAATGTAAGCAATCAAATAAATAAACCGTAAAACCACTTGCTGCCCGAAATGAAAATACAGGGGAGCTTCATATGATCCCCTGGGCCTGCCTATAAGTTTAAAAGATTAAGTTTGGTGTCAAAGCATTTGAAATTTTTTGTTACGATAGGGGTTCCTAAGGGGGGGTTGAGAATCAATAAGAACGTGCTCCGATGGATAGTTTCCAAGAAATACATTAATTAATTATGGTAATTAGACTAATTAAATGATTGAGGCTTAAAAGGACTGCAAACATGTAGAAATTGGCTCTGGGACGGTTTCCAAGCTTTGGAGATGCTGCCGGAAGCGGCTAGCATTGAAAATGGCCAAATTGAAAATACAGGGAGCTTCGTATGACCCCCTGGGCCTGTAAGATTAAAAGGTTAAGTTTGGTGTCCATTAGGGTGGAGTGAAAATGGCCAAAAAAAATTTTATTTTTATTTTAATATTGCCTGACTCAACAAATGGTGCTGTATAGCAAAAAAGTCACAGAAAAAAAATTCTAGTCCATTCACTGATTGTCTTCAGGTTCCACACTGGGCTCAAAGAAAGGGATGTTAACGTAAAAAGTAAAAAAATCAATTTTTTAAAATTTAATTTTAATGTTTACAATAACTTTATTTTCTGACTCAAAAACAGTTCTAACTACTAAAAAGAAACAGTACGGCAATGTTTTATTGCCGTTAACAAACAAACATAAGAAAGAAAGAAAGAAGAAGAAAAAGTCACTAACTTGCAACCAAGCGTCATAAGTTTTGGGGTATATTTTGAATACATAGTTATTAAACATTTACATATTACTTCATTTTTAAAGAAATTAATATTTAGAAAACACACTAATACAGAAAAGGAAATGATACCAAATTTACCTTTCGAGTATTATTGACTAATAAAACACTTTACTTTAATCAGTCTTCAATTTTGGAGTCCACATGCTGGGCAAAATAATAAGCTTTAGTAGTTCCTTTCGTGATTTGATTCCACAACGAATGTATCCAATTCTGGCTTTTGCTCCACATGTTACCAATGATGCTTGCGTTAGTAGTCTTACATGCCTTTCTACTGCTTGAGGAGGGCAAGGGAGCTTCTCTATTTCAAATTCTGAACCGTTTCTGATCATACTTGCTACGTCTTCATCACTGAGGTTCATGGTAGCTGGTGGTTCCAAAGGATTGTCCCAGTGAATCATCTGAAAATACTCCTCTGCTTCGAAATTTATATTTTGAAGATCAAATTGGCATATTTTTCCCTTCCAGTCAGTTTTTCTTGCTTTCAATATTCTTCTTAGGTCAAATTCTCGAATATGTGATCATTAATCAAACAGCATTGCCAACAGAAAATTTTCAGAATGAGCAAAATAAGAGTTCCTCTGAATAACTTCATGAATGATTGACTTAAAATCTGGGAAGAATGAACTTCTTTTCATCATTCCGTGCTCCTGAGATTTTCTTTATTTCAAACCAGGATGGCACGTACACTTTTATCACATAGTCTACTAGGAGTTTAAAGCATTCTGTTCTTTCGGCAGTCGACACGTACAGGTGCAGTATTCTGTTTGCTGTAGTGATCAGCTTGAATGAGACATCCTTCCTGGACTTCTGCTTCCCAAATCTGGATGGCACTGTCCCGAGCATACTGCCCTAGAAATATCGAAGAGGTACTTTTGGTCTGTACTGAGGTCTTTTTTAATCAATTTCAGCCAGAGCAACAGGAATAGAAACAAAATTTGTCACAGCAAACGCATTTTATACGTTTCCAGAAATTTTCCTATTGTTCCAGAAAGTGGTGTGGCCCAGATGTCTGTCTGTCAATCTTATGGAAAAGGTGCCGAAGAGGTAGTTCATTAGTATGCAGTAAGCATACAAACCAGTGCAATTTATGGCCAACAAAGATTTCAAGCTGTCTAACTATACCATTTTTCTTCCCATTGTTGACTTTCGGTGCATCTCACCCAATGGCAACAAGATCCTAAAGTGCAGTCTCTTTCTGTGTAACAAAGTTGATGATGCTGCAGGTAGTATTAGTACTAGAGCCTGAATGCGGAGTCACATGTCCTATGTGAGCAGAACCAGGTTCTGACAACATAACAATATGCTCTTCCACAGATACAGTCGTATATAAAGAGCTACCCTTCTTACATAATAATTGTGTCCTTTCTTCCATCAAAGTATATGGTGTACAAAGACTGTATTACTTGTATAGAATTACGTTGTGATCGTATCTTTCATTATACTTTTTAATAAGGGGAATTACTTGGTGACTTACCACAGGCAAGGAGGCTTTCTTCCAAATTCTTTCAACGTCCAAAGAAATAATTTCGATGGTTTCTTTTACTAAAGGATCATTTTTGTTTCCCTGCTTCCACAGTATATCATTTTTTGTGATTAAGAAATGCTTCATTAAATCAGAATACGTTGGTGGTAACACTGTCTCTTTCAATCGTACTGGAATTCCGAAAACACTACAAAACTTTCACTTCTAGTTGTGGTCATATTTAAATTCAAAACTCTGTATTATTTTGTCAAATATAAATCAAAATTAATACAAAGTAGAAACAAGTGGTTGAAACAAAGGCATTCGCAAAAACGAATCATTCCACGCAATAAAAGTGACATACCTTATTAGTTTATGATATAATAGATTAGAACACGTGCTGCCATCTAGTAGATTTTAGAGTATAATTTGCTTTTTTATGTACAAAAAGCCATTTCTGGATCTGATATCTGGCAGTAACGTTTCAGTAAAACAATTTATTAATGAGAAACTAATTGATTAATATTATTTTAAAAATAAATGAATTATTTAGTAAAATATTAAATTTAAAAAAATATTTTTTACATAAAAATCATTAAAAACTTGAAAAAAAGCCAATATAAACATTCACTTGAAATGTGGAACCTCAAGATGTCAACATTTTAAGCTGAAATTTGGAGACAATTGGTTTCAGCTAGTTTGGCAACATAAAAGACTCAGGCAATGTGAATTTCGAAAAAAAGTTTTTTCGGTCCACCCTAGTGTCCATGCATTCAAAATTTTATGTATTGATGGGGGTGTAGAGTCTAGGGGAGGTCGAGAATTTATAAAAATGCACTCCGATGGATAGTTTCCGAGATATACGTTAATTATGGTAATTAGGCTAATAAACCATACATATAGATTTGATGCCGAAGGCTGGCAGCTTGGATGACCATGATCTTCCTTTATGCTATGAGAGACCTCCGGAGGTATCGTTCATGAGGGACTTAGGAGCCACGACAGATTTTACATGCACCAGCTCCCGTTAATGTACACGGTACCGCACTTAGATTAAATTATTATTTCCAATAAAACATTTGCTCTATCAGATATTATCGATCCAACCGAATGTCAGCAGCTCTGTTATCTGTTGAAATAGCCATTCGCGCATCGTAATATCCTTCATTCAAAATCATCGTTAAATAATAACTATTATTGCACCTAGATATCTTCCGCGAGCAGAACGGCACACTATATGCTACATCCAAATCGAAATTAATGTTCCCTGCTTTCTTTCTGCAGAGCTCTGAGGGAGGAAAAACTATTCTCTACAATAACAAACACACAACAGCGATTCCCGCAGTGAAGCAACTGTTTTTCCCGTGATCCAGCATCGCCATCAACGGTGAGAAAAGCAGTAGCAAAAGCATCACAAGCTGGTATCGATCTGGGGATTTTCTTATTGCCGGCCTGTATTTTTTAACTTTATCGAATTCGAGATTTCACTGAACTGAAAATGGGAATATCAGATATCTGATGTTGAAATAAAACGGATATGTCGGTATTTATCGATTTTTGGCCCAGCCCTACTATACAACACAAGCCCAGTCATAAATAATTATATCTTTTCTGTGGCATTTTAACCAAAACATTACTGTATTTCATACACTAACGATAAGTATTTATTTAAAAACCAGCATCCTTTTTAAAAATATTTCAGAAAAAAATATTCTTCAAACAAAAGACAATTTTTATGATTATCATGTTACTTTTTTTTTTTTTCAGAGTAATACCCGATAACAATTACAAAATAAATACAATAAAATTATTAGAATCTTTCTTTAATATTTCAAATTAGAGTAAATGATTGATTTAAATTAAGTAGTAATATAATATTTGAATGCATATATACATATTAGAAGCTTAATAAAATTATATATACCTATTAATAGTTACAAAAAGAAATTACACATACATTCAGTTCGATACATTCAAATCTGAGGCAAATAAATGGAATCTTATAAACTTTAGTCAAACTCTCTGTTCTACTGTAAGCTGAACTAACAGAAGTGTACTAAAATATTCATTTCTCAGTAACATCAAACCATAAGCGCAAAATGTCAGAACAAGACACATGTGTACATTATAATATTCTATTTGGATATTGTATACTTATTTATAATTTTGCATGATTTCCTCATAGAAGGGTTGGCATTTGTCTACCCTTGCCCATAGCTGCCAGCTCACCCATGCATCTCAATAATTCAAACATCTGAAAAATGTATTTTTTAAAATTATGTATATTGTAAGCATTTAGAAAACTGAAATGATGTTCTTTTATTTCAGCAGAATTCTGCATTCCACAGAGTCATCTTCAGTAATCACTTCTGTACTCCCATAGACATGAAAATTGCTGGAAAAAAAAATATTTTTACACAATCTTCATTTCATTGGTTCGTCCTTTCATGCAAGTAAGAAAATTTTTAATGCAGCAACATTGTCAAAAAATATATTTAAAAATGATGGACCTGAAAATACGTCATTGCACCCATAGAGGAGCGAAAAATATGTACGTGCAATGTGTGTAAGAAAATTCTCTTGGAAAAATACTTGATTAATGATCTCTGTATGCCTACAAGAGAAAGACTAGAGCAATCCTACAAATGCCTTATACAAGTATTGTGTGCATGAAAACATTTTCTATTGAAGAACTGAAAATTGAAAGGAGATTCTTGCTTATAGAGAAGCTTTTTGTATTTAGTGTGTGTCAATAAGTTTATTCTACACAACTGAACCTAGAAATACATCTTTCCATCCATATAAGAGTAAAACCTTAAGCTTGTAAAGTGTGCGAGAGGGTGTTATATCGGACAGGACACTTGTATGCACACCTTCACATCCGTACAATGGAGAAACCCTATGACTGTGATATGTGCAAGAAAGCATTTACTTATAAAAACAGCTTGAAAACTCATCTTCGCATTCACACAGGGGAGAAACCTTACTCGTGTCACATGTGCATGAAAGCATTTTCTTATAAACCAAGCTTGAATATTCATCTCCGTACACATACAAAAGAGAAACCTTACGTGTGTGATGTATGTAAGAAAGCATTTTCTGAGAAACACAACTTGAATTCTCATCTTCGTATCCACACAGAGGAGAAATGTTATCTGTGTAATATCTGTAAAAAGGATTTTTCCAGAAAACATAACTTGAATATCCATCTTCGTGTCCATTCAAAGGAGAAACCTTATGAGTGTGATGTATGCAGGCAAGCATTCTCTCATAAAGCAGCCTTGAAAAACCATCTTCTTACTCACACTAAGGAGAAACCTTTTAAGTGTGATGTATGCAGGAAAGCATTTTCTCGAAAGGATAGCTTGAATGTTCATTTTCGTACCCATACAAATCAAAAACCTCATGAGTGTGATGTGTGTAAGAAAGCGTTCTCCCTTAAATCAAACTTGAAAACACATCTTCGTACTCACACAAAGGAGAAACCGTATGTTTGTGATGAGTGTCAGAAAGCATTCTCTCACAGAATAAATTTGACTAGACATCTTCGGACACATACAATGGAGAAACCTTATGAGTGTGAAGTGTGTATGGCAGGATTCTCTGAGAAAGGAAGCTTGAATAAACATCTTCGCACTCACACAAACGAGAAACCTTATGTTTGTGATCAGTGTCAGAAAGCATTTTCTGAGAGAGGACACTTGAATAATCATTTCCGCACACACACAAGGGAGAAACCTTATAGTTGTGAAGTGTGCAAAAAAGAATTCTCTTACAAATCTTGTTTAAATAAACATCATCGTGTCCATACAAGGGACAAGCCTTATGCTTGTGATATGTGAACTAGCAAAGTGTGCAAGAAAGCATTCTCTGGAATCGGAAACTTAAAGCAAATGTTTTAATTTTCATACCAGAGAAAAACTGTATTCAGTACCCACTGCTTAATAAAATTATCTGCAGAATCTGTTCAAATCACCAAGAACAGAATGAAATGGAAATACATGTGTACTAAAAATTATGTCGCTTAAAAAAAAAAAAAATTGAAACTTCTTAACTTTGGAAAATAAAAATTCTAAGAAAGGTGGGTGAAGAGAGGAAATGCAGTGACACACTATCTCACTTTTCTGAAATCGTCGATTCAAACCAACAGTATTCCAAACATGGTTGCCACAGACACATCTCTACCACTGGTGTCTCCTGACTTTAATTGCAGTGCATTGAAAATATATTAGCCCTGTAACCATTTTTAAAAATGACAAAAATTCTCAAGCAGCTGCAAATTTAAAACAGAGAAGGGGAGTTTTCTCAGTGTTGACCTGTTCATTCCCATTTTTGGGAGGGAACAAATTTACTTCACTGCATTCCCAAAGCCAGTCTCGAATTCAAGCAAATTCATCCGAAAATATCTCTGAAAACCAGCACTACTTCTGCCTTTCACATTAGTCGACATTGTGAGATTAAAGCATGGTCAACCATTGTAAATTATTTTATTTATTTATTTTCAATATAAGAAAGTGATGAGAGAGTGAAAGAATTTTTTAAAAGTGTTTGGATAACATTATTAGAAGCTGTCTTTAAAATGTATTCAGTTATTCTTTTTAGAAATCATGTAACTTTTGGAGAATTGAATTGCGCTAGAGACTCGGAACAATTTAGAATATCTTTTTACAAGTTGTACTCTGCAATATTACGAACAAATGAACCTATGGGAGTTACGAAACAATCAGAAAAAAATGTTAAATATACTGAATTCTGCAATATTTCCCTAAACAGGTAACTCCTCGGCCCAATTTTGAAGGCGATTTTTTGTGTTTACGAATTTTTCCTCAAAGTTGCATGAGACATGCAGCTTTACTATTAGTATCAGTCGACAGTGCACTGGGTGCAGAAGCATTATTAATTTTTTCGAGTATTTAACCATTCATTGGTATCATTGGTTTGCTTTTAAAACTGTCCTAAAGTGCCCTCACAACATTCGCAGAATGTTTTATGTGGAAGAAATCTGAAGAAAGAAAATGTGTGGGGAAGAAGTCTAAGGGAGAAGGGGACAATTCCAAGAGAGAATGAGAGCGAGGGATGCTTCTTTCGACCTCCTGGCTCTCTTGCTGTGAAAGCATTTTTCTGGGGATCAACGCCTTTCCCAGTGTTAGCTCAAGGTAGAAGACGTAAAGCGCATGCTCCAGTTTGTGGAAGTATGAATACAGCTAAGCCGATTCCAACATCGTGCTTATCTCAAGAAGTATGTTTTCCTTTCACATCGCAACGCCTCTTTGTCTGGTCATTCGAGAGGTGAGCGATGAAGGTAAAACATTAGGATTCTTCTAATTCATTCAATTAAATTATCGGATTTCCCCCCCTGCTTTTGTTTGGGCATTAACACACGACTTGCACACCCTGAGAAAACACCACTGATGCCTACCCATCATTCGTCTATCTACTTGTTTAGATTGTGACCCTACTGTCAAAAGGAAATAAAGGCGTTTAGAGCTGTATGGTTCATCTGCTAGTTACTCCCATCCATCTCTATTGGGTAGATGACTGGATAGAAGCTTTTTATTTGCCCGAGAAATAAAACCGGGTGAGCATATGTACTGTTGTCTATCGTATGAGATTCACAAATTATCAGAAGGAATGATTTTTTCTCTCTCTGTGATTTGCAAGTACTTACTAGTTTTGTTTAAAGACACTTATGGAACAACATGGCTAAGTTGGAAAATTTAACCAAAAATGTAGTACCAATATTGTAATTGGTACCAACCAACTTATTAAATGCTTTGTGTAAACAGTGCAACACTGATATTTTTTCATAAAGCCTGTTATACAATACAGGATGATCAATTTAAAAGAGTACCCTTTGTTTTTTCTTATTACATTTTAATCTGACGGATGTGACAACTATTGTAACACTGAAGTATAATTGCTTGAGACTTGTTTAGGTATGGGAAACAATTTTCAATACTATGGAACAGTTACATCTTTATTTGTGAGGTAAAACAGAAATGAAGACGCACAATGTGACTTAATCCTGTGATAATTTTATTTTTGACAAAAGCATAATTTAATTCAAATTTTTTACATTATTACTCCTTTTTCATTATTTTCAAACCATTAAACGTGGTTCAACCAGGGGCGTAGCCAGAAATTTTTCATGGGTGGGTTACGACTACTACAACTTATATATATGTATACGTGTGTGTGATAATGTAGTGAAGAATATACATTTTGTATGGCAAAAAATTCCTCATGGGGGGGTTATGACCCCCCTAACCCCCCCCCCCCTTGGATACGCCCCTGCGTTCAACATGTTAATTTTTGCATTAAAAATGGTGAAGAACATGTTCAACATTTGCTCCAAAGCACAATAATGTAAAAAATTTGAATTAAATTATGTATTTGAAAAAATAAAATTATCACAGAATTAAGTAAAATTCTTTGTCTCCATTTCTGTTTAAACTTACAAATAAAGTTGTAAGAGTCCAACAGTGTTGCAAATTGTTTTCCACATTTATACAAGGTTCAAGTAATTATAATTCTGTGTTAGAATAGTTGCCACATCTGTCAGATTTAAGGGCAATAAGAAACGCCAACTGGTCCTCTTTTAAATTGATCGCCCTCTATGTAAGTAACTTCATTTTCAATGTAGTATGTGTTTATAAATTATGAAATTTAAATGAATAAATCTCTAACAATTAATTTTATTTATTGATCCCAGTATTTGTCTTATTTCATAATTTCCCTCAGAGTTTGGGAGGTGGCAGACCCTTTTTGGGTTTAAGTAATATTCACTGCCAATAAAAATCTGCCACTTAATAAAATCAATTTAGCTTGGAACAGGGGTGCAGAATATGTACGAATGCTCGAACGAGATTCGGGGGAAATTCTGGAGTGCTGGGGAAATGTTTCTCAAGAATAAGAAATGAAAAGAGGGGGGGGGGGAATTTGTAGAGATGCAGTTGTTATCAAAAGAAGCTAGCGATAGATAGTCGCTTAAAATAGAATGAAAATATGCTTCCATTTTAGGGAAATTTTGGACAAAACAAATTTTGTTCTGGGGAAATATTGGGCCCTAAATATGTTCTGCACCCCTGGTTTGAACAAATTATATTATGTTAACGGTGTGTACTGTTCTTGTGATTGTGCAAGAAAACATTTGTTCAGAAAGACCATTTGAACTGTCGCATGTGTAACAAAGCTTTATTGCAGAAAAGTAGCTTGAATAGTCATTGTTTCATCCATTCAGGATAAAGAGACTTTATGGGTGCTATGTTTGTAAGGAAACCTTTCTCAGAAGGAAACTTGTATTGTCATCTTCGTATCCATACACGAGAGAAAAACCATATTCTTGTAAATTTAAAAAAACACGTTCTCTGCAAATTGATTTAGTTATTAAGTGAAATTGTTTGTCTTTATTTCTGTTTAGGCTCACAAATAAAGTTGTAAGAGTCCAACCGTGTTGGAAACTGTTTCCCACATTTAAACAAGGTTGTGACAGTTATAATTCAATGTTAGAATATTTTCCACATACATCAAAGTAAATCTAAGAAAGTACATTATATGCAAATTTAAATTTCAGTGGGCATTAATTTCTCGTGTGATGTCAGTAGGATGTGTGGGAGTCATCCAAATTATTTTTATTATTAAATTTTTTTTTCGATTTGAGACCATAACCTGTGCACCACTGGTCCTTCCCGATGATATTTGGCCAAATCTATTCTTTGCTTGTGGATAATGTTCAATAGCTGTTGTTTCTTCTCCAAAAGACAAGAAAAGCTCATTATACAATGTTGACTAGTTGACCACTTGTTCAATGGTATTTGGAAAAAAATCCTGTGATTTCGGTAAATCCTAATAAACTATTCATTTCAGGACTTTCATAATTTTTAGAATACTTCTTTACAAGCAATACTATACACAGTAATAAATGATAAATCTCTATCAGACATGTGAAACATTCAGAAAAAATTCTTAAAAATCGAAATTTGAGCAGGATGTGTCACTCTGAAAATTCTTGCTGTGTCACTCCACGTTGAAAATTTTTTTTGGAAAGTTTCATACAGGGCACTATTGTTTTATTTATGGTGTAGCGCAGTCTATGAAGAATCATCCTGAATTTTTCAGAGCCCCTTGGTGCAATTAGTTTATTTTCCTTTGTGTATAAAGTCAGTGAGTAAGATTTCCTTTTTTCGAACACCTTAAAACAAAACTATACATTTCGCTAATGGCAAACCTAAACTTGTGAAACTAGAAAAGCTACATAAGCAACCGTTACTCTCTTTTTTTTTATCACTTCAAATGAAATTGAATTACTACTAATTCTAAATTGTTCATTAAAATTAATAATATCCATAATTGGTCAAGCTGCTTGGAAGACGTGATATCCATATTTGCGTATTTTTTGTCGTGTTCTTTCAATAGTTTATTCAATTCATTCAAGTAATACAACTATTGTTAAAAAAATCTTATGGTGGATGTAGACTAAAATACTCCAGCAAGATTGTGAAATCCAAATTAACTCTTTATTTGTTAAAATGAAGCACTCTATCTCACAATAAATACAGCAATTTTAACACATATCACAGCGACACATATTAAAATAACACAACGATAGCGCTATTCAAACGGCAGTATCAATCGTATTGCCTTGCTCTTGGTATCGGCAGTCTCATACTAACTTACCTCACTATGAGAGTGATGCCTTATAGATTTGAACTCGGATGCGATGTCACATAGGATGAGGGTGTGAATTTATAAGGGGAGGGGGTTGCTGGGGATCGTCCTCGGCTGAAGACTAATATCTCTGCCTAGAAAAATATTCAATGATCCCAGCCGGGGATACTATTTATCCCCTGCTGGAGGAATGTTAAACTAATGTCTGTTCCTAGAAGTTACACAGTACCTAACGATTTTAAGTATTAGGAATAGAAATTCTTTTGTTTACTAGACAACGAAGTAAGTTACAAATTTCCCTTTAAAATAGATATACACATGCCTGATCAGGGTTTTAAAAAACCCGGGATTTTTTTTTTTTAAACTCAACCCGGGTGGTTTTTTTTTTTTTTTTTTTTTTGTGGTTTTATTGGGTATTTTTGGGTTTCATTAATATTTTTTTATAGTATAACACTTTTTGGATTTAAATTTCATAGTTTTATTTCAAAGCAGAATAATTTTAGTCTGAAAGAAAACTTTCATTACAAAATAATAATTAATTAATTCATTAAATTATAAAAATAACTTCGACTTTAATGCAGTACTATCTTAACTGCTGGCATTTATAAAGGGCTCCTAATTTGTTTATGACCATTCCATAGATGTTATGACCATTCCATAGATAAAGTATATTATTGTTCACTTAGAAAAATATGTTGTTTTTGATTGGTTGTTTTCTCTTACTTTTTAAATTTATGAACTTTTTAATTTTTTTATCTTTATGCTTTTTAAGTCATAGTTATATTTCCTAGTTAGAATATAAGTCAGTAAACCCTTTGCAGGCCAACTTACTGCAGAACTACTATTTATTTAATAATTTTCTTTATAATTATTCATTTTTGCTTGAAATATATTCTCCATTCTACTTTTAAAAATCTAGAGTTAATATGTCTGCTTAAATCCCACATAAGCAATGTATAATGAATTAGTTTTACATTTCTTAGTACTAAAGTAATGCAGCAACTAATAGAATACAGGATGGTTTCCTGAACCTGAATTCATTCTTGAGATGCATGCTTGTAAGCAATAAGAGAGAGGCATGTCCCATTCTTCTCTTATCTAGGAAAGGATTTTTTTTTTTTTTTTGGTCACTATACTGATAATTACATATTTTAATAAATAAGGTTTTAAATATGAATAAAGAGATAAATTATCCCTGCTTGCATTCTACACCTGTTCATTTCATAACAAATATTACAGATAGAATTAGCTCAAGGTATTATTTTTAAAAAGGTTATTCTTTATGTTGAATTTGGAAAAATAATTATAAAAAAATTAAACTGGCATATATATATATTTATCTAATATGATGCATTAAGTTATGTAGGTAACATTATATGTATTTAATATCAAATAACAAATGATTTAAAAGAAAGAAAGGAAAACTTTTGATAATTTTTAATAAAACCCATTTCTGTGGGGGCAAAAACAACATATTTGTGTGTGGGTTTTATTGGGTTTCTTTAAGTGTTTTTTTTTTTAAACCCACCCGGGTTTTTGGGGGGTTTGTGCGCGGGTCCGAAACCCTATGCATGATGCCCCTTTTCATTCTGTAATTTTGGTCATGTTTTAAAGGAAGACTGCGAAATGCACGAACAAGAATTGCTGCAGCTAGAGCTACAAATACTTTATAAAAAAGCAATGTTCTAAACTCTGTTATAGTGACTTCGATTATAGTTACCTTCTAACGTCAAAATATTTCTCTATCAATTGCCTATACAACACAACCCCAGTTATAAATAATTATCTGATCTTTTCAATGGCGTTTTAACCAAAAAATTACTTTATTTCGTACACTAACGATAAGTATTTCTTTAAAAACCAATGTTTGTTTTTAAAATATGTTAGAAAATTTTAGAGACAATTTTTATGTTTATCTTGTTACTTTTTTTTTTTTTTTTTTCAGAGTGATACCCGATAACATTTACGAAAAAATCTTGAGTGACTCTACTCGACTTTCCGAACACTTACGATTAAGATCATTACCAAGCATTTAAATAAATTTTAATGGATGAATCATTAAAACATGTATACCAAATTGAAGCTCAATCGAATGCACTGTTTAATAGTGCCGGATCTATGGTTGGGCAAGCCAGGGCCCCTGCCCCGGGCACTGCTTGCAGAGGGGCATCAAATCGTCTCTGAGACAAAGAAAACTTGACAGAAAATAGGATTTAGGGTGCCAAAAAGGTATGTTGCACTGGGCGTCAGTTCTGCTCGGTCCGCCACTGCTGTTTAAACACTTGCGCACTTTCAAGAATTTTTCCCCATATGCCATAATGTAAAAGGAATCTTTGTCGTAGCCCTGTAGGAAAACTATGTCCTATACACACGAAAATCAATACCAGTCTTGCGACAGTGGTTTATAACATATATACCCAATTTGAATTCAATTGAATGCCCTGTTTAGGAGCTATCATGTTCACTCACATACATAAGCACACACATACATATATCTCGTAAAAACAACATAAATGAATTCAGAAGACCTAAAAACGTGTAAATACACCAAAATATCAAAGTCGAAAATATCGAATATTTTTTGATGATTCCAATACTTTCCTTACATGGTACATGTTCACAAAGTAATAAATAAAATAAAATTATTAGAACCTTTCTTTAATATTTCAAATTAGAATAATAATTGATTTAAATTAAGTAATAATTGAATTTAAATAATTATAATTAATTAATTTAAATTAAGTAATCATTTCATTTTTGAATACATATATATATTACAAGTTTAACAAAATTATATAATTATTTATACCTATTAATAATTTAAAAAAGAAATTACATGTGTGATATGTTGTGACACCGATTAGTATCACAGCATATTACTATGCAGCACGATGCAAAGGCATTTTCAAAAGCCGGCTTCATGGGATAATCTATGGAGTTAACAAATTATAAAAAGCAACATAGGAATTATAGAGTTATATCCGAGATTTTTTACAGAAAAATAAGTGGTAGTCCTATAACTGAACATGACCTTATTGTAACTGAACATTGCCTTATCATATTGTAACTGTTTTATTGACGGAGATTCTCTCCAATGTTGTTGACATGTGGAAAAGAGATTTTCACTGTACATTTCTATGGATGTTTTGTTGCACGTGTCTTGCTGAATAAAGTTTGATTCTATTCGGAGCATGGCTTCGTGAACTTATTTTATTTTTCTCTAAATGCGCCACCGAAGAAATTGTTGCACACAGTTCCAGTAATGAATTGAATTGTGTATGCACTAATAGATACATTCGAATCTCTGGCAAATAAATGGAGTCTTATAAACTTAAGTCAAACTCTCTGTTCTACTGTTGCTGAACGAACTGAAGGGTACTGAAATAATCATCTCTCAGCACCATGGAAACATGAGTGCAAAATGTCAGAGCAAGACACATGCGCACATACACACACGTTATAATATTCTATTTGGATTTTGTATATTTATAATTTTGCATGATTTTCTCATACATTTGGATTTTGTATAATATTCTATTTGGATTTTGTATTTTTATAATTTTGCATGATTTTCTCATACAAGGTGCCAGCACCCATGCATCTCAATAATTCAAACAACGAAAAATATATTTTTAAAAATTATTATGTATATTATAAGCATTCAGAAAATTGAAATTATGTTCTTTTATTACAGCAGAACTTTGCATTCCACTGAGTCATCTTCAGTAATCACTTCTGTACTCCTATAGACATGAAAATTGCTGGGAAAAAAATATTTTTAAACAATCTACATTTCATTGGTTCTTCCTTTCATGCAAGCAAGAAGATTTTTAATGCAGCAACATTGTCAAAAAATGTTTTTAAAAATGTTGAACCTGAAAATACGTTATTGCATCCATAGAGGAGCATCTTTGTATGCATACAACAGAAAGACCTTAGCAATCCTACAAATGAGAAGCCTTATACAAGTGTTGTGTGCATGAAAACATTTCTATTGAAGAACTGAAAAATAGAAAGGAGATTCTTGCTTATAGAGAAGCTTTTTGTATTTAGTGTGTGTCAATAAGTTTATTCTACACAACTCAACCTAGAAATACATCTTTCCATCCATATAAGAGTAAAACCTGAAGCTTGTAAAGTGTGCGAGAGGGTGTTATATCGGACAGGACACTTGTATGCACACCTTCACATCCGTACAATGGAGAAACCCTATGACTGTGATGTGTGCAAGAAAGCATTTACTCATAAAAACAGCTTGAAAACTCATCTTCGCATTCACACAGGGGAGAAACCTTACTCATGTCACATGTGCATGAAAGCATTTTCTTATAAACCAAGCTTGAATATTCATCTCCGTACACATACAAAAGAGAAACCTTACATGTGTGATGTGTGTAAGAAAGCATTTTCGGAAAAGCACAACTTGATTTCTCATCTACGTATCCACACTGAGGAGAAACGTTATCTGTGTAATATCTGTAAAAAGGATTTTGCCAGAAAACATAACTTGAATATCCATCTTCGTGTCCATTCAAAGGAGAAACCTTATGAGTGTGATGTATGCAGGAAAGCATTCTCTCATAAATCAGCCTTGAAAAACCATCTTCGTACTCACACTAAGGAGAAACCTTTTGCGTGTGACATATGCAGGAAAGCATTCTCTCAAAAGTATAGCTTGAATATTCATCTTCGTATCCATGTGAAGGAAAAACGTTATGAATGTGATGTTTGTAAGAAAGTGTTCTCTCAGAAAGAAAGCTTGAACATACATCTTCGCACTCACACAGGGGAGAAACCATATGTTTGTGATCAGTGTCAGAAGGCATTCTCTCAGAGAGAAAATTTGACTAGACATCTTCGAACCCATACAACAGAGAAACCTTATGAATGTGATGTGTGTAAGAAAGCATTCTCCATTAAATCAAACTTGAATAACCATCTTCGCACTCATACAAACGAGAAACCTTATGTTTGTGATCAGTGTCAGAAGGCATTCTCTCAAAGACGATACTTGAATAATCATTTCCTCACACACACAGGGGAGAAACCTTATAGTTGTGAAGTGTGCAAAAAAGAATTCTCTTTCAAATCTTGTTTAAATAATCATCATCGTGTCCATACAAGGGACAGGCCTTATGCTTGTGATGTGTGAACTTCTGAAGTGTGCAAGAAAGCAGTCTCTGAAATCGGAAACTTATGTGTGTAATATCTGAAAGCAAATGCTTTTGTGTTCATGCCAGGGAAAAACTGTATTCAGTACCCACTGCTTAATAAAATTATCTGCAGAATCTTATCAAATCACCAAGAACAGAATGAAATGGTACATGTGTACTAAAAATGATGTCGCTTAAAAAAACTTCTTAACTTCTGAAAATAAAAATTCTAAAAAAGATGGGTGAAAGGGAGGAAATACAGCAATCCATTATCTCACTCTGCTGAAATCGTCGATTCACACCTCCACTATTCCAAACATGGTTGCCACAGACATATGCCTACCAGTGGCGTCTCCTGACTTTCAACTTAGGGCGTTGAAAATGTATTAGCCCTGTAACCATTTCTAAAAATGACAAAAATTCTCAAACAGCTGCAAATTTAAAACGGAGAGGGGGAATTGTCTGAGCGTTGACCTGTTCCCTCCCATTTTTGGGATGGAACAAACTTATTTACTTCACTGCATTCCCAAAGCCAGTCTCGAATTTCAAACAAATTCATCCGAAAATGTCTCTGAAAACCATCACTTCTGCCTTTCACATTAGTCGAAATTGTGAGATTAAAGCATGGTCAACCATTGTAAATTACTTTATTTGTTTATTTTTCAATATAAGAAAGTGAGGAGAGAGCGAAAGAATTTTATAAAAGTGTTTGGATAACATTATTACAAACCATCTTTAAAATACAGGGTGTACTAAAAGTCCCTGACACATTTCAAAATTAAATATAAAATCAACTAATTGGGTTACGAGATTGCGATTTGTACCAAAATGCTTTCTATGATGAAAAGTTTTGTTTATGCAAATAAAAAAATAGTTTCAAATTTCACACATAGATGGCGCTGTAGAAACAGTAAAAACAAAACTCACCATTTAAATATTCAGCATTTTTATTTTGTGAAGCAGATACAAGTATAACCAGCTACCATACTTCAATATGTGCACCAGATGTAGCTCTAACCACATCCAAACAGTACTCCATTTCACTCCATGCATTTAGTAACATTGCTTGTGGTTTTGATTGAATTACCTGTGTGATTCGCCTCTTCAATATCAGCCATACGAGAGGAGTAGACTTTATCCTTCACATACTCCCAACTGGAAGAAATCAATAGTCTCAAATAAAATATGCATTTTAACTTAATGTAAGGTTAAGCAGTGCCATCTATAGGTGAAATTTTTAACTATTTTTTTATTTGCTTAAACAAAACTTTTCATCATAGGAAGCATTTTAGTACAAACCGCAATCTCGTAACCCAATCAGTTGATTTTATATTTAATTTTGAAATGTGTCAGGGACTTTTTATACTCCCTGTATACAGTCGAGAGCCAAAAATCCGCGGACCTAAAATCCGCAAACGTCCGAAATCCGCACACCTTCTCTGATGTAAATAATGAAATTCGCAGTCATCTGCCAGTGATGAAATTGTTGAAAAGTGTCTTGAATCCAAAGATAAATATGATTCTGATGATTATGATGAAAACTTTGGTAATAACAATAATAATAAAATCCATTAGATAAAAGTTTAAAGTTAGGAGAAGAATACCTTAAATTTTTAGAACAGCAAAGTTCTGTAACAAAACAAGAATTAATGATAGTATACAATTTTCAAAAATAAATAAATAAAAGAAAGAAAGAAAAGAAAAAACTGAAAGCAGAAAAAAATAATATTTTAAAACAAATCACCATAGAACATGCTTTCAAAATTAGAAAGAGGAAATATTGAAACCATTTGCTTTGCTAGTGTTCACATAATTTTTTTTCTTTTTTCTCCTATGCTTTTCTATTTAATGAGAAAATATAAGTGAAATACTTTTGGCTGTGCTTTTATTTCATTGTAATTGTATTCTACTTTTTTAAAATTAGAAATGTAATGATTTATCTTTTATGTCCTAAAATCCGCATAAGCCATGGTCCCAAGCTGTGCGGATTTCTGGCTCTCTACTGTATTCGGTTATTTTTAGAAATCATGCAACTTTTGGAGAATTGAATTGTGCTAGAGACTTGGAAAAATTTAGAATGTCTTTTTACAAGTTGTACTATGCACTGTTACAAACAAATGAACCTATGGGAGTTACGAAAGAATCAGAAAAAAAATGTTAAATATACTGAATTTCATAATATTTCTCTGATAGTCTAAGAGCCAGCGACCGCCAGACCTTTGTCATAGTATAAAAGCTGGAACTTTCTCTGCGCATACCCCCCAACAGAGGTAGGAAAAATCGGCCACTATAAAGAGTGGATGATCGTGGCTTTGTCAAGTAACAGGTGGCAAAGGTGTATAAAATTGCCGAAAATTTCGTCATTTCATAAAGCTTAATTTTTTTATATGTTCTTCTTCGCAGTACTAGAAATCAGTTTATCCCTTGCCAGACACTTTTCCATCGTGGCAAACCCCCGCCAGACAACTTCAAAGTCATGGAAAACTGTTGTGTTCGTAAACTCCCGCGACGAAGTACGTCAAGCTGTCACAAAGTGCCAAGCTCATTTTATACTGCTACTTCTGAACTTTCCTGCAGCGCGCTAGTAATAGAATTACGTTTTTCAAGACTTTGAGGTTGTCTGGCGGGGGTTTGTCACGATGGAAAAGTGTCTGGCAAGGGATAAAGTGATTTCTAGTACTGCGAAGAAGAACATATAAAAAAAATTAAGCTTTATGAAATAACGAAATTTTCGGCAATTTTATACACCTTTGCCACCTGTTACCTGACAAAGCCACGATCATCCAAACTTTATAGTGGCCGATGGTTCCTACCTCTGTTGGGGGGTATGTGCAGAGAAAGTTTCAGCTTTTATACTATGACGAAGGTCTGGCGGTCGCTGGCTCTTGCTCTATGAACAAGTAACTCCTCGGGCAATTTTTGAAGGTGATTTTTTGTGCTTAAGAATTTTTCCTCCAAGTTGCATAAGACATGCAGCTTTACTATTAGTGTCGGTCCACAGTGCACTGGGTGCAGAAGCATTATTAATTTTTTTGAGTATTTAACATCATTGGTTTGCTTTTAGAACTGCCCTAAAGTGCTGTGACAACATTCACAGAATGTTTTTTGTGGAAGACATCTGAAGAAAGGGAATGTGTGGGGAAGAACTCTAAGGGAGACTGATTATGAACTTATGTATAAAAAATGCGCATACAATCTTATCGTTTTTGCACATTTGACTTTTATATTAATTATATACAATCGATATCCTATTATTATTATTTTTTTTTTTTGTATTTTGTCCGCTTATGGTAGTTTGTGTTAATTTTCTAACCAGATCCGGATAATGTTCGTAACTTGCAACTCCCCTTTTTTATTATTTAATGTTTAAAAAAAAATTCTCAGATATTATTTTTTTATTCAGAAATGTGACTAAATAATCTGTCCTGTTCTCAATGTCTTAAATAAGTAAAATTCGTAGTATATTGTCGTTAATTTAGGAGATATTATTTATGTAATGTCTAAGAATAGATATTATGTTAATGTGATTTAGATTTGCACTAAGAATGAATGTATTGTGAAAATGTAAAATAAATTCTGTTGGAGCTGAACATTAACCGTCTGGTTATTGGAGTCAATCTCTCTATCTTTTTAATCTTCTCTAGGTATTCAAGTTACAAATTTTCTTTTAGGATGAAGAATAAAAATTTCCTTTACAGGTTCATGTAATTTAGATCTCTGAATCTTCCGGACATCTGTTAACTTGCCTAGTTATTGTATAATGTTAATGCACTGATTGCTTCTGATGTTAATGGCCTAATAAACTTAAGAGTTATCACTTTAATAATGAGTAGTTTAATATTTTGTTTTGTAAATGAAAAACACAAAAGAGTTAAGATAATTAAGGACATTGATGAGGCTTGTTTCTCTGGTTAAGTAAGAACTTAGTTAATCTACTGAACTGCAATGGTTCATTGCCCTTCTGTGGAGAATAATACTCATTTATTTTAGGATTAATGAATCATCAATTTGTAATTGTTATCTTTTTTTTTTATGAACATCTGGTAATAGTCAGTCGCAACAGTTACAAGTCCAACGCCTTAACCACTGTGCTACCACAGCCCCGTTTACTGATGATTAGAACAGGTTAAGTATATCGGAAAATAATAGTCAATTGTTTTTTTATGTTAACATGTCAATCTGTTTCTGTGCAGCAATAATGCACGCAGTATGCCAACACTGCACAGAAACGACTGTGAGAGCATCTATAGGAAAAATACGCCCGTTTTCCTTGGGAGGGGGATTTCTGATGGGACTTCAGGGTGAGCTAGGTATTTGAATTTTGTGGTGCGAAAAAAATTCTTTCACATGTTTTGTATGCGAGTGTTGGTTATTATTTGGGAGCTAAACTGATATTTTCAGTGGGGAAGTAACGAGTATTTGGCTGTTTTGCCGAATACGGAACAGATATTCGGCCGAATATTGCTACATATCAGGGTTTCTACATATTTCACAGCTTTTGCTTCCCTGACATCTATGATGCTCTTCCCTGACTTCATCTACCGTGCTTTCTGGAATTTTGCATTTCTATTTTTAACATTACATCCTATAGTTAATTTTTTTATATTTTGCCCCTTTTTTTACAAATAATAATAATTAAATTAATATATACAAGAATCTTATTTGACATCACTGGATTCTAACAAAAACCATGTTTAATAATAATTTAGGATAAAATTAAGCATATTTCAACTGCACAAGATATGCTCATAAAGAACACATTTTAAAATTATTTATAAGGCTGAATGAAAATAAAACAATTTCTATACTTATGTTCAAACAGCAAATATTTTCTTGATTTTACTGCAAAATTCAATTTTTCTTCCATTTCCCTGACCTTTCTTCAATTTCTGCTAATTTCCCTGACTTTTTTCCCAAATACCTGACTTTCTCTGACCAAAACTCTTCTTGAATTCGAAAGATTTCTCGAATCCTGCCAATTTGTCTGATTAATTTTCAAAATCTTCAATTGTGTGTACTTTCTAAGCTTTTTTTTTTTTTTTTCAACTCTTCCAGTTCATCAAAGAAACACTTTCTTTTCTTCAAATTGCCTTATTTTCTTTTGTTCTTCTAAATATGTGTGAGCAAAATATTTCTCTGTCTAGCACATGCAACAGACATTCGAAGTTCTTTAGTAATTTTTATGCCAATTGTAGTATTTGTTGGATGATCAAGGACAGTTCTATGCACAATTAAAGACTGCTCTTTAAGGTTTACAACTTCAATTAATTTGTTTGTTGAGAAACCTCTTTCCACATCAGCTTAACAATGTGACAGAATTAGTAATTTCTTTCTTCAGGGTGTCTACTAAATTTCTGAAAGTCGATTTCCTGAATTTTTCCAGACTTCTGGGGGCTTCCAGAAAAAATTTATTGACCATAGATGCAGTTTACTTTCGGAAATCCCTCAACAGTATAACCTCCTTTTTATATTGTAATATTTTTCTACAACTTACATGAAATAAATTTTCAACTGTAATACAATTTTTGATGTACTTAAGTTAGATAGAAAAAAAAAATACTATTAATTTCAAGTAAGATACTATAGTTAGTTCAGATTTCATTAATAGTGACCAATACTACTTGTATTACAGGTGGGTGGTGTTCTACTATGGCCATAATATTTAGAATACATTTAGCATTGTATGAAAGAAAGATATTTGATGATAAAAAAAACATTGCGTTGTGAATTTAACCGATCTAAAGAGAACACAATAACACAGAATGTTCACCTTGCCATGTCTGTGTGGGAGTTGCAAATAAGCACACAAAAACATAAAAATTTGATAAAAAACATTGGCTTTTATTAAACAAGGCACACTTCATGATACTTTGAGCTCATTCTAAAGAAATTAACAAAACAGAATGAAAGCACATCTACAGAAACTACTTAGAAAAAGGATACCCTTGATGTTTCAGTTAGATCAAGTAAGTTAGAACACAATATTTAAAACACAGACGTGCCTCCCATACTTTGACAAAAAAAAAAAGAGAGTCAAAAACAGAGAGTTTTACACAAAGCATAGATTGCATGTCTTTAATAACCATCACAATGACACAGAAGGGAAATAAACTTATCTCAAAAAATTTAACCCATCCTTGAATCCATAGTGATTATTCCAAAAAAATATTTAACAAATTACAGCATTCCCGTTCTTTAAAAAAAAAAAAAAGGAGGGGGGGGGGAGAGAATAAAAAAAACAGAACACAGAAATTTCTATTAATTGAGTAAACAAACAAAAAAAAAAAAAAGTAGAGCACTTTAACTATGACTGCTTACACAAAAATTTCACTTCAAAAGAGGTACAGATTACTGGCTCCTAAGGATTCACAGTCAAATTTTGTCTTAAAAAGAAAAAAGAAAAAAAAAAAAGCTGAAATCCCTTTACTCTAAAATAAAAAAAAATGTCTAAACATTAAAAAAGTTCCAGAATAATTTGGAGGGCACAAAAAAAAATGGCAAGGGTCTCGCCAATCTGGCAGCCGGGATATAGGAGCACCAGGGACTCGTCCGAAGTCTCTCTGAGCTGGACTTGTCTCCAAGTGGGACACTAACTCAAATGGGAGAAGTGCCGAGCTGTAAGTGCTGGCAGGGTTGAAGATGTAGAAGCATGGTGTCTCACCAGTAAATTTGCTGAACAGCCTCTCTGATAGACTCTTCGAGGACAGGAAACCCTAGGAGGGGTGATGGAGCTCATACTAGATGAGGTCCGGCACAGGATTGGTAGGACTATTGGCATGCCATTTTCACATGCGCCGCCAGGAAATGGTGGATCATGGTGAAACTAGGAGGTTTTTGATAAAAAAGAAAAAGTGTGGCTAATTATCCATCAAGATTTGTTGACTACATAACGAGGTGCAAAATGGTAAGCCTTGGTATCGAAGATTGATATGATGCACAAAAAAGAAGTGCACCACAGGACAGAAAAAAGCGTGCAACGTCACTCCTCTGTAGCCCAGCTCAGAATGATCCCAACACCAGGAATTTCCTCCCTTCCAAGAAGAGACGCTGTCCAGAGACCAATAAACGCACCCGTAGCCAAAACCAAGTGAGAGCATCACCCCGTGAATCAATAAGCGTGCTTACAGCGATACCAAAGCAGTGGTCTCAACAGGTGGGAGGTGAAGAAAAAATGGCGATGCAAAAATGGAAATTTAGTCGCCATATTGAAAGGAAAATTTAATAAGGCAACAACGAAATGCATAAAAAATTTAATGAAAATCTTCAAAAATTTAGTGAGAGATAGGCAATGACCTTATACATCATTAGTAAGAGTTAGGTGAACGTAAATTAGCCAGGAGTGGGTGAAAAAAATTAAAAACTGGACTTAAACAAAGGAAGAGGGTATTACAACAGCAAACAATTTAAGTTATTGAGAATAACATAAGGGTTGATAAAAAAATGGAATTAAAGCAAGAGAAAAGTGATTTAAATTTACACTTTCAAAGATTGTTAGAACACAGAACATAATTAAATTGAAGCAAAAAGTAATTATTTAGCAGGACATAATTAAAAAGGTAATTAGTTGTAATCAAAGAACATTGCTATTGACATTAACAACAAAAAAATTACATACTATTATATCTCGTGAATTTAAATAGCTTAAATTATAAAAATCTTAAATTAATACCAGATCATTAAGGCATTAGAAAAGTAAATTAATTAATGATTAAAATACCCCAATTTAGGTTTATGTAAAAACAATACCACATAATATCCTTCCCCCTCCCCAAAAAATTTATGAAAAAAAAATTGTTTGATTGTTTAAGAACCCAAGTGACAAGTCTGGTGAACTGTACGGATAAAAGAAAACCAAAAGGAACAGCCGAACCTGAGGAAGACAAGCCATGGCAGCAACAAAACTTCACACAATGTGAAAGACACCCCCATTGCCAAAAAAAATTATTAAACGAAAAAAAAAAGCGTCCCTATATAGGACAGCAAAAATAAGCAAAGAATTTTGCAAACTTCAATTTGTAAGTTCTCACACTATCAATCAAAAGAAGTTTACCTGCACATTCCTACACAACATAAAACACATACTTGATATATATAGTACGACAAATAACAGGACATGACACAACAAATATATAAGAGGGGAAAAAAATCTTTGGTGAGATATCACTTAGCAACTCACTGACCGGACGGTTTTAGCGTTCTTAGATGAGGTCATGAGCAAAACTCTTAGTGTCCATGTCTTGGTTTACAGAATTTTTGTTGTTGTCACAATCATGGGTTCAGTACAGACATTTCAAAAATTAAGTAAAACAGCTAGACTGTATCATGTGTCAACATAATACCACTAGCAGGTGAAGGTGAACCGAGAAGTACCTAGGATTTGAACCACCACCCCCATCCAAGAAGAACAACGAAAGGTTGACAAGGGCAGGACAATCCCAAATTTAGTAGGAAAAAAAAAAACGAAATTTACACATTTAGTACTGTAACTGTGTGAAAAAAAAATTATAAGTTACAGACTGGCCAACACAAAAACAAAGTTTACAGAAGAGAAATAATCCCTGAACAATCTCATATTCAGTAGCAATTGGCCTGGGTATAATAGGCTAAACACTAGCCCCACTGAAACTCAAGAGGGGAACTACTACCACCAAACATAGAGGCTGATTCAAGTGACCAAGAAGGCTCTAGAAACACAACAGTTCACTAATCATTCCCTCTACAGTTGTGAGACATTAGTGTAATTTTAAGGAAAGACACCAGTCATGAATAATTAAAGTTAACAAAGCACCCCCCTTTAAATTTTTGAAGGGAGAAAAAAAAAGTGGGAACAAAAGGAATTCATTATTGCAAAAACTTAAACAAGAGAAATTTAATAACTAAAAGCCCCAGGATTTCCTGCACCAGCAAAGCCAACAGCACTGAATTTTTTCTCAAGCATTTAGCGAGGTCAAAAAGTTTGACCCTGAGAAATCTCTGTACACGCAAAGACAAATCAAGTATGTTTGACACAAGCATAGGTAAATTGACAAGATTGGTAAAGGACAGTTTCTGGTGATAAAACTGTTGAAATATGTATACAAAATATCTTCAACATATTGCCCATGGCCCTTAGCCATACATCACAAGTACTAGCAAAGAATAATACAATTACACATAAAAGATAAGTATATGAATACTCACAAAAAAAAAAAAATATTTACTTCAATAGGAACTTGCACGTGGCATGTAACAATATAAAATATAGAGTGTGCAGGTAAAGTTGTTTGACACAAGCATAGGTAAATTGACAAGATTGGTAAAGGACAGTTTCTGGTGATAAAACTGTTGAAATATGTATACAAAATATCTTCAACATATTGCCCATGGCCCTTAGCCATACATCACAAGTACTAGCAAAGAATAATACAATTACACATAAAAGATAAGTATATGAATACTCACAAAAAAAAAAAAAAAAAAAAAAAAAAAAAAAATATTTACTTCAATAGGAACTTGCACGTGCATGTAACAATATAAAATATAGAGTGTGCAGGTAAAGTTGTTTGACACAAGCATAGGTAAATTGACAAGATTGGTAAAGGACAGTTTCTGGTGATAAAACTGTTGAAATATGTATACAAAATATCTTCAACATATTGCCCATGACCCTTAGCCATACGCCACAAGTACTAGCAAAGAATAATACAATTACACATAAAAGGTAAGTATATGAATACTCACAAAAAAAAAAAAAAAAAAACGTAATTTATGGAAGAAACGCCGCGGAGTTTATGAGTTTAAAAGTTCAAAAATAGTAAGTGCGGCGTTTACAATATTTTTAATTTTTTTTAGCCGATCTTCAACGAAAAATCAAAAAATTCGTTTAGTGATAATTTTCTCAAAAGATGGCACCACCACAGACACGTACTCTTTAGCATGCACTGATCACAGCGTAGCGAATCAGAATGCGAACCTACCCCATAGAAAAGAGGTTTAATCTTTGATTCAGTTTTGGAGAAAGTCAGAGCGCCCTGAGATGGGTCCCATGTCCGGTGCTCTGAAGTGGATGGCTTCATACATCTAACCGATGTCTCCTCAATTAAGTAAAAAGAAAAAAAATATAGAAGTAAATCTTTTACATCTACATTTTAGAACTATAATTAAATTTTAATGAAGTTTTGAATATATATTTTGAAGGGTTAAAGTTCTGTAAAATACCGCAAAAGTGCACTACCCTTTATTAAATGTACCCGTTTTTCACATGAACCTCTATTGTTCTTAAAATACTGAATTTCAGCCAAAATTAATCTATGTTGCGCCCGGTGCGAGTTTAACCCTCCCCCCCTCCCCCTCAAAAAAAAGTTAATCTAAAAGTTATTCTTTTTTTATCGCCGTGCGGCTTTGCGCCCTGTGCAGGAAAACTCTATCGAATAAACACTGCCAACTAATTGGTATGCTCAAGAAATGCTGAGTGCTTTTAAAATAAATCCCAATGTTATAAATATCAAAAATAATAAATAAATAGAACGATCAAGTGTTGTTACACAACATTCAATTTAAAACAACAATTTGCTGAAGCAAGCTCATTACGTAATCAACAGCTGGCCATCCGCAAGGGAAAAATGTTTACTTTTAACTGGAGCCTCTTCTCACACATCGATTGCTGTTTTCATTTTAATGGAGCCTGGTAGTCTGTCCGAACTTTGTGCGGATGCAAGAAGGTTTTTAGAACTTATTTTTTTATTTCTATAAATTCACCTTTGTGAATATGAACATTGATATCTGATTATTTGAAAATAGAAATCCTAAGCTTCGTAAAATAGCGGTAAATACTTTAAAACATTCTATGGGAAGGGGAGAAAAAAGGAGATTTTTTTTTACCGTTTATCCAATTTCTCCCAAAATATATCCGATCAACTTAATAGCTTTTCTAATAAATTAGGTCTAATAACTAATGCAACATATTTTTTATTTATTTATTTTTTGTTAATTAAGAAATTATTTTAGAAATTGAATTTTAACTGGCATTGACTTCTTCTGACCACGATCGCGGCTGCGGCATTTCTGATGATTTTCTAGCTAACTAAGCTCATTTTCGTTGGTGCGGCGTTTCTTCCATAAATTACAGTATTTACTTCAATAGGAACTTGCATGTGGCATGTAACAATATAAAACATAGAGTGTGCAGGTAAAGTTGATTGACACAAGGTTAGACACTTAACCCACAACAAAATTAAGAAAGTAAATGAAAGAGTATAAACACAAATGCAAACACTGCACGTAAAAAAAAAAAGACACAAAGTAAAAAAAATTTGATTTGTAGCCTATGAGGAACTTATTAAATGATTCACTACTACACTTTAATTACAAAGCCAAATTGATTTCGTGGCCTCAGATTATACCCATGACTACTAGCAGGGTTAGACTGGGCAGGCGATACAGGAGATGAGGTTGGCATCAATATCATCATTATTAGAACTTAAAAAGGAAACAGGGGACACCACAGTATCTCTAAAAATATCAGTACCAGGATCTGCATCAGACAGGGTTACTACAGGCAGCATAGGAGAAGAAAACTACCAAAATTATCATCCCAGGTGGGAATCAAAGGAAGTAAGGGGTTAGGATATTCTTTCATGAGCTTAGCTTCCCAATTTTCACTTGATTGACAAGAGGTAGACTCAGGTAAAACAGACTCAGAAGAATGTGGCAAGTTATTGTCAGGTGTGGGAAAGAGATCCCTATCTATAACTTTGAAAATTCTATTTACATGTACTTTTTGAACATCAGATGGATCAGTTAACAGTGAAATTAGAAACAGAACAAGAGAACATTGCTTTAAAACACGATAGGGACCCTTGTTAAACTTACAAAGCTTTTTTAAAACTGAAGCTTAGGTGCAGGTATGTGTAGATAAACTGTACCACCAACTTTAATATCTTTTAAATAAAATTTAGAAGAATAGAACTTAGCTTGAATTTGTGAGGCTATTTCAAGGCAATTTTTGACAATAGGAAAAGTATTCTGAAGACTAATAACAATTTCCTGAACATAGGATCTAGTGTCAGCATATGTCCTGAATTTTGTTTAAAAAAAATCAAGTCATATGGCAACACCAGATCTCTAACATAAGTGAGAAAAGCAGGAGTATTTTGAATTGTTCTGTGGTAGGCTGTACGAAAGGCTAGCAAAGCAAAAGGGGCCTGTTCACACCAATCTTCCCGTGTTTCATGAACTAAATGGGTTAAAGAGTTTACTAGGGTTTTATTAAGGCATTCGACAACTCCATTTCCTTGTGGACTATAGGCACTGTGCATTTTCTTGTTTAGGAATTGTATAATGCCTAAAACATTATACACTTCCTCCCAGAGCCTGATTATGACCAGCCGGGGACCCGGGCATTAATGAATTTGGGGGCCCCCAATCTATGAAATTTCTTTTATTTTTCATAAAATTTTGATATAAAAAAGAATATTTCAGAACAACATTTGATATTGGGGGCCCGTTTGAGCCGGGGAACCTGGGCAAAGTCCCGATTTGCTCATGCAATAATAAGGCCTTGCTTCCTCCATTGCCTTTGAAAGAAAATTGGACCCCCTGTCTGAGTGCAGAACCTCCATAATGCCATGCCTGGAAATGAAATCAATCAAAACTCTATCTACCATGGCACTTTTTATGTCCTTAACAGGGTATGCCTCAGGAAATCTAGTAAATTTGGTAAGAACTTTAACCGAATATTCGTTATTCGGCAAAATGTGATATTCGGTGCATCCCTAATCTCTTCCAAATAAAAAAAAAATAACACTTTAAAATCAGCAAATTATATCCCTTAACAGATTCACACTTCAATCTATCTTTGGCAATAATATCAGCTTAGGTGCATTCCTACTATTGTTTTCTGAGGATCTCTTCAATACACATGTGTCAACACAGGTGAGGCTTCTTCGCAGTGTGGACACGAAGATGACGTTTCAAGTGTGAGCTTTGAGAGAATGCTTTCTTACACACGTCACACTCATAAGGTTTCTCTCCCGTGTGAATACGAAGATGAGCATTTAAGTTAGATTTGTTAGAGTACGCTTTCGTACAAACACCACACGCGTACGGTTTCTGCCCCATGTGGATGCGAAGATGTGCATCCAAGCCACTTTTGTGAGAGATCGCTTTCTTACACACATCACACTCGTAAGGTTTCTCCCCGGTGTGGATGCGAAGATGAACATTCAAGTGATGTTTTTGAGTGAAAGCTTTCTTGCACACTTCACACTCGAAAGATTTCTCTCCCACGTGGATGCGGCGAAGATGCTTATTCAAGCACTGTTTCTCGGAGAATGATTTCTTACACACGTCACACTCGTAAGGTTTCTCTCCTGTGTGGGTGTGACGATGCCAACTGAGGCTGTTTCTTCGAGAGAATGCTTTCTTACACACATCGCATTCGTAAGGTTTCTCTCCAGTGTGGATTCGAAGATGCTCATTCAGACTTTCTTTCTTGGCGAATCCTTTGTTGCATACATCACACTCGTAAGTTTTCTTGCCTGTGTGGATGCGAAGATGAGCGTACAAGTTGTGTCGCTGAGAGAAAGCTCTCTCGCACACATCACACTTGTATGGTTTTTCCCCCGTGTGGATGCAAAGGTGTGAATTCAAGCTAGTTTTATGAGCGAATTCTTTCTGACACACGTCACACTCATAAGATTTCGCTCCTGTCTGGGTGAGAAGATGCATCGTCAGGTTGTGTTGCGTAGAATAGGCCTTCTGACACACACTGCATTCGAAATTTTTCTTGCTTGAAGAACCATCCTTTAAAAGTGAATCTTGCAACAATGTTTTGGTGCAAGACCCACTTTTACAGACATCCATGGCGCATACAACAATGATTGCTGAAGATGATCAAGAAGATTTCTGAGCTGAAAGGTAAAAGACAGATGAAAGAATATCGTTTCATTGGTTTAAATATACACATGTACAACAGTAACAAAAATAAATTTTCTCTTTTGTTTGAATCTTTCAGATACTGCAAAAAAAAGAATGTAAAACTTAATTTAAGAAAAGCTGCTTCGCAACTCCAAATTCCATGACTTTGAGGTTGTCTGGCAGGGGTTTGCCACGATGGAAAAGTGTCTGGCAAGGGATAAAGTGATTTCTAGTACTGCGAAGAACATATGAAAAAATTAAGCTTCATGAAATGATGAAAATTTTCTGCAATTTTATACACCATTGCCACCTGTTACCTGCCAAAGCCATGATCATCCAAACTTTATAGTGGCCGATTGTTCCTACCTCTATTGGGGAATATGCGCAGAGAAAGTTTCAGTTTTTATACTATGACGAAGGTCTGGCAACCACGGGCTCTTGCTCTATAACGTATTTTCGTATTTTACCAAATATAACATTAAAAGGGCCCCAGATTCACTCTCACCCCTGGGCATCGTAAACCCAAGTTATGGCACTGGTCACACACAGTGACATTACCCATTCTTGATTCAGTCTACTATAATAACTTATTAATAAAACTGTTAATTTTGTATTTTATTAATCATTTTTCTTTTCCATTTCACTACATAGAGAGGGAAACTACTACTTCACTACAATTTAAAACGGCATACATAATTTTTGTACAGATAATTGTCAGAGTTATTCAATTTTAATGTTGAAATTTAAAACAATGGAGATTTAAGATCCAAGCTAGACATGGTATAGATAGCACTTAGGATTAAGTAGTCTACCCTCAGTGAATATACTAATGTCCATTCAAATAGTTAAAAACTTGTCAGAGTGTCCATTCAAATTTCTTCTATGAAATAATGATGCATTTAAGGATAATTTCTTACACACATCACATTCATGCCGTTTCTCTCCTGTGTGGGCAAGAAGATGCCTATTCAGCTTGCCCCTCTGAGAGAATCCTTTTTGACACAAGTCACACACATAAGGTTTCTCCCCTGTGTGACTACGGAGATGTTGAATCAAGTTTCCTTTAGTGGAGAACGCTTTCTTGCATATGTCACACTCATAGGATTTCTCTCCTGTGTGGGTAAGAAGATGAATAGTCAGCTTGCCCTTCTGAGAGAATCCTTTTTGACATATGTCACACACATGAGGTCTCTCTCCTGTGTGGGTAAGGAGATGTTGGATCAAGTTTCCTTTAAAAGAAAATGCTTTTCTGCATATGTCACATGCATACGGTTTCTTCCCTGTATGGGTATGAAGATGTATATTCAAGTAATTCTTCAGGGAGAATCCTTTTTGACATATGTCACACACATACGGTTTCTCCCCTGTGTGGGTACGCAGATGTGCATTCAAGTGTTTCTTCAGAGAGAATCTTTTTTGACATGTGTGACATACATACAATTTTTCTCCTGCGTCGGCTTGAAAATGTCTGCCTAAGTTTTTTTTAACAGGAAATGTTTTCTCACACATGGCACATGCACGAGGTTTCTTTTCTGTGCTCAATCACATGTCTTGAAGTTGAAGCTGTGTAAGTAAAACCTTTCTGGCTTACATTGCACTCAAAAGTCCAATCTTCTGCAAGAATGAAATTTCAAGTAATGCCGAGAGAATACTTCTTGCCCAGGGCAGGTTCTCACTTGTATAAGAGTTATTTTCATTTATTTGTTTTTTAACGATGGGCAGGCATTTGCTGATGCATAACAGTTATTGAAAACATGACTTAAATGATAGTTTAACACTAAATTAAATAAGAAAATAAGTCTGCCCTCTATATTTAATCCTTTCTTTAATAGACAGAACTGGTAGATATGGAGAACTTGTTCAGTATTTTTTCTTTATAGATAAGGCAAAGGTTTGTTTTTTTTTTAAATCCTTTATGTAACTTCATTTACAATGATATCTATCAAGTGTTGAATGACTGGGAGACTACAGCACACGCAACAAAGGTAAAGTTTCTTATTTTCAATGTGTATTCAAGACTTTTGTTAGATAGAACAACATATCTTTATGATGCAAGTTTTGCTCTTCCAGAGTAATGCAAGACATTTTACTCTTCTGAACTAAGCACAATAACTCAATTCTTCAAAATCAAACTATCATCTGGCACTGCCAACACATCTTACATCATTTCTACGTGAAATTCACTATGCTGCATTATAGAAATTCATAATGCTTGCAGTAACCTACGAAGAAAGAAAATTTGAGTATAATAAAACTGTAAAAGCAACAAGTGTTGAAAGTTGTAACAAAATGTAATTAGAGTGAAACCTTTTGGGAGTGATCACCCTCTGTTCTGAGAAAAATCGGTCATTAAAAGAGGTGGTCACTCAAAGAAGTATAAAATTTCAAAGAAGATATTGTTTGTTTCTTTATTTATGAAATTGCATAGTAATACATAACACAGGCCTGCGATGAAAAAAATACAAGGGAACTGAAAGCTGAACTTATTATATTTTTTTATGCTGATTTCAAAAATAGTAATAAAAAATTTCTATCAGGTCACGATTTTTTGAAAAATTCGATTTTATTTGGATTTTTATCAACATTTACCATAAAAATGTTTCAGGTTGAATTTCTTCGCTCCCTGCCTGACCATAGATTTATATTGAGCCATTTTATTTATTGTGATTGACCATCATTCTACCATGGAGAAACTGAAACCTACAGAATAACCCTATGTGATTACCCCCCCCCACCACCTTCGCCATCCCTCCCTTCACGTTGCAGTACCTCTATAACCAATAGCGTCTCGCAAATCCTTATCTCAGATCTTCCCGTTGGTTCGCTGACCTCTTAGGAGTGTAGTCTTATATAGTATCAAGCATTCTCTGACATAGTGACAAGTGGACATCACAGAAATAATTTTAACATTTGCTTTTCTCTGTGCTTTTCGTGAAGCATGGCTTCGAGTTCGAGACGTTGTGAAAATTTGCCAGATGACTTTTGTTATATATGTGGTGAATATAGTGAGTGTTATCAAAACCCATATGAGGAGCATTACAGATTATGTTAGACAACTTTAATCTTGCGCATTTAGGCATGAAACTCTGAGACCAAGACAAATCGTGGGCTCCTGATAAAGTTTGTGTGAAGTGTCTCAATGATCTGCGAAACTGGTTGAAAGGCAAGAAGCCTGCTTTACGCTTTGGAATTCCTATGACATGGAGGGAACCAAAAAACCACTATGATGATTGCTACTTTTGTTCCTGCCATGTCTGTGGGTTTAACCGGAAAAATTACAAGCTAATTTCCTATCCTGATAACATTCCATCGGCCATTCGACCCGTTCCTCATGGACCCGGTGTGCCAGTGCCTTTGCCTCCGACTGAATTGCCAGTCATCTCTTCAGGGTCTTCAGACCCAGAACACCTAGAAGTTACTGGCTCTGATACTGAATATAAGCCAGAAGGTGATTCCCCTCAGCTTTTTTCTCAGGTTGAACTTAATGATCTCACTCGAGATCTGGGCCTTTCAAAAGAGGCCGCTGAATTGTTGGACTCCAGATTAAAAGAAAAAACTTATTGGCTAAAGGAACCTCTTTTTATTGGTACAGGAATAGAGAAAAGGGATTTGTTAAGTATTTTGAGGAAGAAGAAAATCTGGTGCATTGTTCTAATGTTCCTGGATTGATGACCAAATTTAATATCACTTACAATAAAGATGAATGGAGGTTGTTTATAGATTCCTCAAAAAGGAGCCTTAAAGCTGTCCTTCTTCATCGCGGAAACCACAGTATGCATCTGTACCAGTTGGACACTCGGTGCATTTAAAAGAATACTACGAAAACCTGTCTCTCGTCCTCACCAAAATAAAATATGCCGACCATGGTTGGACCATTTGCGGGGATTTGAAAATTATCTCCATGCTACTTGGTCAACAAGGCGGTTATACAAAGTACCCATGTTTTATTTGCGAGTGGGACAGGCGTGATAAGAGTCAACATTGGGTCAAGAAAGAATGGCCAAAAAGACAAAAACTTGAACCAGGCATGAATGTTATCAGAAGAATGTTATCAGAAACAGCCTAGTTGATCCAGAAAAAGTATTGTTACCCCCTCTCCATATTAAGTTAGGTGTAATGAAGCAGTTTGTTAAAGCAATTCCAAAAGATGGCGAATGTTTCAAATACCTGTGCAAAAGTTTCCATATTTATCCGAAGCCAAGTTGAAGGAGGGAATCTTTGTTGGTCCAGATATCCGCAAACTTAATAAGGATAAAGAATTTGAGATTAGCATGTCAACAAAAGAAAAAGAAGCTTGGGTTGCCTTCAAAGATATTGTTAGCAATTTCTGGGTAATTACAAGCATCCTGGCTACAAAACAATTGTAATGAATATGCTGGACAAATTTCAAGCATTGGGTTGCTCCATGAGTCTCAAAATGCATTTCCTTCACTCTCATGTGGACTTCTTTCCTGAAAATTTGGGATCAGTCAGCGAAGAACAGGGTGAGAGGTTCCACCAAGACATCAAAGATATGGAACGTAAATATCAAGGAAGATGGGACAAGAATATGATCGCTGACTATTGTTGGATGTTAACACGAGATAGGCCTGATTAAACATAAACGAAGAACGTCGAAAAGAAGTTTCAAATTAAAAAGAGTACGTACTTAAAGGAGACATTTTTTTGTTTTGTTTTGTTCTTTGCTCAGTTTAAAATTTGCTTCAAATTGCAATATTGATATACATACATTTGCTCCTCTTGGTCAATACTTTTTATCAGTAAGATACTTTAATAAAAACAGATTAAAATAGTATACTGGTGATTCTTTTTCTAGAAGCTGTACCATAATTTGATTTTAAAAGTTTAAAATCGCGGTAACTTTCTGTTCTCTCAACCAGAGTCGACTCGTGCGATCTGGCAACAGTGGTTTTCATCCATTTAAACCAATAAAAAACAAATAATAACATGAAATAATGGAAAATCATTTTGCCTCACCAAGAATAGATTATTTTACATAGATTTAAATGGATAAAAACTAGTGCTGCTTTATAGTACATGCAAAATTGTTCGTGAGAACTCTTTTTCTAATAGGATTTTACAAAAATATCGATACTGATTTAACAAAAAATCCTGATGTGATGGGGAAAAAATGAGGTCATTTTCGAAATCAGCACACCAAATAATATAAAAATAAGCAAACACATCTTTTGTATTTTTCAAAAACTTCAATTTCGCAGGCCTGTGTAATTATATAAACATATTGTTAAAATTTAAATGTTAATAAAATGTTTAGAATATTTCAGATTGTTTCATTCTTTTTTTTTCTCTTTGAGAGTACCGTAATTTCCTGCCGATAATCCGTGGATTATCTGTTAAAAAACGTTAAAAAATTACGATGCGGATTATCCGCTGCCGCGTATTATCTGTAACATTTTTTTTTTTTTCCTGGGGAAATTTTGGCCATTGTAACTTTAGTTTTTCTATCAGAAATAGAATTGGGACTCTTTTGCTACTAGATGGCGCTGGTAACCAACTGCAACACGAGTACGTGCGTACACTAGAGACTAGATTATTTTTTCCTACACATGTTCTCAACTTGTGATAACTCAATGTAGCTTTTTATTGGTCAAAAGTTGTACCACGGGGCTACAACTGTTCCATTCGTCACCGTGCACCATTAAAAATTTTAGCAGCTTGTTCATGCGGTATTTTTTAAATTATAGTTGCCGAAATAGTAGCATTTTTGCATGACTTTGTGTGCAAAATTGTTCGTGAGAACTCTTTTTTAATAGGATTTTACAAAAATATCGATACTGATTTAACAAAAAATCCTGATGCGATGGGGAAAAAATGAGGTCATTTTCGAAATCAGCACACCAAATAATATAAAAATAAGCAAACACATCTTTTGTATTTTTCAAAAACTTCAATTTCGCAGGCCTGTGTAATTATATAAACATATTGTTAAAATTTAAATGTTAATAAAATGTTTAGAATATTTCAGATTGTTTCATTCTTTTTTTTTCTCTTTGAGAGTACTTCTTTATTTTTTACATCTGACAAAAGAGCATTTACGCTGATAGTCTTCCTGCATTCTGATTTTGCCATAATAAAATCTATTTGCTTTTTGGTTTTACCACAATCAAAAGTAATCTCCAACTTCCTCTCTGCATTTCTTTTTTTGTTTGACTTGATCACATCAATGTGCTGCTTTAACAGTGTGCCCACCAACGTCAGGAGGCAAAAATAGCATCTTTAGTAGCCTCATGGACGTAAAAATGTTTCCAGTTTAGTAGCTATTTTTTAAATTATAGTTGCCGAAATAGTAGCATTTTTGCATGACTTTGTGGTTAATAAACAAGCATTATGTCATTTAGCTTTATTTAAGAAGGAATGAATAAATGATAAGTTGAAAAACTTACAAAGTTTATTAAAAAAGTAGAGCATATAGTGCATTTATTTTTATAGCACGATTAAAAACAAATTAGAATGTTTGATGAACGATTAATTGTAGCTTTGAAAAGAAAAGGGAGTTGACAAAAACCAAAACAGGGTGTCCACCAAAATTGTTAGTAAAAATTCATGCACATTTCAAGGATTTCAGGCTGATCTCTAAATTTTTCAAGGATCATCAGAGAAAAAATGATCATCATATTTTTCAAAAAACCCTTACCCCTAGCTAAGAAAAATAGTCATCCTTTTGGGCAGAAAAATAAGATATGTGTGTTCCAAACTTTACCATACATATTTATGTTGACATCTAAAGTCGCAATCTCTGTTTTTGGTGAGAAAACACTACAAGACATCTGCTGCAGATTAAAGCCCACCTTTCAAATGCCATATGAGCAAAATGCTAAAGTTCTAACTTTACATGCAATTCACGGTTTGAAAGTAATTATTTTTTCCTCAATAGGCAGGCTCTGCCAAAAGCTTTTGTCATAACTAAGGCCCGAACCACAATCCATTTTATTATGGGGGCACCCAATGAGCAGCTGAGTTACCCCCTATGAAGGGACGGACTCTTTAACACCTAAGCCGGGAATTGAGCCCGGACCCAAGGCGCGATAGAATGGTTCTTAAGCCACTACACTACCAGGGCGGCTTTGAAAGTACAGTGAAACCTCTCCGAGAGGCCACCCTTGCACAGCGGTCACCCCTCTAAACGGCCAATTTTTCATGGCATGGATTTTTCGGCTCATAGACCTAATGTTAAAATAACCTCTATCAGCAGCCACCCGACCCCCTCTTCACGGCCATCAAGTGGGATCGCCCGTCTCATTTTTCGGGAAATTCTACTCACTCCATGCTTTAATTTTGAGTGGAAAAATCCACGGTCAGGTTTATGGTCGAATATAAGACCCAGGAATAACTGGAATTGAATCTGTTATCTCTTTTGTATTGAAAACTGAGGGAGGAACTGTATAATTAGGCATTGAAGGTGTCCTACAAAATGCGAGGAAGCTAAACTTTCAACATAAGCGACTTTAGAGAAAATCGATGAAATTATTGAAAATTCCAAAGCGGTTACAAACGAATCAGAGATCTGCTTTTTAAAGTAAAAAACGAACTTGAAAAAATGGTTGTTTCAGAGATAAGTAAAAGCTTAAAACAGACACGACTTGTATCCTTTTTTCAAAAGATCTAAGAAAGCATTAAATAAAGTACTATTTTCTCTTTAGATAAGTTTTAAATCTCATTTTAAATAAGGAATATGTGTCAGACTTGTTTATAGTATGCATTACAGCAATTACCTTATAATAGTAAGTAAAACCCTTCAGAGCGGCCAAATATTCTCTGTAAAGTGGGGTGGCCACTCAGAGAGGTTTCACTGTAATAATAAGTAGGGGAGAGTGGGGATGATTGGGAGAATTTTCATATTTTTATTAAAAACATTATCCATGCGCAATTCTGAAATTTCCAATATTCTTCATAGATATGCTTCAATATTCAGTTAAATTTTTCTTTACATGCATGTGTATTGTCCCACTCATCCCCAACCCTAGGGATGAATGGGACATGATTGGGGATGAATGGGACGTAATTGAAGCTGAATGAGGAAAGTACAAAATTTTGTTAAACTGGTTTAATAATTTTGTTTCACAACTGAATTGACTCATACAGACATAAATTAATGTATTAACTCAAATTAAGTTTAACTGATGCTTCAACTTTAACTGATGTAATGACTCAGAATAATGTTAACAGATGTATTGACTTAGAGTAACATCAAATGGCAAAAGTCCTTTAGTTCGTTCAGTTCCCAGTGTCCTTGGCTCTGGTAATTTCATTATTGTTGGAAAGCAGCGCTATTAAGATAAGTGTGCTTAAATTTAAACTAGTGCTTAAATTTTAAGATAGGAAAAATGCCTGGTGTCTAAAACAAGCACCTAATTTCTTATGCTTTAGTAATCTGTTGCATAGCAACAAGATTTCTAGGTAGCAACATTTTTTCTCGGCGATACTGGTAAGACGTAATGTAAACGTCATCTTCCGTTAACGAGAAGTAATTCGTAGTCTCTCTTGATCGGTATAATCTTTATTAGAATTTTTGTGTATTTTTTCTGTGAAAGAGCAGTTATGTATTTTTTTTTTGTTGTTGTTTGATTAATGAGGTGCTTAATATATACCGAGAATTCTGGTGTGTGCAATGCATTATGAGACAAGACAAGTACAGCATGGAACCACTTATCCAGAAACCAGTTATCCAGAATTCTTTTTCAATCTATTAAATTCCTATTTTTTCTGAAAGAAAAGCAAAAAATGAGTTTTTTTATATTTCTTTTTTTTTTTTCTTTTTTTTTTTTTTAAGTACTACAGCTAGAATTTATGAAGTAAGCAATCTGGTAAAGTACTTTATTTATTTTTTTAGTGTGTGATTAAGTTTTCAAGAAGTTATCAGACAACTACTACTTCCTCTCTAAATATGATTATTATTTATAATCATATTAAGAGTTTTTTATATTATTTTTCTCATATATTAACAATTAATGTTTAATTCTAATCAAAAATAGAGAGTAACATATATGCTACCAATCAAATCAATAGATGTCATGTTAATCCCCAACCCAGTTATCCAGAATACACCCAGTCCCAACCATTCCGGATAACAGGTTCTATACTGTATTATGTTTTTGACGAGTATTATGTTTAGACAAGTATTATGTTTTTATTCACTGTTTTACGTTAAGTATCAAATGTTAAGTAAACTATGATTTTAAACAATAAAGTAATTTAAGCTGCAAAGGACTTCTTTTTATGATTCCCAAAAGCAACACGCTCACTGCGATGCAGAGGGTAGTGGAGTCGAACTTATATTTAGAGAACTCGGCCCCATACCCATAATTATGATGTTTTCCACATCCACAAAATAAATCACTGGTGGATCAGTATAGTAAAATAAGGAGGCATTATCCTTCTTTTTTTAAAATTGTACTTATACATTATCTCCATTCTTGTTTAGAACTCTTGCAACATAATGGAGAATTATTTTCTTTCAACATAAATTTGTTAGAATGAAGTCATCTTTTGCTATATTATTTAAAGTAACAATTTGAAGGTATTTTAACTTCCATGGATATAACACTTTCATCATGAAGTGATATATTTTCTGATTTGTTGCTGCTATCCAAATCTTCATTAGAAAGTTGCTTTGCTGTTACAGACAGTTTCCTTCCCCTGTTCTTTGGTAGTTTCCAACATGCTTTTGCAATTTCTTTTTCTTGTAACATTTGTTTTTCTGGTGTATCAGTTAGTATGCGACAACTTCCCCCTTTTCTCTTCCTCTTAATGAATTATTTTAAGAATCATAAATTATGCTTCTTAACCCTCTCGTCACCAAATTATGAAAAATCAGAGAAAATAAATCTGTCTAGCATTTAATGTATCTGAAATACTATTATAAATCATGCAAAAATATTTTTTTCTAATGTCGATTAATATTAGATTTTTCTAATAATAATTTCTGCATTTTCGAAGCATTTTGTTATGCTAAAATTAATTTAAAAGGATGCACATATTAGGTAAAGGTTGAGGAATAACAAAAAAAAACTATACTTACCTTAAAAAGAAAAAAAAATGGTAAAAAAGCAGCGTAAATATTTTCTTAATTTTTCTCCTGAAACAATAAGCGAAAACTGTAAAAAATGACCTAAATGGACTCGTACTGCAATCTAGGCACGATTTATGCATCTAGTTAAGACTTTCTACATGAATGAATCGATATCGATATCAATATCGATATCACTGAAAGAAAAAAAATACTAAATTTAATTGTTTTCTCTCTAAATATTGCTATTTGATGTAGGAGCCTCCTATGAGGTTCAGGGTGACGAGAGGGTTAAATATTTAAAATGTTTAAGATTTTTCTTAATGTTATCGTAATATTCTTAATGCAATGTTTTAAATTCGTAAACAATGGGGGATGAATGGGACATGTCCCATTCATTCCCATTAAAAACGTCCCATTCATCTCAACAACACATGGTTGCATAAAACAAAAAGTAGGCTTAGTGTACAATTGTCAATGTTCTTAGTAAATATCACAAATACAGCCTGAGATTATGATTTTTTACAAAATAAGAGTGTATTAAACTACAAACAGATACATAATTTTTTAACCGCTTCTTAATTTAAGTAGTAAAAACTTACTTTCGTTTCTGATAAACATGGTTTGAATTTTTTCTCTCATTCTATGTTTGATACAATTCTCAAATTATGTGTGGTAAATGAGCCCTGTGCTGCCTTCTAATAGAAAAAATATGAAGTGCAAAATGGTTACAAAACATAAAAATACTGCCGTTGTCCCATTCAACCCCACTCTCCCCTACAGTTCTTTTGAATGTTAAATAGTCATATAAAAGTGATTTCAAAAAATAATTTGAACACCAATTTTGAACAAAATATAAATATGCTTTAGCTGTAGTTGTGTAAAAATAAGAAAAAAAAGAAAATATTTTAAAAAAATCTAAAATTCTTCCAGATTTTATTTATGCACTCGGCTGGAAGAATTTCAGATTTATTTATTTTTAATCTATTCAATCAATTCTGCCATATAAAGGAAAATTATAGCTGTAAGTGCTCATATCGACTCCCGTTCGCAAAATTTTGTTGCTGAAAATTGCATCCATTGTTGTTTCGCCCCTAGTGGTAAAATGTTTTAGATGAGTGTGTATTGGAAAATCTAAAGTACCCATTTCAGTTATGAAATTGGACCCTTGATCAGAATTGAATTCTATGTTAAAATCTCCTACTCAAACAGTCTTACAATCATCCTCCTTCAGCAACGTTTCGAATACAGCGTCGGATTTATCTTCATAAGAAATCTGAGGACGAGCATATGCAACTGCAAATCTCACTTTATCTTGAATATACGCAATGATCCTTTGAACACCATTGATCTGGCTTGTGTAGGCACGGGTAAAGTGTTTCATATTCTTTTTGTAAAGTTATTTTTTATAAAGTTTTCCTCTATAAAAATCATAACTCCAGATGGCTTTCTGTTCTGGAAACCAGTGTCTATCCGTTCGACCAAAGTATTCCGTTAGCAATATCAAATCACTCTGCAGAAAATACAATTCAAACGGAAAAGTGACCACAGCCCGCTGCGTAGACAAAATCCTGTGCTTGAAAGAAATAGCACCCGAGTGCTAAAAAACACGATAAGAGTAATACAGAAACACCATGTACATCTACCTGTCAATAAGTGTGTTTTAGGAGATGCCCAAAGTAAGCTTTTCTATTTGGTTTTAGCTGGTATGAGCCTCTTCTAAAATTCCAGCTCATGGAAAGTCCATATATGGTTTAAAAAAAAAAACAGCTTGGGAGCAGCAATTTAAAATTTTTTACCATACAACATGTGATTGTTATTTTTCATTTTTAACTGTACAACACAAAATAACATTTTTGTGAATTCCATATTAATGAAATTATCAAATGGTATTTTAATCAACACATACGCCGAAAATACTTCAAGCAAATGTGTTTCTAAGGAGTACAGTCAGGTTTTTTTATTATTATTCTTTCCTTTTTCCGAAAATATGAAGTGAAAATTTCTTGAAATTATTATTTTTTCTGACAAATTTCAAAATTTACTCACATTTAAAAGGAAATAAAGGAAGAAAAAAACATTACTCTTGTATACAACAATTTTAACAAACATAAAAATTGTTTTTTGGGGGGTGGAGGGGGAGTTGCAACTGATATAATTTGTCGTCCTTCATTTTTTTTTTCTTTGAGAAACCAATTTGTACGGTACGCAAATTTCTCGCAGTTAATAATTTTTTAATGCGAGAAAAAGAAAAAAAAGGAGATTCTTGCATTCTCACGCTCTAGTGAAAACACTATTAGATAAATGAGAATGCTTATAAACATTATAAACATGAAGGGTCCACGGGAAGAACGATGAGAGTCCACTTTACGTCAATGTTGAGGTTTCTACTGCATTCTGTTGTTCATTAGTGGCACTATTAATATCCGAACCCATAAGGGGAAAGAACGATCAGAATACACTGAAAAAATGGTAAAATCATACAAGCCGGTGCCCACCCCATGTAAACATGGCGACAGTCGCTGGAGCTTGGCGACCGCCAAGCTCCAGCGACTGTCGCCATGTTTACTAGTCATTCTAGGCAACCAGTGGTCCGTTTTTAACTAAAAAAACCCCAGTGGATTCAGCAACCTAGTTGTACAGCTATCTAAACTAGGCAACCAGTGGTCTGTTTTTAACTAAAAAAACCTCAGTGGATTCAGCAACCTAGTTGTACAGCTATCTAAACTAGGCAACCAGTGGTCCGTTTTTAACTAAAAAAACCTCAGTGGATTCAGCAACCTAGCTGTACAGCTATCTAAACTAGGCAACCAGTGGCCCGTTTTTAACTAAAAAAACCTCAGTGGATTCAGCAACCTAGCTGTACAGCTATCTAAACTAGGCAACCAGTGGCCCGTTTTTAACTAAAAAAACCTCAGTGGATTCAGCAACCTAGCTGTACAGCTATCTAAACTAGGCAACCAGTGGCCCGTTTTTAACTAAAAAAACCTCAGTGGATTCAGCAACCTAGTTGTACAGCTATGTAAACTACGCAACCAGTGGACCGTTTTTAACTAAAAAAAAACAACAACAGTGAACTAAGCAACCTAGTTGTACAGCTAATGTAAACTGGGCAAACACTGGCCCGTTTTCAACTCAAAAAAACATCGGTGGATTAAACAACCTAGTTGTACACCTCTTATAAAGTCAGTATGATTAGAATAGCACGTAAATAGCACTTACGAAAACATAAACACTTCAAATATCAATTTAAAATTCGGAACAGCTTTAGTATGGTCCCTTTTTGGCGATTTTTTGATTTGGCGACAAAATCTTGTCGCCAACCCAAGTTTGCCTTGCCGATGCCAATTGTAAACAATATGGCGGATCGGATGGCGCTGGTTCCGAGATAATGGATCGTCGCCGTTAATTTTGCTATGATTTATTTTAATGGCTTTTAAATATTTTTATGAAAAAAAATTAAACAGATAACAAGCTTACATGTACATATAGATTCGGTTTAATAAAATTTAATAACTTTTCTTTGTGTGTGAGGGGGGCTCTGCCCCCCCTCAACCCCCCCCTTTCTCTTTTTAGTAGATTAAATTAAACAATACAAACAAATAATATTCTAAAGGCAATACCTCACAAAAATAACAAATAAAAAACATTTTAGCATTCTGACAAAAGACTACGTAAGCAAAATAAAGAACTAATTCAAATCATAACGAACAATGCTTATCTCATACCTTAATTAAAATCGCTAAATTGTTTCCAATATTGAAATGATACAATCAAAATATCAAATATTATATTAATAACGGAATTATTTGTTGCTCCTACCATTAACAAATAAACAAAGGTAATAATAACAAATAAAAACAAACAATGCTTATCACATACCTTGATTAAAATCTCTAAATTATTGCAATATGGAAATAATAAAATCAAAATATCTAAAATTATTTCACTGTATAAAATATTAATAACGTAATTATTTGTTGCTTCTACCCTTAACAAATAAACAATCGAGTACGCAAATATTAATCTGAAACGTACTATCAAAAGAAAGCTTATTCATACAAAACTGTATGTAAACAGTCAGTATGAACCTGAACAGCCGTTTTAAATTTCAAAAATAATTAAATAATAATAAAATTTAATGTTAAATAAAGCCATTAAAATAAAACCATAAAGCACATGGCAGATCAAGCATTCGAACGAACCTCCCGCGCTAAGAAATACACGGGGCTCAAAAAGTTCATGAAAGGAACAAACGCGATTGGCCGGAGCGGGGAGAAGAAGGAGCGCATCCGTGACGTCACGCAGCTAGGGTTGCCATGTCAGCTCCTCCGCTCCGGAGCATCCGCCGGAGGGGTTACCATATTGGCGCGCTTATCGCCCCAAAAAAGTCGCCAAAAATAAATCGCGCCAAAGGGACCATACTAAAGCTGTACCTAAAATTCACATTAAAAACCTTAAACATCGAAAGATTCGTTAAAAAAGAACACTTACCTCTATTTTTTTGGTAAATAACCGCTCAGAAATGTCCCCAACACCCACCGGCTTATAACGTACTATATTTCTAACAAACACCCACAAATTCTTTTCTTATATTAACATAACACATTTCATTCCTTCCATCAATAACGCAAACAATTTCAAATTCCCAAACCTGACGAAACACGTATTCTTTATGGTTGCCAGTCACAACTACCACCGGCAGTTGGCGGTGCATCGCTCACTCTCGCGTCAGATTGTTCGCCAATGATTTGTAAACAAACCATTGACATGTAAACAAGGCACCGTATACGGAATATAGTCCGAAAAAATAGCCCAAACATACAGTTTACTGGGGAAGAACAATGAAAGTCCCATGCGTCCTTTCAATTTTTGGAAAATCAGCTGTATTGGACCCTTCACATATGAAACAACAGCATTATGAAATAAGCTTTATTAAAAATGAAGACTTAAAAAATACAACTAAAAGCCTAACTTTTTCATTATACAGTATGGAACTCGTTATCCGGAATGGTTGGGACTGGGTGTATTCCGGATAACTGAATTTTCTGGATAACTGGTTGGGGATTAGCATGACATCTACTGATTTAATTGGTAGCATAAATGTTACTCTCTATTTTTTGATTAGAATTAAACATTAATTGTTAATATACTAGAAAAATAATATAAAAAAACTCAAATATGATCAAGATAAATAATAATCATTTAGAGAGGAAGTAGTAAATATATAACTTCTTGAAAACTTAGTCACACACTAAAAAAATAAATAAAATACCTTACCAGATTGCTTACTTTATAAATTCTAGCTGTAGTACTCAAAATAAAAAAACAAAAACACAAGAAATATAAAAAAAAAACTTCATTTCTTGCTTTTCTTTTGGAAAAATAGGAATTTAATTGATTGAAAAATTATTCTGGATAACAGGTTTTCCGGATAACTGGTTTCCGGATAAGAGGTTCCATACTGTATTAATAATCATAATCGGCCAATTTCTATTTATGGGTGCCCCATTCTCACTGGGTAGACACTTAAAAAACTTCAGTGGGTCCTGCAACTTACTGGGTAATCACTTAAAATCTAGCAGCCATCCTTGTTACCATTTCTTTTTTGCAGAAATCGTTAATCTTCTGTGATATTTTTTCTATGAAGAGGGGGAATTAAGGGAAAAAAAACAATGATTTTTGTAATTTGTGTGTAAATTCTGAAAAAAAATTAGGCATTTACTACATTGGAAAAAAAACCTTAAACTAAATTCATATACTGTAATAATTTAGGGGCCCTGGGGCATATGCCCTCTTGCCCCTGCAATAATCAGTGCCTGGGTGGGAGCCCCCTTTGGCTACGCCACTGGGAGGGGCTGCAGATGCCCACCTTCAAAATAAAATCCTATGTTACTAACTTAAACAGAATTCCTCAGTCCATTCGTATTTATTGTACAGTATAAGTGATTGTTATTGAATATTAGATACTTATTTTGTTCATTTGCCTTATGACCAATTTTGTGCCCATACTCTATTCCAATTTCAAATTCTGCTTTTAAAAGTCTAATTAAAAATCCAAAAGATGGCGCTGCAATCGCCGATTTCGCTATTTTTGGCTAATTTTCTAAAGCCACTTGGCTATTTTCATAAATTTTGATCTGGCAACCCCGCGATAGGTGGCGCTGACAAGTTAACGATTTAAAAAATCCGAAACCTCTCTAATCCTTCCATGCAAACTGCAATTTCGTAGCATGATTTGTTCTTTTTAAATCAATTTTTGAAGTTTTCATGAGCTTCTGACGCATCCTGGTTGCACTTTTTGATACAAAGTTCTATCAATATCAATCGATATAAATGTAATTAAAAAGAAAATCAGGTACTTACGTATTATCCCGGTGGTTCACCAAGACAAGCGATTTTTTGCCAAGATAACCACCGGAGACATTAAATAATTGATAGTTCGGAAAACAATTGGCAACAGTTTTACAGCACATTTGAAGGGGGGGGGGGAAATAAATATTTAGGCGGGATAATACGTAAGCACCGAAAATCACTATTGTTAAACACAGGAAACATGTTTATTTCTATTAGCAACTGTTCCCCATTCTCAGTGAAACATAAAAAGAGATTAATATATATATATATATAGCATATGTATTAATTACCGTATTATTGCTGTAACAAAGACACCATTTAGTAGTATTAACTCAACATAGATCTGCAAAGCGAAGGAATATAATATAGTTGGATGCCTGAAAACATTACACAGCCACTTAATTACCGACAAATCTTAAGTTTCGACTAGATTTTGTATCCTTAATTAAAATATATATATATATATATATATATATATATATATATATATATAGTGATGAATTATATAAACAACTACCCCAATAAGTAATACAAAATACAACTTAAACAGTGAACGGTATTCACAAATGAACACATTCCGGAACATATGAGAATCATTGAAGACATTCCTTTAAAATTATAATCATTTTTTTTTTTGTCAAAATATCAATTTCAGTTGATAAAATTTGTGTAAATTTTTCTAAATCATGTTTTAATTAAGCTATTATAGATTTTGTTTTTTTAAATCTTTAGAAACTAATCATATCTGATAAGTTTCGAAACTGAATTGAATCGTTCCTTACGAACTTCTGTTGTGAGCCGCTCGTCTCTAATGACTAATGGTTTCGCTAATTAACTGCCAATGCGCTTGCTTGTTGTTGACTTGTGCGAATTCTAAAACGAAAGTCATCTTTAACTTTTAGAAAGAAGGAACCTTATTTTTCATCTTTAATAAGTTGAAATTAGCGTAGTTTATACACCCTGTTCTAACACTGATGTTCATGGTGACAAAAAATCTGCTTTGTTTACCGCCCATGATTTGTTAATTTGTGTACTTCTCGTACTGTATGACTAAGTAACATCATATACAGTAATTGGAGGTAAGTTAAAAGCATTATTGTTGAGTAGTTTAATTTTATCATTAAAGAATATATTTGAATATAGAAAATTACTGGCACGATACTCCCCCAAAATGAAATCAGCGGTTGAATATTTCGTAAATATATAGAACTGTAAAATTGTTAGATAGAGAATTTACTTTTGGAGCAATTTTGACTACATGTTCTTTTTATATTGTGCTTGTACTGTTGATTTTGTCATATTTTTGTGCCGTTTTCTGAATTTTAATGAAATATTTCTTTACTTCCGAAATATACTTCAGAGCTCAATCTTGGATAAAACTTTAAATGTCATTGTACAATTTTACATAAACTTATTTCTGTTATTGAAGGCTCAAGGGAAAGGTCTACTTTTCAATGTTAAAAATGGTAATCTTTATGGTAGGTATAAATAACTCCGATAATAAAAAATTACTTTTCAATAATGATGAAATAATACTGTAATTTTCTGTACCATTTATGATGTTTCAATGTGCTGATTGTAGAAGTGTATAGTTTTTCTCTCTGACATAGAATTATTTAGAGTAGTTGAGAAAAGGGACTATATTCCGCATCAGGTGCTGTTTACATATCGATGTTTGTTTACATATTTTTTTTTTTATGATCTTTCTGGTGCCATCATGGGCAGTGCACAATGGGAGTGAAGTACCCTGCCGGTGGTAGTTTTGACTGGCAACCATAAAGAAAAGTGTATCATTTTGGGAATTTGAAATTGGTTCATGTTATGGATGGAAAGGAATGAAATATGTTATTGTATGAAAAGAAAGTGTGTGTGTGTTTGTTAAAAATATGGTGTGAATATAAAACTAAATAAAAGAAAGCATGTTGGTTTTATGTTATAAGCCGGTGGGTGTTAGGGACATTTCTGAGCGGTTAATTTAAAAAAAATAAAGGTAAGTGCTCTATTCTTAACGCATCTTTGCGATGTTTGAGGTTCTTAATGTGAATTTTAAATTGATATTTAAGGGTCATTCCATGTCAAATCAACCAAAAAAATGGAGTTTTGACACCCATGATCACGGATTTTGATAAAATTTGGCATGAATGTTCCTTATGTGGTAGTAAGAAACCCATGAATTTTTTTGCCCCTGGTGCTGATGGTTTTGGTTTTATGGCTCGTCAAACTTTTGAAGATTTCAATTTTTGGATCATTTTTGAACTAGATTTTAAGGCAACACTTCTAAGCAAAAAACCTTCTCATTTGTTCACTAATTGTTTTATCTTCTTGAAATTTTGTACCCTTGTTGATTAAAGTATAAGGATTTTAGAAATAAATGTCTAAAATTGATTAATCTTTTCTTTGTATTTTTTAAAATGCTACAAATTGATTTTTGAGAAATTTTTAGTGAGTTCACTTAAAAGTGAAAACTCACTAAAAGGGAAAGCTATTATCAAAAAACATTTTGTTCAGAAAAAAGCTTATATATATGCATTATCTTAGGATGAAATAAAATTAATGGTTCCGTCATTCCTTCAAATTAAAAAATTAGCATTTTTATCATTTTTGTTATGAAATTCTGTGTACATTATGAGTCAAATCAACAAATAAAATCCATTGTTGGCAACAATGTTCTTGGATTTTCATGAAATTTGTCATGAATGGTCCTTCTGCAGTAGTTATAAACCCTGCAACTCCTTTTTGTCCTGGTGTTAATGGTTTTGATTTTATGGGCAGCCAAATTTTGATCGTTTTCACTATTCCACAATTTTTGAGTCACATATTCATAACATACCGCCTTGGAAAATTATTTTTAATTTTCTCACTAATCACTCAATCTTTCTGAGTTTTGCTCTCTTGTTAGCAGGGGTGGATCCAGAGAAATCATCTAGGGGGGGGGGCTCCGTTTTTCATTAGGATGATACATTGATTTCCCAATACTTTTTCTCCCAATGTGTAATTAGACAGGGTATATCACAACTAAATAAGTATGTTGTCTGCTGCAAGAACCGTCAAAGAAAACTCAGAAAGGGGAGGGGGGGGCAGAGCTATCGTGCGCCCTATACCGATCAAGTTATGGCCGATGCTCATAAGCTACGTGTTTTATGCGTTTCAATGGACGACGGGACTGATACGGGAAAAAAATGTTCCGTTGCTCTCTCCATTGTGTTGGGGGACAGTGTTTTAAGGTTAACACATTAATCTTTTGTTGGTAGATCCCGACTGGCCTTTAAAAGTCGTAAATTTTGCCAGAAAAATGTCGCCTTAACCCCTGTAGTGACGACAAGACGTGGCTAAGCAGCAATGGCAATTATTCATTTTGTTGTTCTCGGGTACTACCCATTAACATTTTAGAGTGTACAGAGTACAACTGCTGAATGCAATATTGAACCCATTTCACAGCCACCGTCCAATATACAGTGTTCACAGCATACATTTTCACATTTTAGGATGGCATTAAGTTTTCCAGTTTAAGTAATTCCCATCCTTTTCAGTGAGGACTATAGTAAATAAACCTCAATCGCTATTTACAACTACAGTACAGGACCAATTAACCGGAATCCAGAAAACCGGAAAAAATAAAGATAGGCCGGGAATAGTTTTTCTTCTATCCAATAGATGGCGCCACCAAATTTTTAACCAGAAAAACTTAATAAGAATAGACTCTGAATAGTTTCTCTCTAGAATTGTATTGTAAGTAGAACCTCTCAAATCCGGAATTTCTATAATCCGGACAAAATTCGGCCTTCCAAATAATAATAAATTGATATTAAAAACCAAAAAAAAAAAAAAAATGCTTTTTTGTATCTCCTCAAAATGCAAATAGATGACAGCACCAAAAAGAATGAAGACATTTTATGCTTATTTTTTTTTTTTTTTCACAGTTTTTATTTATTTTACTCATAGAAGGTTTTATATTCACTGCATCAAATCCCAAAGATGTATGTGCACTTTTGAGGTAGATAGATACGATATTTTCGTCCACCACCGCTTTGTACTGGTGGGTTTGCTTGCCAATTCAATTCTGGTGAATTAAAGTTTGCAATTTCATTATAATACTAAAACCAGAAACATTATTCTTGTTAATAGAATAGTGTCGGACAGGTTCTAACATTAAAAAAAAAAAGCATAATTATAAAAAAAAAAACAGTCTTTTAGTGGTGGCAGGCCCGGACTGGCTCTCTTGGGGGCCCTCGGCTACAGATTTAAAAGGGGCCTCTTCAGGAGTCGATTTGGGAGCCCTGCGCAAAAGCTTCATTGGGGGGCCCGGGCGCTTGCCCCAAATGCCCTCCCGGAAATCAGGCCCTGCCTCTTACTGAGGAATTTAGAGGAAATAGAATATTAGAATATGTAATATTTGAAAATTAGGCTTACGTGCCTAAAAATCACATTTAACTATTTTAGAGATTTAGGGGTCCCTGACTTTTCGGGGGTCCTCTTGCGTCGCGTGGTTTCTGGGATCCTCCGCTGCGTCATTGCGTAAGATTGCTGGAAAATAAATAATCAAATTACTCTTATTATAAAGTTGCATATCCACTTTTGAATGCCTCACCATGGCCCCCTTGGGCCTGGGGCCCTCGGCGATCGCCGACCAGCCGACCTGGGTGGCATGCCCAGCAGACAATCACTTCGAAAACAAAACAAAGGAATCTATCAAGGCAAAAGCAGATGAAAAGATCATATTCACCTGCGTCAAAAGCGCATACACATTTGCAGAATCCAAAGCAGGCCAGAACGCTCGCTGTTAAAATGAAAGAGTGAAAAATGTAAAGGAGAGGAGGGGGAGAGAGTTAAATAAACACTTGGGCCGGAAGCACGTTGATTACGTAATATGACTATATGAGCAGACATCGAGTTGTTTGTTTTAGGCTTTGAATGCTGTGTGATGATGTTTTATTTTTTCTGATATTTGTTGCTTTTGGATTTATTTTAAGAGTGATCAGCGCTTCTTGAACATGCCAATTAATTGTATGTTTTACTGTAATAATAAATTATAAAAGGGTATTTGTTCAGTATTAAACGATATACATCAGGAGCGTATTTAAGAAGGGGGCAGAGGCGGGCCGCGCCCCCTCCGAAAATATAAAGCAATTATTATAAAACATGTATTTTAAAACATTTATATTAACTCAACTATCATTCAGATTAAAGTTTTACAGTCCAATTTATTGTTTTAATGTAAAGTAATCATGATTTATATTATAAAATAATAATTTTTTATTATTTTATAATATAAATCATGAGATAAAAGAGTATAATATAAATCATGATAATATAAATAGAGTATAATATAAATCATGAGATTAAGATAAATATTTAAAGATCTTACTCCTATTATCATTATATTATTTTATTATCCACAAAAAATTATTTTTAGTTACCTTTAAAAAAGCTAGTAAAAACAAGCAATACAATAAAATTAGGTTTCATGAAAATCAAAATGAGTCAGTTGTTTCATTTTTTGCCTTCCCGTAATTCTTTCTTCCAGATTTTCTCAAATGTGAAATGCGTCAGCTTCCATTTTATGAATTTTTCTAGCTAACCAGCCGAAGCCTGAAAATTTTGCATTCCAAATTTTTCTGCCAGAATAACAGCACTGCAGTAATTGCTTGATTTTATTTTCTTTTGGTAATACGAACAATTATCTACATGAGGGATCAAGGCTGAGTACGGGGTGCCCTACGTGTGGGGGGGGGGGTTTCTAAGAGGTCTTAATCCATATTTATGAGAAGTTTCAGAGAAAACTGCATAAGATTCCGAACAGCTAGATTGAGTTTGAACCAGGCACTTTTCTGCTCCCAGTTGCGAGCGCTATGCGCTCAGCCACTCGTCGGGCCTCGAGAAATTGGAGTTATGGAATATGTCATGTTATGTGGCAAGCATATACCAGAGGCATCTGCATTCTGGGGCGGTTTTGCCTTGGTCGGAGGATTTTTTCAGAGGTTCTGGCGCGTATTCGCATTAAATCTGGAGAAAAACATCTGGAAAAACTCCAGATAGTTAGATCGAGAGTCGCGCGGTAGGCCCAAACGCGGGACCTTCACACTTCAACCATCTATCATGTCGAGTGTCTGATCAAGTCTGCCATGGTGGGGCCCAGAAATTAGAATGTTGGATGCTCTTGCTTCATGCAACCATTTGCATGCAGAAGTGCCTTCTCAAACTCTTCCAATCGGCCGCATTGACTTTTCGGTCGTTTGGATTTGAATCCCAAACTAAATTTTTGCGCTGCTTCAAGAATTTTATCTTTGCTTCTAAAATAACTTTGAGAATACACTCAGGTAGTTGAGATTGTCTTGCGAATTGCACTTTTGACATTCCCCACTCTTAAAGTTTTTTTCCCTTGTTTCTGTAGCGTAAGATGAAAAAAAAAATCATTGTTAAACAGAAACGACCTCGTCTTTGAATAGAAATTATTTACGTTGGAGTTGCTGGGACTTTGAAATATCGTCTTTAGAAAGAGATCGTCATTAAACAGAGAGTCAACTGTATATACAGTGCTACTTTTTTAAATTTCAATTCATGAGAAAATTTACAATTTTTTTAAAAACTTCCTTAATCCATAGTGTATTTCTAGCTCTGGGGGGGGGGCTCGATCCCCCAGAGCCCCCCCCCCCCCCCGTGTATCCGCCACTGCTTGTTAGTTAGAGAATGGAGATTTCAGAAAAAAATGTGTGAATATATATATTTCTTTTATAAACTTGTTTTTGGTATGTCTGCCGATTTCAAGTGAAAATTTTCTTAAAAGTATGATCATAAGTTATAAATTCATTTTCTAAGTTTCTTACATAATAAAATTATAAATGAAAGAAAATCCCAGTGTCAAAAGCACACAAAATATACAAAATAAATTGGACACAAATGAAGAAAATGACTTCTCAATATATTTTTTTCATACATGTGGACCTAAACATCATTTAAAATGTCAAAAATTATACAGTGTGGGTTCCAGTAAGCAAAGTGCTTAGAAAGCTTACCCCCTCTCGAATTTACAACAATGACTGGACGTACTTATAATATCAGTGAAAAGCTAAAAGATGAAATTTCAGATTTTTTTTTTCTGTTACCTCAAATTAAATTATTTATTTCAAACAGATACAGGGAAAGATATATACCATCGCTAAAAGTTATACAGATTTTATGAAAATTATAAACAGAATTAATTTTTTACTGAAGAGACTGTTCTTGGGTGCAATAATGTCTGTTCATAAGTGCGATTTTGGCATCACTTGTGAGACCCTGTATCTCTGAAAGCAACCTGATATCACTCATGAAATTTCTATCACCTACTTCTGCATATAAGACTACTTTCCTGTCAGAATTTCATAATTTTTAATTCAGTCACTTTTTAATTATTTAACTGCAAACTTAGCAATTTTTTACAAAATGGCCATGTTTGAGTAATTATTTTTAAAAAAGGAATAGCTTCTTATTACTCATACTTTCCCTGGGAATAGTATTCTATTGTATCTATTTAGGAATGCAATTATTAAGCTGAGTCTTATTTCCTTCTATTGAAATTTTCATGTCAAAAACGCCATTTTCTTCATTGACAAATGAAATTTTTACATTGTATTTTCAGTAACTTCTTCAAGTTGTAGAAAAAAGTACTAATTAGCAAAAATTTAGAATATTTCCTTCTGATTATAATGATTTTTAAATAATTAAAGAACTCTTATATTTAAAAAAGTTATGAGGTTTTCTGTGAACCTCTATTTTCATCAAAAGTCCCTCATGTTGCCACCTAAAAATGGCCACCAAAAAAATCCTAAGGGCCTAAATTTTTTTGAAGACTTGTTTTGAACAATATAGTGGTTAATTAACTGACAAAAAATAAAAAGGATAAAAAATATCGAGCAACAGGGTCTGGATGATTTCACATGGACTGACCCCTCACAATGTATTAAACCATTGTGAGCAAGAATTAGTTTTCTTGCACACAGCATTCTGTTCTTAGGCCTGTCCTGGGTACAATCAATGTTCTACTGTAACTGAACTGACAGACGATACTAATTTATACATTTTTCAGCATCATCTCAATAATTGAAATACTTGAGAAATAATTTTTTTACCATTCAGTATGTTATAAGCATTTAGAAAACTGAAACAATGTTCTTACTTTTATTACAGCAGAATTCTGTGTTCCACTCCATCATCTTCAGTAATCAATTCTGTACTCACATGGATGTGAAAGATCTGACAAAAAAAATATGTTCACAGCATCTACATTTAAGTAAGGTTATCATACAAGTCGGCCTTCTTTTTAATGCAGCATATGTCAGAAAACGCCTTCAAAAATGCTGAGCTTAAAGATACATCACCGCACACATACACGGGAAAAAAACGTCATGTGTGCAATCTGTGTAAGAAAGAATTCTCTCAGAAAGGAGGATTGTTTAGACATCTTCATTCACACACACGTGAAAAACCTTATGTGTGTGATTTATGTCAAAAAGGATTCTACAATAAAGCAAACTTGAAAAATCATCTTCATATCCACTCAGGAGAGAAACCTCATGCGTGTGACATATGTAACAAAAAGTTCTCTGATAAAAGTAGCTTGATTAATCATCTTCGTACCCACACAGGAGAGAAACCTCATGTGTGTGACTTGTGTCAAAAAGGATTCTCCGATAGGTCAAATTTGAATATACATCTTCTTACCCACACAGGAGAGAAACCTCATGTGTGCGACATATGTCAAAAAAGATTCTCCCAAAGGGCAAATTTGAATACACATCTTCGTACCCACACAGGTGAGAAATCTCATGTGTGTGACATATGTCAAAAAAGATTCCCCCACAAGTCACAATTGAGTAGACATTTTCATACCCACACAGGAGAGAAAGCTCATGTGTGTGACATTTGTCAGAAAGCATTCTCCGATAAAGGAAACTTTAAAACACATCTTCGTTCCCACACGGGAGAGAAACCTTATGTGTGCGACATATGTCAAAAAAAATTCTCCCACAAGCCAAACTTGAATAATCATCTTCGTATCCACTCAGGAGAGAAGCTTCATGTGTGTGGCATATGTCAAAAAAGATTCTCCCTAAGACAGCACTTGAATGCACATTTTCTTACCCACACAGGAGAGAAACCTCATGTGTGTGACATTTGTCAGAAAACATTCTCTGATAAAGGAAACTTTAAAAGACATCTTCTTACCCACACAGGAGAGAAACCTCACGTGTGTGACATATGTCAAAAGACATTCTCCCAAAGGCAACACTTGAATGCACATTTTCTTACCCACACAGGAAGGAAACCACATGCGTGTGACATTTGTCAGAAAACATTCTCTGATAAAGGAAACTTTAAAAGACATCTTCTTACCCACTCAGGAGAGAAACCTCACGTGTGGGACATATGTCAAAAGAGATTCTCCCAAAGGCAATACTTGAATGCACATTTTCTTATCCACACAGGAGAGCAACCTCATGTGTGTGACATATGTCAAAAAAGATACTGTAATAAGAAAAACTTGAATAGACATCTTCATACCCACACAGGAGAGCAACCTCATGTGTGTGACATATGTAAGAAAGGGTTCTCTGATAAAAGTAGATTGATTAATCATCTTCGTACCCACGCAGGAGAGAAACCTCATGTGTGTGACATTTGTCAAAAGAGATTCTCGAAAAAGCAAAACTTGAATACACATCTTCGTACCCATACAGGAGAGAAACCTCATGTGTGTGACATTTGTCAAAAGAGATACTCGAAAAAGCAAAACTTGAATACACATCTTCGTACCCATACAGGAGAGAAACCTCATGTGCATGACATAGGGTAACAAAGGGTTCTCTGATAAAAGTAGCTTGATTAATCATCTTCGTACCCACACAGGAGAGAAACCTCATGTACGACTTATGTCAAAAAGGATTCGTCGAAAGGTCAAATTTGAATACACATCTTCTTACCCACACAGGAGAGAAACCTCATGTGTGTGACATATGTCAAAAAAGAAACTCCAAAAAGCAAACAGAAAGATTTTTCTGTTAAATCAGACTTGAATATGCATCTTCGCATCCATACGGAAGAGAAGCCTTATGTGTGATCCATGTAAGAAAGCTTTTTCTATTAAATCAAACTTGTATCGTCATCTTCGCACCCATACAAGAGAGAAGCCTCATGTGTGTGATGTGTGCAACAGGACATTTTCTGAGAAAGGAAACTTATTTTGTCATCTTCTCTCTCAGAGAAGTAGCTTAACCAGGGTTGGGAAGTTTTTGACGCATGACAGTTTTTGACAGTTTTAACCATGGCTTAAACTGTCATGTCAAAAACCTCATTGCAATATTGCACTTATAGTGTTTCAAATATTAATTGATGTGTTTAATATTGCATACATTGTATAAGCTATGAATATGCATGAAATGTTAATACTAATTTTTTAAAAATATGATCATCTTTTTTACATTTTTTATAAAACATGTTGTCTAGAAAAGGGAAAAGAAAGTGGAAAGAAGTTTAATTATGTATCCAATGTAGACAAACAATATTCTTGTTATTGTCAGAACAATATTTTATCTTAAGAGTAATGATAATCGATACATTTGCTCTTACAATATCAAAATTCTAACGTATCAATTTCAATAAAAGATTAGTTATGCTTCGTGGAAAAAAATGAACGAAACTAATAAGTATTATTTTATTGTAAAATATTTTGTTCTTTGTGTATGTACTGAATTTATTAATCAGCATGTAGAAAAATAAAGCACTATAATTAACAGAAATGTTTATTTTTTTTTATTTCTGTCAGGGTTATTTTACTTATTTTTAAGAAAATAAGAGCATTTTGTGTTTTATAAGAATGTGTGCTTACTCATTACATTTAAGTTCTGAAATTTTTTTGCTAATTCTATTTTGAATGTGAAACTTTAGTATACTGATAATCAATGGTGCTGATCTTTATTTTATTTAAACGACTGAAATTACTGTTTTATTGGCTGTTGCTTAAAACCTTTTCAATTTAGGTTTTTAGATTAAATCAAAAATAAATGTCATTTAGGAAATGTTTAGCCATACCTTTATTTGAAAAACTACCAACCATCATTTATCTAACTGCATGTACAGTACCATGTACCCTATTGAAAATGATCTATGTATCATTTATAGTTCTTAATAGAAATAAAAAAAATTCCAATACATTACACTATGGGCGGTCATATTCTTACAATTCTGCAATCAGTATATATAATGATATATTATCTTTCTAAAGTTTATCATATAAATGCATTAAACTAATTATTATTAATGATCTAAACTTGTGTGTATCATAATTGTTTTTAAAAGATATGTAATTAATTTTAATTGTGCATTTAGTTTAATGAAAAATTAAAGTATTCTGCATAATTAGTTTGACATTTTGTTCTCTTTCTTTAATAGATTAGTTTTACCGTTTAAACCAGGTTTTGACATTTTAAACCAGTTTCTGATGCATGTCATCTCAAAAACCCAACCCTGAGTTTAACTATTCATCTTCTTAACAATTCAGGAGAAAGGCCTTATACCCCTGAAGTGTGTATTCTTTTTCGCAGAAATGAAATTTGTATTGCTATCTTTCCATCTATACAAGGGAGAAACCATATGTTTGTGTGTATAAAAAAAAAAGCAAGCTTTCTCTCAGAAAAATTATATTGAATGTCAGGGTTTACCAGGACATGCGTTTTCATTGGTAAAAACCTGGAGTAAAATAGACAAAAACCTACGAATGGCATAGTCAGATAAGATATCAGGATATATCGATGTAATATACAAATCACTGAAATATATAATTGAAAACAAAAAATTAGTCAATTCTGTAAGCTGCTGATACAGTACTTTAATTACAGAGATTTTATCGTATTTTCTACTCCCCGTCTATAAAGAGAATAACAGATGTCCAGTATCGTTTGCATTCGACTAGTAAGTACTGTTCCCATTCCCTTACTTTTTTGGTAAAAATTGTCAAAAGAGTAAGACCTAAAAAATATATTTTTTTTTTTTAAGTATGTAAAAAAATAGAAAAAATGAAATGTTTTCTCAGATCATGGGAGAAAAAAACAGAATGATTTTTGATATTATAAGACACCAGATGTATCTTGAAATGATGTGATAATTAGAATTTAATACTGATAAAATTGAAGAAAATTGTATGGATTCAAATAGATTTGGTGTACAGTAAGCTGCAACATCGCATTATGTTACGGACACAGTTTGGCAAACTGTTTTACCATTAGTGCAAAAGAGTTGCCAACTCTCCTGATTTAGACAAGAGACTACTGATTTTTAAATGACTATGTCATTTTATCTCTCAACACCCTTTATTGAAAACTGTGTCCCAAAAATGCGACATAAAAAAGCCACATAATTTTACATGTATTTAAATACTATTAGTTCACAACAGCTTTAATCTATTGTTACAATATTTCGTAAGCTGTAGAATATGCTTCACTTGTATTTTCTATAAATAGGTTACACACATAAAAATTTCAACATAGGGTTACCAGGCGAAATACGCGAAAGATGAGCGATAAAATGACATAGTCAATTAATATTGTTTTAATATGGCAATAATGAAACTAAAAAATTCGGGGGGGTTCAGGGGGTCTCCCCCTGACAGGGCTCGAACAGCAGAGATTTTTATTAATCTCCTATGAACCCAATTTTCAATATTTTTTTGTTCTTCATTTCCCCCCTGATTTTTATAATTTATAATTCTGAAAACTGTGGTGTTCCAGATTTGGAATCATTAAAAGTTTTGTCATGTCATGTAACACTTCTCAGCACTTTTTCCTTTCCTGCAAAACTGCACTTACCTGGCACATTAACCCTTTGAGGTGCAACCCTTTCCCAATGCTGAAAAAAGGGCAGCCATTGCTATCGATCGACTTAACTAACAGCAAGATGGCGGACGATCGAAACGTTCATCGCGTACCACAGATCTAGACATTTTTAATGCAGACTAGTTGTGCTGCACAGCTAGCTGCGTCAAAAAAGGGTCTCCGGACCCCCCCCCCCACCCGAATTTTGGATTTTTGTTACTAAAATGGTAATGGTATAGTATTTTTGTGTAAAATTCTGCCTTTTTTACTGTTTGGACCCCCCCCCCCCCCAAAAAAAAAAAATATTTTTTTGGATACGTGCCTGCCTATAATGCTTGTATTTTTTACATTTTTTTCCTGTGTGTGTGTTGCAGGCAAAGCATTGAATGATGCACATAATGCCCTAACTGGAAATAAAAAAGAATACCCAGCTGTTGAATATTCCATGTTGACCAACAAGCAAGCATGTACCTCACAGGTCAGTTTCAAGATCTTAAAACAAGAGCCAACTTGGAACCAACCTCTTCCTTCCGTCATGGTGGAGAACTGCCCTGGGGGACGTCAGGGGCTCTCTTCTGACCAGGGAAAGATGGCTTCTCCAGCCGACGATGGGTCCAGTGCAAGCAGTAAACACAAAAGATTGCTTGCCAGCACAAAAACCCATGCCTGCGAGATTTGTAAAAAAGCATTTCTGAGACTGTCTTCTCTGAAACTGCACTTGCGTGTTCACACGGGGGAGAAGCCGTACTCCTGTCACGTGTGCCCGAGGGCATTTGCTGCAGATAGCACCCTGAGAAAGCACCTCCTCCTTCACTCCGGGGTGAAACCTCATGTGTGTGACTGCTGCAAGGCGACTTTTCAAAGTCAAGCAGGACTGAAAGGGCACTGGTGCCATGCGTCGTCTCCTCACCCCACTGTGTCGAATAGGCACGCGAACACTCACACTGGGGAGGAACCTCACATGTGCGGCTGGTGCCAGAAAGGATTTTCCACTTCAAAGGTGTTGGAAACCCACCGCACAAGTCACGCTGGGGAGGAACCTCGTGACAGCACAAGTCACGCTGGGGCGAAACCTCATGACATTTCTGTGTCCGCCGCTGGGGAGAAGCCCCATGCGTGCGAAATCTGCCGGAAGGGGTTCGTGAACAGTGCCAATCTCAACAGGCACCGCCGTACGCATACCGGGGAGAGGCCCTACTCGTGCCACGTGTGTAAAAGGGCATTTTCTACTCGCTCCATCTTAAAGGCGCATTTTCGCACCCACATTTTTAAAAAGCCCTACCCTTGTGAGTTCTGCCATAAGTCGTATTCCCAGCAGTATGGCTTGGACAGGCATTTGCTTTCCCACATCAAGATTTGTAGTCCAAAGACAGAGATCGTTGACCCGTCCACATAAAAAATTTGTATCTGATAGACGTACTTTTCATTTCGAGGGTGCCATACACACAAACAAAATCCTAATATAAGGAATAGTTTGCCTTAACCCTTTAAAGCGCAGTGATCCCGCTCTGGGAACACCCAACTCTGACGTTTTGACTGTTGCCAGTCACGAAGAATAGATTGGATTTCTATAAAAATAGTTGCGGGTGACAGAGCTCCACGAGAATCCTTTACTTTTTAGCATGTCATTTCCCGTAAAAAAATGGTCACGATTCTTTTTAACAGCGCTGACACCTGCTGAAAAATGGAAGAATGCGAGAACAGCTAGATAGATTGCCCAATGCTGAAGAAGGGGCAGCCGTTGCCATCGCTCGACTTAACGACCAGCAAGATGGCTGTGCCCGGTACAGCCAGCTGCCGTACTCAAAAAAGAGTCTCTAGATCTGTGGCACGCGATGAACGTTTCGATCGTCTGCCATCTTGCTGGTCGTTAAGTCGAGCAATGGCAACGGCTGCCCTCTTTTGAGCATTGGGAAAGGATTGCGCCTCAAAGGGTTAACAATAGTGTGATCAGTCGATCCATCTCAATTTTCTTAATGAAAGCTAGCCTAGGGTGTGTCTACCAGTCAGGAAAGTTTGGGAAATAGGTCAGGAAAGTCTGAAAACTTCTCCAGAAGAATAAACTTTCCTCCATGTAAAAATTTCTGGGCAGTTTTTTTTTTTTTTTTTTTCCTTCCTCATCAGATTTCAGATTGAAAAATGCTGTTAGTTTATGTTTAGATAGAATGAATGATTCAGAATGTTTGTTTAGTCTGCGATGCTCGCACCTGTTTTACATTCTGTGGCAGGGTGTTTCCTTGGCGCAGAACTTTGCCCTCCCTTGTGACAGAGGGGACAAAAGCTATCTGCGTATGACCAGTAAAAAAAATAATAAATTTTCATTATTATCACTTTGTATTCTTCCAGATTTGAAGTGTAGTAGACCAAAAGATAAAAATTTGTGTTTGAAATTAGACATCTGCATTTAATAGTGTCATCCAGATAAATCCCATAAGTACCACCAGTAATATCAGCCAATATTCGTTAAATCTGAATCAACCAGTATCTTCCTTAGAACTAGTAAATTTTTTTTCTCTATTTAAATCAAGTGCAGCAAAAGTATTTTAGTCGAAATTTTTTTTTTAGGCAAGTTATAGAGGATTGTGCTGTTGACGGATTTCCCAAAGTGAAATGTATGTATGATCATGAAATTTTTTTGAGAAACTCCCAAAAGTCAGGAAATTGACTTTCACAAATTGAGTAGATAGCCAGTAGTCAAGGATCGATGCAGACAAATTTGAGTCTGTTTTACAACCTCTTCCCAAAAATGTAATCAATTAAAGCAACTATTCTTTGTCACTTTACTATATATTTTGTTTTGTGAATTATTTAAAAAAAAATTGATTTACAAACTTGGTATGAAAATTCATAAAAATAACTATTGTAATTCATAAAAATAAACTGTTTTCACAAAACTGGGGTTCTAGTATTATTTTCATCATATTAGCATCATTTGGAGAGCCACATTTCAAGTAGCCTCTGTTGCTTGCGCATTCTTTGTGTAGCAATATTGGGCGCCAAGTAGACTTTCCAACTTTTATTCTCGTATTTACCGGACTTTCGCGATTAAAATGTGGGACATGGCTAAAGAAAAAAATGGTATCCAGCTTATTTATTACAGGATGGCTACTTTTACTGAAATCACAATATTACTTATTTAGAAGCATATAATCACTTCTTTTGAGATCCTATTTATTTAGGAAAGAAACTTAACATCTCATCTCTTCTGAGATCATTATAATTTATCAAATTATTTAATTACTTATTCTATATTTATCGGCCATCCCGCACACACCTTTCACGGGACGTGTCCTCTGAAGTCCTAGAAACGGGACGTCCCGGCTCTCGCGGGACGGTTGGCGACCCTAGCCAACGCCTCCTAGATAAGAAAGCCTTATAACTCCTACTTCACCAATCTTTGACGTCATCGCTTGGCCTACGAAAGGTACGTTATCACAGTTTTAATTTCGCAAACTAAAACTATTTAAAATTTCTGGTGAATGCTACAAATATTAAAAAATATCTTCAATTAAACATTAAAATTAAAATACCTTTCTCATACAAAATTATTCATTATGATCTATTTCATTATCATATTATCTAATTAGTCATGGTTAAAAACTACCGTTTGTCGCAAAATTATATTTTTTATCTCAAATTATAAAATATTGCTATTCGTGGGTAAATTCACCAGAAATTTTTTATAGTTTTATTTTGTGAACATAAAATTTTTAAATGTAGGCCTAGTGATGACGTCAAAGCGTGGTGACGTAGGAGAGGTTTCTGATACTTTTGCAAAGCCCCTTACTGAATACTGCTATTTTTTTTTTTTTTTTTTATCTTCATATTTACAATCTGTTTTGTATAACCCCTGCTGAAAGTCACAGTGATTGTAAATATTTTCATTTACCATTTCAAAAAATTTTGTCTCTTACACTTCTGTTTTCATACATGTGACCGGCCCACTGTATAGAGCATTTCGACGGACCCCTCCTCACTGCGATCGGTCGTCGTCTTGCGTGACAGCTTGGGGTTCTCGTAATGTATTTCAATGGGGAAAACCCGATTTTCAACATTCAAAAAAAGTATTAAATTTAATTTTTTGGATGATTGTAATGGGTGGAATTTGTTAATCAGACATTCGACTTTTGTGTCCCAGGTGGCGTTTAATATTTTAAAAAGCTTAACATATAATATTTTAATGATATTTCAAGCAACTTTTTCCGCTGGTACTGCGTTCGGAAAGACAACATTATGTACGGGAATGAACACAACGTTTGTTTTACGATTCGGCAGATTATTCGGATTACTGTTTGTTTACAAATATCATTGTTGTGCATGCGAAATTTTCTTACGTTGTGAGATTTATGCAAGAATAAAGTTTTGTTTTTGAATTATAATTCATCGGATATTCTGTATGCCCTAGAAAACATCAAATTCCATTAATATTTATAATAAAGAAGTGTTTATTTAAATTCCTATTACGATATATTCAGATTGTTTTTTTTTTCTTTTATAAAAAATAAATGTACTGCTTGTTATTATTTATCATAGTGTTCTTTTAAATATGTAAATGCCTGTAAAATAAGACCAGTTATCCCATTAATAAAAAAGTGTAACATATGCATCGCATAACATATTTGTACATGTAATTAATCTAATACGTCTGAATATGAATTAAAAAAATAATCCAATAAATCAACTGAATTAAAGACGTAGACCAATTAATGTAATCTTTACTTAGTTGCATAATTATTTAAATTGACAGTAAACATGAGTGCAAAATGTAAATGTATAATTCCATAAAGCTTCTGCCTTTTTATTATAAGATGGAAAACATTTCTGTTTCGCAATGTTAGCTCATAAAACTGTACTATCTAAACAATTCTACAATTACATTTTTGAATTTTGTTTCTAGTTAGAATCAGAACAGAAATCAAAAGCTGGAACTCTGACCCTGTATTTCTTATTTCTGGGTGAATTTTTACATATTAGGCAAAACCCAGCAAAGCTCATGAATACTTTGCTCCGAAGCCCAACACTAGTACATTAATTCATAAATTTTCCCCTTTTCAAGCACAAACTGATTTTAGCAGACAAGACAAATCATATTCACTTCACCTCGACCAGATTTGAGAGTCCTAAGACCATCAGAATTTGGGTGTTTTCTGTATAATGTTTATATTTCTTCCTGCTAATTTCCGACTATTTAATTTTATATCACTGTTCTGTGAAATAATTATTATATGGGAAAATCTTTAAATTATTGTTATTTTAGTTAAATGTGCTACCAACCCCATATTGCAGGGGTTTGCAGTTCGCTACTGAGTATTAACATAAGAATATTAAGGCTCCGGCACCTTTGTTTGCTAGAAATTGCCGCTAGCCCTGGAGAATTACATGTTTTCTCATTGAAAAATTTCTTTCGTTAATTCCCAAAATGTTACACTTTTTGTATATAACCCACATACAAAAATATCCCCAATCAGTAAAATGTGCTCCATATTCTAATGAGGTGATGTACAAAATTTGAGAATTATATCCAGAAAAGTGTCAAATGTATGAAGATAATACGTACTGACTTAAACCACTTTTCAGTAGCTCTGTAAGGGAAAAAAATCACATTTTAAGGGTCATATGGATAATTTGAAAGAATATGTTACATTCAAATTCAAGTATAGACCCCAATCATCTTTGTTTATAGATATCTCTTAAGACCTTTTATGATGAAAGGCTGAAATTTTGTACTAATCTCATTTGTGCATGGGGTACATTTTACTTATTGGGAATTTTTTTGTATGGTAGTTGTAAGCAAATTTAAAAAGTGTTAACTCTTTGAAAATTAACAAGAGGAATTTTTTCGTACCTTATTAGCACTTAGGTGCTATTTCTTTCTAGCACGGTGTGGCAAGTAGACACTTTTCAAGTTTCTTGGTTTATGGCACATTTTCAATATTCTTGGCAAAATTTTCAATGTTCTTGGGACTTGGTGTAATCACTTTTAGTGATTACATCGTGCAACCATGTTTTTCGGTTCAATCACAACTAGTGTGTCGGTAAAAGATTTTGCAATATGCACTAATCCAAAACATTTCACCACTAGGGGCTAAACTACAATATATGAAATTTTCAGTAACAGAAGTATGCGAACAGGAGTCTATAGGAGCACTTACAGTTATCATTATCCTCTCTATATCGCAGAATTGATTGAATAGATTAAGAGAAACTGAAATTTATCCAGATTTCATATACCCGAGTGCATAAATAAAATCTGGAAGAATTTCAGTTTCCATTTTTTCAATTCACATTGCCTAAGTATCTTTAATAGATAAAGAATTAAAGCATGTTATCACTTTTTGGGGCACTATGCGTGTGTCTATACAATTTACAAACACTAATATTTTTATTTCCGTGTATAATGTACAAAGAAGTATGTGATCGCAAAAAAATTGGGTATCCAGATTTTGACTACCTCTAAATATACTTTTAAGAGTTTTTGAGAGACATCTCATTATACGCATGTATGTATGTTCCTATAAATTCATGTACAAACATTATGACTGACAGCTTCATCATTTTGATCAGTGTTTCCCTGGCATCTGTACGTATGTATGCAACTCGCATATCTCAAAAACTATGAGCCGTACAATGTTGAAATTTTCTATTTAGGATTGTAACATCTACATCCATACATTTTGCTGTATGGACAGAAATTCCTTAAAGTGTAATTTAGAGATATTAAGTTATTTCAAATGAATCAAAAGTGATATATGTTGTTAAGGATTACAAAATGAATCTTGCCATCAAAAATGGTACCTTTATCATTTACAATTCTACTGCAGCACTCAAAAAAATTCCAACACATTACAGTCAATGGCAATTTCAGAGACATTCATCTATTATAAGCAGAATAACATCTTACCATATGGTTAGATAATGGTCCGGTGACGATCAGCCACCTCCCTCAAAAACTGCATCAGTCTCCAAACTTGGCAACTTTTGGTGTATATATGTATATATTTCATTCGCATATCTCAAAAACTATTAGTCGTAAATTGCTGAGATTTTATATACAAGATTGTTGTAACATCTTGTTGTACACCTAGATTTTTGATTCCAATCTTTTGGAGAGTTTGCAGGACAACCCAAAAGAATTTTGGTACTTGCATGTTATCCTTGCGGTCTGCTAAGACGAGCGATTTTTCACTTAGATAAATGCAGGTTGCTTGAAATCATGATGGTTCTGAATACAACTGGCAGCAGTTTGCCAGCACATTTTCAAAAAAAAAAATAATTTGGCGGGAATGTCTACCGGGATAATATGCAACTACCAGAATTCCAATACATTAATGTCTGGAGTCAGTTATTGTTTAGTCCATGCACAAAATCTCACTATTTGCCATCCAGCTTGTCAAGTTTTGCTGAAATATTGCCAATTTAACGCCAAAAATAATTACGCATTTTGCATGACTAAAACCACCATTTTAACCATAGAATGTTAAAATTTTGTATTTAGAACTATTGTAACATGTAACTGTGCTTTTGAGTGCTGTCGACTGAGTAATTTATTTACAGGGTCACCCAAAAGATTTAAAATACATTAAGGGTCTATAGATATGTTCGTTTCATTAAAAATTCGTGATGAATAACTATTTCAGCTGTGACTGAAATCTCGCTAACTATCTCAAGCTTGTTGGCTTTTGTCAAAATATTGCCCAATTAAGTAAAACAAATCTTTAAAATTGAACTCAGCTTGGCGGTAAACTTTAGAATTGCAGTATTTTGTCTCTTTCAAACGAAATATGTTTAGATGAAGTGCACTGAAAATATTTCTGATTTAATAGAGGTACAAGGAAGTCATGTGGTGTCCGTATCAGATTTATTAGTTGAAGGATGTGAAAAAAAAAAAAAAAAAGCAATTATAATAAAAGGAGTTATATATAAATTTTTGCAATTACTTTCTTCCATAATGATTGTATGCAAGAGAATTTTTTTTCAACACTATCATAAATTACAATGTTACTTGAAAATATGTATTCACATAATTTATACAGTAACCAGACTATGTGCAAGCAAGTGATAGATAGAAAAAAATTTGAGATGCCAGTCAGACGATTTAAATTACTTAAGTTATTTACAAAAAAAGTTTCATGTTTGACGATATTTCGCTGCATAAAATGATTTAGGTTCTTGAATGTAAACAGCAGATAAAAACAGTATTCTTCAAGAAAAATTGGTACTTGCGTATTATCCCGGCAGTCAAACAAGACGAGTGATTTTTCGCCAAGTTAAATGCTGAATGCATGAAATTATTAATGGTTTAGATACGATTAATAGTATAGTTTGCCAGCACATTTGATGAAAAAATAGTTTATTGGAAATGACCAACGGGATAATATGCAAGTACCGAAAAATCTAAGAATCTTCAGAATAATTTCTAATCCTAATATTAGTTACACGCAGAACAGAGTGGAAATAGATTTAGGTGAAAGAATAAGGATTTAATTTAACGAAGTACAGTGTAACCATTTAATCATCTGTCCATGGACACAAAAAGAGTAGAACCTTGATTTCATGAAGTCGAAGAAACAACAGAAAAAATCAAGACAGCAAGGTGAAATAAAAGAGGAAGTTCCACTGCATACCTAATTTAGAATACCGCAAAAGAATAAAAAGGCTGGTAGCCAAGTTTAGTGATTATAAACGAGTAGATTCTAGAGGTTTGTTTTTTTTTTTTAGGGTAAGCAACAATGTTACTACTAACTAAAACTAAGTATCAGGTAAATCGAACTTACCTGCTAAGAAGGTCTCGGGTGCGTAACTCTGCTGGGTAATCACTTTGTCTTCCTAAAAATGCGTCGAAAACCAACAAATTTCACAAGCGACTAAATTACGACTAAGCTAAAGGGTTCTAAATTATATATTCTTGATTAATATTACATTATCTATTTTTACAAAGCTATATACACGCACAGGATATATGAACATAAACATATCTTAACAAAGCTAAACTAACTCTCTCCTTCCATCGAGAGGAACTAATAAAAAAAAAAGTGTTCTCTAAAAAACGTATGAAAAGTTCGCTTTTTGGCCCAGTGCCAATATAGATAAGAGTCTCCTGAGGTGGGGCCCTGAAGGGGGTGTCAGATCCAACATCCTCCCACCTTGACGTCCGGCACTTGAGGAGGACGTCAATTTCCTTCTCGAAACCTCTCAGGGGGCTGAATCACTCGGCCTCTTCTTGTCACCACTGGAGGACGGCAAGCTAGGTCCGGGGATTCCCTCTGGCTGCAGTCTGGTACCGGAGCTTCCATCTCCTGGTCTTCGAGACGGGCGACTTCAGGGTCGTCGGAGATCTCTGGGCGGCTGACTGAAGGACTGCTCCTGTTTAGAATAGGACTATCTGGAAATAGAAAACTGTTAGTACAATTATCGTGAATTTCCAACGGGAACAGTCTGGCTACTGGACGAAGAAAAATTCCCTTTTCGGTTTTTATCTTTGCCACACGAACAATATTATCCTTTCCGGGCAAAATTTCTGTTATTCTAGCTAAAGGCCAATGTATGCGTCGTTTATTGATGTCTTCAACCAGAACAATATCACCAACACCTAATTGCTTGTACTTATTTTCTTTTAAAGCTTGCTGTCTAAGCTGTCCTAAATACTCATTGCGGAATCGATTTCTCAGATCAGATCTAATTCTTTGGCGGTATCTAACTCTTCGATTCAGATCTTTTGAATCTAGTGTGTCAATATCTGGGATTCCTGAGGAAGGCAGTTCTTGCAAAAACATCATAGGTGACAAAGGGGAAGGGTCTCTATTATCTTCCGATATGTAAGTTATAGGACGAGAGTTGATCACTTGTTCACAGTCACATAAGATGGTGTTCATCTCTTCGTAGCTCAAAGATGCTCGACCTAAAACTCTTCTAAGAATTTCTTTAATCATCCTCACAAGTCTCTCCCACCAACCACCCCACCACGCAGCAGTGGGTGGATTGAATTTCCATCGTATTCTGTGGGTAGAGGCTATTTCACTCACTGCATTCCAATCTACTTCAGTAAGAGCTCGGTTGGTTCCTACGAAGTTTGTCCCGTTATCGGAATATACTACATAAGGTCTTCCACGGCGTGCGATGAATCGGCGGAAGGATTGAATAAAAGTCTCGGTGGATAGCGAACTAACTAATTCGAGGTGAATAGCGCGGTATATGGCGCACGTAAACAAAACTATCCAGGATTTAGAACCATCAGAGAGATGTAGAGGACCGGCCAAATCTACTCCAATCACTTCGAAAACTTTTCCTTCTCTAACTCGGTCTTCAGGTGGAATGCCCGGTTCAACTTCTATTCTAGAGACATCAAATCTTTTACATCTCACGCACTTTCTTATAACATTTCGGATAGTTTTTCTTGACTTCAATATCCACGTGTTTTCTCGGAGATGCGCCATTAATACGCCGACTCCCGCATGCTTCAACTCTAAATGCTTCTCGTAAATCATTCTCTCCACAACGGTATGGTTAGATGGCAAAATGACTGGGTAAAGAAAGTTCTCTACATCTTCCCGATTAATAATACTTGTTTTGGCTCTAAGAAGCCCATCCTGATCTTCAATTGGTCTTAACGCACGAATCTTAGGGTCTTTAGTTCCTGTGAACGCTTCCTTCTGAATTATCCGATAAAGCATTTTTTCAGATCTTTCAAACTCATCTACTGTAATCTCAGGTGCCATATTTTTTTCAGGCTTCTTCAAATTATGGTAAAATCTGAAAATCCAGGCTATCATTCTTACTATTTTTCTAAAGGACGAAAAATATCGGTAATACCAATCTGATTTGTCTTCTTGGTCCAATAGAGTTAAGATCGTTTTTCTTTTCTCTTTGTTCAACAGTTCTTCATCGGGTTGTTCTTCAGTTTGGGGCCATTCGTCTTCTGATAAGTACAGCCAAGGTGGGCCCTCCCACCATCTAGATTTCTCCAGTTGTTCAAAAGAACACCCTCTAGATGGGAGGTCCGCTGGATTCAATCTTCCTGGAACATGTCTCCAGTCAGATATTTCAGTAATGGCTCTGATCTCTTGCACTCTATTGTGCACAAACGTTCCCCAAGCTTGATCTCTTCTTATCCAACCTAACGCTGTCGTTGAATCACTCCAAAATATGGTAGTACAATTTTCCAAGTTCAAATCTGATCGTATGGTCTTAGAAAGTCTTGCTCCAATTAAGCACGAGAGCAGCTCCAGGCGAGTTATGGTCATTTCTTTGATGGGAGCTACCCTACTTCTTGCATTGACTAACTGAACTTTTATTTCTCCTTTTGTCTTCGCTCTAATGTAGGCACAAGTCGCGTATGCGCGCTTACTAGCATCTGAAAATATATGGAGTGATAGAGAATCTTCATTGTCGCAATCGATGTTTAGACATCGGGGTACTTCTATTTGATGAAGCAAATGTAATTGATTCAACCAACCATTGAACTGCTTATTTAGATCTATGGGGAGCTCTTCATCCCACTTAACTTTCTGAATCCATGTCTCTTGCAAAATCATCTTAGGGATTAATGTCACGGGGGCTGTGAAACCTATAGGATCGAAAATTTTCTGAGTCACTGATAGGATCTTTCTCTTGGTATAGGGTTCCCTTATCTTAAAGGTTTCTTCTACCTTACAACTTAAACTGTCCTTTTCTAAATTCCACATTAAACCTAATACAGATACTGTTTCTGTTTGACTTTCTGCCTCTTCGACTATTACAATAGGCAAATTTGATCGCCAACATCTTAAATTGAAGTGGGCAGACGCTAAAATCGCTTTTGATGCTGCGATGAATTTTTCTACTTCTTCAACACTGTCTAAGCTAACCAATAAATTATCAATATAAAATGTTTCCTTTAAAATTTGAGCAGTCTTTACAAAATTTTCTGAAACTGTATCTAACAAATGATTGAGCGTTGCCGCTAACAGGAAAGGACTAGATGTTAGTCCAAAAACTACTCTATTATGTCGGTAAATTTTCAACTTCTTCTCGGCGTCAAACCACAAAAATCTCAGAAAATCGCGATCTTCCTCTCTTATTTTAATCTGACAAAAAGCCTTTTCTATGTCGGAGGATATTCCAATGCGATACTTTCGAAAGCGATTTAATATGCTGGGGATAATCTCGACTAAATTTGGACCCTTGGTCAAACAATCATTAAGTGAAGGGGAATTTTTAGTATGCGCTGAGGCATTAAAAACAGGTCGGATTTTCGTTGTTTCACTTGATTCTTTAATTACAGGGCGATGCGGTAAAAAATGTACGCCGTGCTCTCTTTCTTCGGTAACTACTTCAATAATGTTGTTAGCTTCCCAATAATCAAATATGTCCTCGTAGTCTTGTCGTTTGTTAATATTGATTAAGTTAGCTTCGGTTCGGTATAGTGACTTTTCTGCCATGACCCTATTACTCAACAAAATGGAGTTATCAACGGTCCATGGTAGGGACACTACATATCTTCCGCTACTATCTCTCTTTACGGTATCTAAAAAATGTTTTTGAGTCTCTTCTTCTAACATATCCTTGGTTTTGTTTTCTTCACTGGAGATCCCTAGGGTGTCTAAGCGCCATAGGTCTGACAATTTTGCATCTGAAACGTGCAATGACAAGGAAAGGACGGATAACGAATGCTCTAAACTTGTGTTTTCACCTTTCGTTCTTCCCATCAAAGTAAAACCCAACTTAGTTTCAAAAGCTGCTATTCCAGTTCCTGGAAGATTTACAATATTTTTTGTGAACATGTGGGAAGTAGTATCGGCTCCCAATAATAGATGAATTTCTTCGGGACATTCCTCATACAAACAGCGGTCTTCGTTCTGAGAAACGTCGCTTATAGTTATGCCTTTCTTTTCGAGGACTTCCAAGATTTTCTTATCTTTTAGCCTTGGGATCGCGCTACATATCTTTTGTTGGTCTAACGCTTCAATTTCACAATCATACTTTCCGTCTAAGCTGCTCAGATTGAGTCGATAACGATTGTGAGTTTCTAAAATTTCAACACCACCGAAAAGTCCATGCCTAACCTTTTCAGTTTTGAACGGTTTTAATTTTAACCTCTTCGCTGCATATTTACTAACATAAGTATTCTGACTTCCTGTATCAATGAGTACTCTCAAATGACCCATCACACCATTGCCTGATACTCCAACAATTAAAGTCTGTAAATAAACTTCTGAACCACTGGAATAATTCGAAAGAGTTAATGGTTTTTCCGATGGTTTATCACGTGTGGTCATCTCTACTTTAGCCTGGGCATTTTTAGTCTGGTTACACATAATATCAAAATGGCGATAACCACACCGTGAACATTCAACTTTTACGTCACAGTCTTTGCTGTAATGATTTCTCTTTTGTAAGCACCGGAAACAAATGCCTTTTTTCCGCAAGATTTTAATTTTTTCATCGTTGTTTAAATTTTGGGCCGATTTACAAAATTGACTGCTGTGCGATTCTTTATCGCAAAAACAACAGGTCTGCCTTTTCTCACACAAATCAGTAGCAACAAGATCCGAAGCTGAAAAGGACTTTTCTTGCTTATACGCTCTTTTATCATATCTGTTTATTTTAGATGGTGCAGACACGTCATTATGTCTAAATGGAGAGTCCGTGGCATTCTTAATTATGTCGGCTCGTTCTCGGGACTGAAGTGACTCAGCTATGAACTCTAATAATTTTTCGACATCAGAATACGCGTCTTCATTTGTTTTTTTGTCGATCTCTAACAGCAGGTCTTTGGGGAGAGCTTTTAGTATAGTTGTACACAAAACGCTCGAAAGCTTATCTAGTGATTGACCGAGATTTTCTAAACTTCTTAATTCAATAGAAATTTTATCATAAAATTTCCTGAAAGCATGCACATCATTTGAATTCCGTAAGGGTTTAATATCAAGAATGTTGCTCATGTGTGTATGTATAAGTAAGTCGGTTCTAGCAAATCTGTCCTTCAATAATTTTATTGCAGTATCGTACATGGAGGCGGATATGGGTAAACCTTCTACAGTTCTTAGAGCACTTCCGCTCAAACAGGACTTTAAATAATTGAATTTGTCAACTTTGTCTAACGATTCGTTTGTATGAATCGCTGACTCAAAACTGTTCCAGAAGTTTAACCATTGGCCCAAATCCCCATGAAATTTTACTAAAGAAAGTTTTGGCAGCTTCACGTGAACGTTATTTAGACATTTTGATTCGTTAGTCGCCGTACTATCAAAAGTTTCTGCTGTAGAATTTCGTTCTGAGCCGTTTCCTACCGATGGAGCTAACTTTTGTTTTATTTCTTTAATTTTCTTGGTGGCGCGAAACTTTCCACGAACCACCTTTTCGCGGTACTCTTCCGCCTTTAGGTACTCCGTTTCGAACTCTTCTGCCTTAAAAAATTTTTCTAAAGCTCTATCGATACTAACGAGCGCATCAAAAGTCTGTGTTAGCATTTCTACACCTTCTTCTAATTCGTTAGTATCATTAGTATCCGTTTGCTTTATCGCTTCTTGCAATTCATTTAAAGATCTGGTAACAGCTGACCTAAGAACAGTGCGCTTCTTTTTGAGCGTTGTTTCGTCTTCAGCCATGATATGTCTTATGCCTATATTACTGTTACTAAAATGCACCTCTTTTGTTTTCTAATATCTTTTAAAAGAAATCACCCTACAGAACACGCAATACCGGCAAGGGATGCCATAAAAATGTTACTACTAACTAAAACTAAGTATCAGGTAAATCGAACTTACCTGCTAAGAAGGTCTCGGGTGCGTAACTCTGCTGGGTAATCACTTTGTCTTCCTAAAAATGCGTCGAAAACCAACAAATTTCACAAGCGACTAAATTACGACTAAGCTAAAGGGTTCTAAATTATATATTCTTGATTAATATTACATTATCTATTTTTACAATTATTTACAAAGCTATATACACGCACAGGATATATGAACATAAACATATCTTAACAAAGCTAAACTAACTCTCTCCTTCCATCGAGAGGAACTAATTAAAAAAAAAGTGTTCTCTGAAAAACGTATGAAAAGTTCTCTCTTCGCTTTTTGGCCCAGTGCCAATATAGATAAGAGTCTCCTGAGGTGGGGCCCTGAAGGGGGTGTCAGATCCAACAAACAATAAGTAATTGTACATAAACACATCATATGGCAGTTTCAACATAAGAAACTACCTGTTTTATTTTTTTAATAAACCAACCACTGGTACAATACTAGTTCTATAAACAATGTATAAATTGATTTTTAATCAAAATATGTTTTTAAAAAAATAATTAACAAACCAATTCTTTAATATTTTTTATTCATTTATTCTAATAAATTTTATATGCCCATTTAACAACAGAAATCACACCAGAAAGTGTTATCCATAGAAAGCATGCACTAAAATTCATGTCAATCTAAGGATAAACCTATCTAGTCAAAGCATCAAACTATAATGAAAAAAAAATATCACAATCCTAAACTAGAAAGAATATCTAATTTTGCAATGAGAGTTTAATTGTTTGCGTACAGCTTTAAAAAATTTAAGACAATTCTAAATAAATAATGTACATTCTTTCATGCACACTGAAAAAAATATTTACAATAAAATGGGGATGGTGAATTTTTTGGGGGGAGGCGAGGGATAAAGATACATGTTAAATTGCATGGATTGCTATCTGAACTCCAACGCCTGTTGCTTGCTACAGTTTGTTTACATACTTCACAGAGGGGAGGGTTCGCAATCCGAAAACCCAGTGAACCTCGTCAGATTACACGTAGTTTTTACGGATTACCGAGATTGCTAAATAATCCGTTTAGGTAAAGAAATAGCATGCGCAGAACGATGCGCGAAGCTGTCACTCAGCTGACGTCACAGATACGTCACGTCGAAATGCTCTATTGCTGTTTCTTGGAAGTATGATGGTTATGTTTTAGCAGGGTTTTCATTACAGGTGGGTAAGCAGGGGAAGAAGATATACCCTCATTAGCGTAAACTAGAATGTAGCATTGGTTGGGGGGGGGCATCTCGTAAGATAGGGTATGGGGAGAATGTTTAGTATTGTTGGAAATATCATTTTCCAATAGGTATATCTAAATTTTCTTAAATTTTAGGGGAGAGCAATTGCCCCCTCTCGCCCTTAGCACAAGCCTGAAAGATATATAACTCAAATTTTATATTAGTATTAGCTAACTCAACAATTATAGCCCCTTTAACCATACACAACATTGGTATAAGCGATTGTCGACAATTGTGGCGGCAACATGGATTTTGGGACTAAGAATTCGGACAAATCATCGTGTTGTCCCCACTCTGACTGATACATGTTGTAAAGATAACTATGTTTTGAATTGTACTTAGATTGGAAATTTATATTTCGTCGATTACAATCGTGGTAGTTAATATTTAGCATGATAATCAGTAAATCACGACTAAATCATAATCAAATGACTAAATCAAATAAAATCTGTTTAGTCTTATATCATGTTTTTTTTTTTTTTTTTTTTTTTTTAACGTGTTCTAAAATGTGAATAGGTTTCATTCTCGATTTTGCCAAGAAATAAATACAGAGGAAAGTGGAAGTGATTCCAGCAACTTTATTTACATAGAAAACATTTATTGGTTGGCAATAAATCAATTAAGATATATATAACTAGTAGACAGCATTTTTTAATTTAATTTTAAATCGCACATTTACTTTTTTCTTTGTGTAAGATCTTGTACAGAATATGAAAAATAGACGTACTTAAATTTATTTGTGCTGTATCATTTTTTACATATTAAAATGTTATTCATAAAAGTGTATTTATGTTTTACCTACATATACGCTTACAGTCATCTCTAGGGATGTAACGAATATTCGGCCACTATTCGGTATTCGGCTGTTTTGCCGAATATTCGGTCGGCCGAATACTCAGTTTGCCGAATATTCGGCAAACCGAATACTGAACGGGTATTCGGCCGAATATTTGTGGCCGAATTTGCTAGATATTGAGCTGAATAATTTCAGAACAAAGAGAGAAAACTATTTTTTTTTTTAATGCATTTACAAAAAATATTGCTTAGCTATACTTTAAAATGTTAATTTCATGTTATAAATTGTTCTAAGTCATTGAATTTTAAGCTGAATGGAACATAATCTAATGTATTTAATAATATTACAGAAATGCAGACTTTCCTACTTGGCGACACTACTTGACTTCATTTTCTAATTTCCTTATTGGGTGGGGATAGGAGGAATTTTTTCATATCCTCAATTACAAACATAATTTTGAAAAGCCACTAAATATGTTTTTCGCAGATGCCCAAAACATGATAGGATTATATATAGTTCCAGTTTCAGAATTTTCTGTACCAGTCTGCCACGCAGATTTAAAAATACAAAAATAATCTGCAAGATAAACTACTGGTATGTGGTAGGTTACCCATAAATGCATATTAAATCAGCACATTCATCTTATGTGTCAAATACGCAGTATTTGCACAATTTAGAGCATTCATTTTGCCTACAATTTCAAGTTGTGTAGATTTCTCTTATTCAGTTACATAATTTTGACAACCATTTTAGAATTATGCCCCACCCTCCTTTTTTGTAAAATTTTCTGTGAAGTATTGGCCATCAAATCTCTTCTACCAATTCACTTTTCAAATAGCATTTTAATGAATTTTATAAACACGTTTTATACTTTAATGCAACAAAATTTCAAAAATTGGTTGAAAAATAAAAACTCACCCAAAAGATTAAGAAATATTTTGCCGAAACAATCATTATTTATCAAAAATGTTGTAATTTTAACTGTTGATACAAAAGTTAGCATAATGGGCTTGCAGTGAACGAAAATATGATTATTCACAAAAAGGATGGAGAAAGATTTTATATTAAATCACTGGGTGCAGTCGGCGATATCGTTCAATATGAACTCTTAGAATAGTCTGCAGACTTTCTCAAGAATCTGCGACGGGTGTCACTGTGTCGCCTCTTTTCTGCGATCGGGTGTATAGTTACCAGATTAATCACATTTACCATAGCATACTTATTAAATTATGCTGTTATTAGTGTTTTACTTTGTAAAAGCTATTTTTTTTCATGACCAAGATTTCTTTAGTTTTACAGATAATATACTGTTGTGTGTTTTTAAGTACCTACAAATAACATAAATTGAATTTTAGTTAGTCTTTATTTAATATTTAATTGCAAAATTGGAAAGTGATATTTTATTTACAATTAAATTGAAATTTAAAAAAATTCAATATTCGGCCGCCGAATATTCGGTATTCGGCCTAAACTATTTGCCGAATATTCGGTATTCAGCCTGAGCTGTTGGCCGAATATTCGGCTATTCGGCCAAATCACTATTCGTTACATCTCTAGTCATCTCCGGACCTTCGGCTATGGTGAAAGCAAGCCATTAGTCCCGATTTACATACAGTATCTCTGCTCACCATGGGGGCACTTCGGTTTTAGTGAACTTCGAATATAGTGGACGAAATTTGATGGTTCCCAGAGATTCACTATAACCGGAGTTGACTGTATATACAATCAAGTTGAAAAACTTAAAGATTTATGTTTATAATGAAGCAATGCCCCCACCCCTTCCAAAATAAAAGAAAAAAACGATATGTGACAAACGACAATATACATAATTATGTAAACTCATTTCTGTTGAATTGAGGTTTTTTAATATGTCTGGAAATTCTTATGCACGTAGAGTTAAATATAAAGAATTATCTCTTGTATGCACCTGGATTTTCCGGATTTATTGACAATTACAAGCTGAGTTTAGGGATGCTGAATGCATGAGAAAAGAGGGGGGGGAATTCTGGAGGGGGCATAAAAAAATTTTTTGTTGCATTTTCTTATAAAATCACTATAATTTACGAAACAAGTTAATCTTCTATAATGCAAATTTAGTTTGCCTGGGGGGGGACGTGCCCCAGCGTCCCCCCTCTAGATCCGCCACTGCATGTATGAAAGTTTCCCATCTGTATGTTCTTTATTTGTGGCTTTCCCAATTCTTGGAGGGGGAAGAAACAGGCTTAAAAGCATGACTGATTTTTTTTTTTTTATTAGGAAGATATCGACATTTTGTACACGATGTCATTGGCAGTATAGGGTATATCCACCTACACTACACTTTAGTATCTGGCAACACTAGTTTCGAGAAACAAGCGACATCTTTGTACGAAAAAACCTCCGAAGTTGTACTGTTTTTTTTGTACAAAGTTTCAATTTTGCTTTCAAATTATTTGATAGATTAATAATTTGAAAGCGATTTAAATTTTGTAAAAATCAGTTCAAATTATCATATTTATTTTTGTGATAGTACTAAAAAGTACAATGTTAATAAAATTGGTAAAATTATAGGGATTGATCCATATATTGATGATATGTATGAGGAAAATATTAGTATTTGGTCCGATATTACATAGACATGTGCAACTATTTCGTTTTCACTGCCAACTCAGTCACTCGTGAAAAAATGCTTAGTTACAAGTTTTTAGAAGCTCACAACCATTTTACAAGTGGTCTCGTTTGTAAAAAAAATTATGGTAAAGTGAATATACTATGAATTAACTATTGTGATAGGAAAGGTATGTAAACACGCTTGTTTATATTAAAATACTGAGTTATTCACATACATATCCAAGATTAAGTTAACTGCTCATCAGTTAATCGTTTACACCGTACTCTTCAACACTTTATAAAACAAAAATCCTCGTAATGTTTTTAATTTTTTTGATTTAAAATAAGGAATGCTAAATGTTTTGGTGCAATAGAGTTTTGTTGAATAAAATGGGAATTTTTGAGGTCTCTTGTATTTTTACACCTGTATTTTAAATTACTCTTGCAAAACCCAAATACAATACATTTGGAAAGGTACACAGAACGATTGTTTAACACAGAACGATTATTGCAATTTATTACAGAGCATAACGCCAGTATTAGAACTATTTTGTCAAGCAAAACCTCAAATACAGTACTTGTTTATACAAAATGAACACGTTTATATGGTTTTTTTTGTACAAAACTAACTTGCAAATTTCCCCACTACGAGGCACTAGCAATGCTGATGACGTCAGCTTGGTGCTACCTATTTGATCCGCCACGTGCGAATGCTGATGGTAGTGGTTACTTTTAGTTTCTATTTGTTTTGATCTTGTCGGTTATTTAACACTTTAGACGACATGATAATTAAAGGCGGAAAAAATAATAAACTAGAATAATAATAGTTTAACAAATAATAAGTTTTTTACGAATTAATTTTTTTTTCATTGTGAGATGTTGTTTCAAATATTAATCATTAAAGATTAAAGAGATCGTACTAAAAAGGTGTTTAAAGTTTTAATAAATATTTTTATTGTTTAAAACACAGAAAACTTTAAATTAACCCTATGAGGCTCTATTTAGACAGTGTTTGCAATAACGTAATCATTTTGTATTGTTGGTATAATACTCTTTTTATTGCACAGTTTTTAATCAAAATATAATATAATCTTTTTCTAAACCTTCCATTCAAATATTCATAAATTCAATAAATAATTCTCTGGTTTATATGAAGAGAAAGTTATTATAAAATGGATACTGAAGGCATTTCAGTAGGAACTAGCTATCGTAAATAGCACCAGCATAAAAGTCTTAGGCGAATAACTTTGGACATTCCCCTTAGCACACTATTTTATATTATGTCCATTTCATGAGAAACGTACTAAAATGCCCATGTCTATAACAATATATTTCCTGGACATCATTTTAATATCTTTGAGAAAAGTCAAATATATGTCTATACAAGGACATGAAATCGATAATTGAAGACCTCAATTATTTCATAATCTAGACATCTAAGAGGTAAAAGCCATGTTACGACTCTAACATAAGAAATGAATAACCCAGTTATGTCTTTCTGCTGAAATAAACATGAGAATCTTGCCCAGAATTTGCCCATTGGATGTTCAGAGCTCATGGGCAGCTGCAGTGAGGGGGCGATGGTCCCCTCCGAAATTTTGTTTTACAACTTTAGATTTGCATACTTGACGATTTCACGTGTTCAATTTGCATTTTGAACAATTTATAATGTATTAGCTCTATGCAAAAAGCTCAACGGCCTTCTCCGAGAATTCAGTGTGCTACGCAGAAACCTGTTTTTCCTGCATTCTTCCAGTTAATTATTTTACATTATTATCAGGTGTCCAGAAAGTCTGGTGGAGTCACCCCAGATTTAAAAAAAAATCTTTCTACTCCTTTTTTTAAGAAAAACTTCTACGATTGAATTCCTCTTTTGTGGCAGTGGTAACTCTTTTGTAAATATTTACCAACCAACTTTTATTAGTATTTGGTGAAACTGGTGTTGTGGATAGAAAATGTCTACTGGTCACATTAACAGAGCCTGATCATACTTGGGTCCCCAGGGCACTAAGTTACTTCTGGGTCCCCTTTACTAATCACAAGCATTTTAACCCATTTTTGACCACTGTTGCATTTTTACGACATAAAATATTTTTAAGATGTCCAAAAAACTATTTTAAAATTATGTACATATTTATACTTATTGATACAATAAGTATTATGTGTTTAAAAGTGATTTCTATTATAATATTCATAACCCATTTGTGTTATTAGCTCATTGGACACTAAGTCAGAGATGGCCGTTACATGGCATGCGTGCCAATTTTGGCATGCTAGAAAAATTGCCTATGCCGACCAAAAATTTGTCTTTTTCTCTTCTTCTTTAAAGCAAAAAACACAAGGCACTGGTGCTGGGGGGGGGATGCATTTCAATTAACTATAGCTTTGGCACTTCAATCATATCATATTTACCACGAAAAAAAAAAAAAAAATTCTCCTTGATTTATGATGGACAATTATGTAATAGATATTACAGGGGAAATTAATTTTTTTTTAATTATTCTTTTAGTATATATGAATTTCTACTCTAGATAATAGGGATATTCGGGTTCCCCCTATTTTTCAACAGCCCTAAAATATTTCCCCCTTACCTACGTGATAACCGGGCTCTGCACATTAATGTGGCCTGGAACCAGGGCCCGATTAACCATTGGAGTGAGGGGAAGCTCAGTCTCATTTTGGGGGCCACCCTCCTCGCCTTTTTGCTTGGGAAAAGTAAAGCTTTTCTAAATTCTATGCACATTGTAACAAAACTCACTAATGCATTAAATGACATCACAAAAAGGGGCCCAGCACAATTCAGATTAGTGTTCATCCCCCACACACACACACACACTGACATTTAAAATTATTGTATACGATAATTGCATCGAAATTCTACGGTTATTACTTGTTGAATTACTATTATCATGGTCTTACGAGGCAATTAAGAGTATCAATTAAATATTACAAATTGTAGTCAATTTAGGCCAAATCTTAAGTAGTACTAAAGTAGCGTGTATTTTATCTTGCTTGTGCAAAGTTTCAAAACAAAAAAAATTCTTTACAATAACTTAAAAGATGCATTTAAAAACACAATTTTTAATGTTTGCAGTTTTCCAGTCATTTTTGGGCCCCCTTCAAATTCTGAGGGGAAGCTCAAGCTTCCCAAGCCTTTTCGGTAATCAGGCCCTGCCTGGAACTGTAGATTTCTAGCTGCAAGACAACACTATCAACAGCGCTCACCTCCAATCTGCGATATTTTAAAGTTGTTTGCACCCCACTTCCTGTTGTGCCAACAGGGAGGCAAAAGAATCTACTTATGCAGTTGAAGAAATGTTTTCTACGTTGGATTGCTAATTTCAGTTCTGAGTTGAGTATACAGAAATGGCATGCTTTGGAACTTGCACATATATTTTGAAAGCATTAAGGCTTTTCTTTTAGGCTGCAACTTTTGAACTGTTTTTTTTTTTTAAGAATTCAGTTGCATTAGGGACTCAAAGAAAGTTAGAGTGTTTCTTCACAAATTGTATTTGCTAGTATAACAAACCATGAACCTATAAGAATTAAAAAACACACAGGAAAAAATGGTAATCATACAGAATTTTTACATTACAGGGTTTCTACAGACCTGGAAAGTCAGGGAATATTAGAGAAAGTCAGGGAAATGAGTTTTGGTCGGGGATTTGGGGAAAAAGTCAGGGAAATTTGAAGAAAGGTCAGGGAAATGCACGAATTTTTTAATTTTGAGGCAAAATGAAGAAAATACTTCCTGTTTGAACCTAATTGTAGAAATTGTTTTATTTTCATTTTCTTATTTAACCCCATAAATAATTTTAAAATGTGTCCTTTATTAACATATCTTGTTCAGTTGAAATATTCTTAATTTTATCCTAAATTATTATCAAACATGGTTTTTGTTAGAATCCAGTGATGTCAAATAATATTTTTGTGTATATTGATTTTATTATTATTATTTGTAAAAAAGGGACAAAATATATAAAAAGTTATTAATTAAAGGATGTAATATTAAAAATAGAAACGCAAAACTCAGGAAAGCATGCTAGATAAAAAGTCTGGGAAGAGCATGATAGATGTCAGGGAAAAGTCAGAGAAGCAAAAGCTGTGAAATCTGTAGAAACCCTGCATTAATTCCCTAAACATTTAGTTATTTGGACGATTTTTCAAGGCAATTTAATCTCAAAAGCGAGAAGTTCTCCTTTTTCAGTCAATGTTGGAAAGGTATGGTACTGATCAGCTGAAAGAAAAAAAATTGAATTAGGAATTTTGTGGGCAAAAAAAATTATAAAAAAAAAAATAATAGGTTACAATAAAAAGAAACTGAGTACATATTTGGGTCATTCTACAGAAAACTTAGGTTTTTCAATGTTAAATTTACAACTTTTTATACCTCTTATTACCCCATATAGTTGATCACATTCTTTTTGATTATTTTTTAACTTCTTTTTGTAATTGAAATTTTGAACACGAACAGAGGATACACACTAATATCAAAGAATATAAATTTTTATGAAACAAATAATAAATTCATGATATCTTATTGGAACATTCAATACAGAAAGTAAAATGAATTTTAATTTTTGTTTTAAAACTATTCTTTTAATGCATATTTATAGGAAAAAGAGAAATTTCAAGATACAATCTCAAAAATAAAGCGATTTGTTAAATTATTTTTTTAAATGATATTTAAAAGCTTTTTATTTAAATAAACCTGTATCTTTTATTAAAAACAAAATTTAGACTAACTAAAAATTTCATATTAGTCTTATAATTGATTTTTAAAAAAGTTGTATTCTCCATTACATTTATGTTGTACAGAGGATACATGAATGGAGGATACAAATTGATATGCTTTGTTTTCTATTTCATGTTGATTTAAAGTTAACACATCATTTTAATTTAGATTTTACTAAAAAAAAGTGCTTTATTATTAACTAAAAAAACAATTTTAGTAACTAAACAATTTTTATTTTTTTAAATTAAGAAAGGTGGTTACACAAAGTTAATGTCCTATTTGACTTCAGAGAGAAAAATGTTCAAATTCTTACAAAATAAGTTGTTTAACTTCCCTGTAAAGAACAGATATTGAAAACGGTTACCTGTGATTCTAATCCTCTGTGATGAGGTGACAGGAATGCCATTTATGAGAAATTCTGCACCTAATTGCATTTTGAACGGAAAATACAAGAAAGACCGTGACAGTAATTTAAAGGATAATTAAAGCTGAAATTTTTATTTCTTTTGTAACACAATTCATTTAAACTGAAAAAGAGCATCTAGTAACTGAAATTGCTCTAATGAATCTATACCTCTTTTTCTATTTTACAAGTATCCCTCCGTTGATTGAAAAAAGCAAATAAAAAAAATAAACACATCATTAGCTTTTATTAATTATATTTAAAATGTCTTTTAAAGAATATTTTAAAATAATTATTTCTAAAAGTACCAACCACAAACTGCAAATAGCATGTTCTTTTGTAGACCTATTTTCAAATTTAGGTTATTATTTTAATCGGAACATTATTATTTTTGAAATAAAGAAAGAAATAACAAAATATCTTGAGCCATTCCAGATATATAACACTTTAACGCTTTGCTGAAAATCACACTCAAAAAATGTCCATCTGAGACGCCATCTTTGCTGACCTGTATCTCGGGCCAGATTTTTTTTTTTTTTTTTTTTAATAAAGCCCCCCAAAAAGTTTTTTTTTTTCAACTTTGGCCTGATTTTTGACATACATTTCATTGAATAACATCTGAGACTATGAATGAAACACCATGCTCTAATTGATGCAGATAGCACCAACTTGATTCAAAAAATTAATATTGTCCACTCTGTTTTAAATTATTCATACTTTTATATTGCCAATGTTAATTTCTTTTCAATTATATTAATAAATGTATTTATTTCTTATTTTTCCTTTTGTTTTTTCCAGATTACACAACTCTCTTGTGCTGTTGCTTTTTTTCCAGTTTGCTTTTTAAGACGTTTCAAGTTCCAGACTGTTGGATTTCTGTTGAATATACTTCAGTAAATTTTAAAATTTGACCTGAAATGCATTCACAGACCACATCATAAGTTTATTCTAGAAATTGCTTCATATATTTTAAATAACTCTAGGAGAATGCAGTTTTAAGATAAGAAAAGTTTTATTTCTTGTCTAAATCTCGGTGTACTTCAACATTTACTGCATGTTAATGTAGATTCACAACATATGTGCCTTCTGTTTCAAGAAGCATTACACATTTTTTTTTCTTATTGTCCTTGAGAAATGAATTGCAGGTTAAAGTGTGAGAATATTTCTTTATGAAAGTTGGTTGGGATATCACTGCTACCCATTTATTTTTTATAAACTATGATAATGCTCACCATGGATGTGAAAACATGCATTATCGATTCTGATCAAACGACATTGTCTCAGCATCCACATTCGAAGATAGGTTCTATTTCTCATGGACAGGAAAGAGACTTTAGTATTAGCTCAGGTAATAAAGCGTATGCGTGTGATCTATGTAACAAAGTATTCTCTCAGAAAGGAAACTTGAATAAGCATCTTCGTACCCACATGGCAGAGAAACCTCATGTGTGTAATACTTGTAAAAAGGCATTCTCTCTGAAAGAATATTTGAATACTCACCTTCGTATTCACAGTGGGCAGAAGCCATTTGCGTGTAACATATGTAACAAAGCTTTCACTCAAAAAACAAACTTCAATAAACATGTTCTTACCCACACAGGAGAGAAATCTCATGTGTGTGACATATGTCAAAAAAGCATTCTCCCAAAGGGCAAATTTGAATACACATCTTCGTACCCACACAGGAGAGAAATCTCATGTGTGTGACATATGTCAAAAGTCATTTTCTGATAAAAGTAGCTTGATTAATCATCTTCGTACCCACACAGGAGAGAAACCTTATGTGTGTGACATATGTCAAAAGGCATTCTATGATAAAAGAAATTTGAATAGACATCTTCGTACCCACACTGGAGAGAAACCTCATGTGTGTGACGTATGTCAAAAGGCATTCTCTGATAAAAGTAGCTTGACTAATCATCTTCCTACCCACGCAGGAGAGAAACCTTATGTATGTGACATGTGTCAGAAGGCATTCTCCAATAAAAGATACTTGAGTCTACATCTTCTTATCCACACAGGAGAGAAACCTCATGTGTGTGACATATGTCAAAAGGCATTCTCCAATAAAAGATACTTGAGTCTACATCTTCTTATCCACACAGGAGAGAGACCTCATGTGTGTGACATATGTAAGAAAAAGTTCTCTCAAAGAAGTAGTTTGACTAATCATCTTCGTACCCACACAGGAGAGAAACCTTACGTGTGTGACATATGTCAGAGGGCATTCAGGAGAAAGGACAATTGAATAAACATCTTCTTTCACACACAGGACAAAAACCTCATGTCTGTGACATATGTCAGAAGGCATTCTCCGAGAAAGGAAGCTTGAATAAACATTTTCTTATCCACACAGGAGATAAACCTCATGTGTGTGACATATGTAAGAAAAAGTTCTCTCAAAAAGGTACTTTGATTAATCATCTTCGTACCCACAGAGGAGAGAAACCTTATGTGTGTGACATATGTCAGAAGGCATTCTGCGAGAAAGGAAACTTGAATAAACATCTTCTTTCACACACAGGAGAAAAACCTCATGTCTGTGACATATGTCAGAAGGCATTCTGCGAGAAAGGAAACTTTAATAAACATCTTCTTATCCACACAGGATAAGAAAATGTTTAACAGGTAACAGGATAAGAAGAAATCTCATGTCTGTGACAAATGCGAAAGGGCATTCTCTGATAAAAGGTACTTGAGTATATATCTTTGTACCCACACAGGAGAGAAACCTCATGTGAGTGACTTATATCAAAAGGCATTCTCTCATTAAAAAAAAAAAACTTGAATGAGCAACTTCGTACACACCTATGTATGTGATATGTATAATAAAGTATTCTCCCAGAGAGTACCTTGTATTAAGATTGACCAAAAAAAAAATTGAAATCACTATTCTAGTAGTGCAGAAAAGGCTCTCTCTCGGTTCAATAAAACCAGTGTAAAATATTATTCTGATTGGATATTATCTTCTGCCCCCGCATTGTACTTGAATTTTTGGAATTCTGATAAAAATAGACACTTTTACTTGGTGTAAAAAACATAATTTTTTTTTGTTGTTGTTATTCTAGTAGTGCAGGAAATCAGCCCACAAATTCGATCAAATAATATCTTTTGCCTTCGCATTGCACTTGAAATTTTGCAATTCTCGACGATAAATGCACTTTTTCATGCAATGCCACATTAGCGTTTTTTACTTAATGTAAGTAAAGAGAAAAGTATTTTTTCCTCCATAGTGCATTTTTCGATATGTGTCTCTTTTTACCACTGTAATTTTAAAGATACAAGAAATATATGCATCTATATTTCGTCTTATTCTCGTGTGCAGTTTATTTTTTTCTACTATAGAAAACTAAATTTTTACATTTTTCTTATTTAAAAAATTATTATTTGTTTTTACTTTATTTTCTAACAGTTTGCATATCGTAAGACAGGAGGATTTGCTCCTGGTTTGTTTCGACTTCTATGCACTAGATTCAGGGGCGTAGCCAAGGGGGGGGGGGGTAGGGGGGTCATAACCCCCCCCCCATGAGGAATTTTTGGCCATACAAAATGTACATTCCTCACTACATTATTACACACACGTATACATATATATGAGTTGTTGTAGTCGTAACCCCTCCCCATGAAAAATTTCTGGCTACGCCCCTGACTAGACTCAATGAAATAAATACTCAAATTTCATTGCAAAAAAAATATTTTGAGACATTAAGCAAAGCAATGTATTTATTTCCTGATTAAACAAGAAAATATTTTTCTATTTTATTCTAACCTATTGAATGCTTGAAATAATTTAAAACTATGTAAAATAACACGCATAAAAGGTGGTTATAATCTGGACGCTCGTTTCCAGTGAACAATTTGCATTCTTCTTCATAAAAAGTCTATACACACACTAACCACAGATGATTATTACGTACTTCAGATTAATAATGTTGCAGAAAATTCTTCTTAGTTTTGAAGTTTGTTGTTTGAAAGTTTAGTGTATGTGGAAAGTTTAAGTAAATAGTCCAATTTTCAGGATGGAACATGAATTTTATTTGCTTCTAGAACTTTGTCGAACTATCAGGCGTGCAAAAATAACACTAATTAGTTAGAAGTAACTGGATTTATAACAGCTAGCATAACACAAAAGCTTTCTCGTATGGTGTATTTCACTCACAACAAAATACTTCCATACGGTAAAATTCAGTGGAAATTCTCAAGGAAAATCATGAACAGCTCCTCGGGATCCAATAATGAATATTTCTTAACGCCACATACAAAAACTAGCTCCTCGAAAGCAGCAAAATATTGCTTTCAAAGCACAGAATGCAGAGTGTTATGCTCGTAGAAGAATGCAGTGAACAGTGATCTGGATACAAGCATTCACTAAATTGACCTCTGAGGTGCCCTGCACTCCTTATATAGGTACTGCCAACATTACGTGAAAATTAAAGAAAAATCCACATCAAATGTGAATTTACATTATGCGATAGATCTGTAATGCAGGGAAACAAACATTACCAGCCCCATTGCCTCCTTCCCCGAAATGTCTCTTAGCTCGGTGACTTTTTTGGCAAAATATCGCCAAATTTGTCACCAAAAATAAGTCCTAAAAGTAAAATCAGCTAGATTCTGGCACCAATATTTTTCCAGAATTCGAGAAAACCCTATATTAATCTGTCATTCTAGTTAACCAATTTCGATGAAACAAAATTCAATATTTAACTATTGGACACATAAAATAAGAATTTTAGACTATATTTATTCTTTGAAGAGCGGGACTACCCAAAAAATCAACAATAAGCACCTTTTATATTTATTATTTCCCAAAATTTTAATTTTTTTGTCCTTTGAATATTATTTTTTTCGAATGTTTTTTGTCATTTGAATGCCTATTTCTGAAACTGAGATGAAGAAAAGTATGAAGCAACTGTGTTCATTTTTACTGTAATTTTAATCAAGGTTTCTGAAATAAAAGAAAGATCAAACCTCAAAATTAGTCTTTTTGTGTTATTTTATTCATATACATATAAACGAGTCTGAAATTCGGGCATGAAATTATTTATGATTTGTCTTAATCTTGGATTTCATGAAATTGTTGAACATCCTATTTTTAAACAATCAGCTTTTTTTTTTTTGTACCAAAATTTGATTATTCAATATTTATTTTTGAGTGCTTGGGTATTATTTTGTTCAGGATAAAAATAATTGATTTGCTTTGCAGTTGAAATTCATTTTTTAAATTTTTCATAGTGACGCAGGATGAAACATTGCATGCATGATGTGTGCCAAAAAGCATTCTTTGACAGAGGAAGCTCAAATAGACGTTATCACATCTATAGAGGAGGGACTAACTAATTTCAAGTACTATTAATAGGGATGTAAGGAATTGTAATTTGTCATAATCTAATCCTGAATATTTGGTCAGTTTTTAGTCGGAATATTTAGCAGCTGAATATAAAGTTTTTCATTTTTTTTTTCAGTTTTAGCTGTAAATAAAGTGTTAATTTAAAAATTTGTATAAGAAACAGCGGCCAAACACATAGCTCTCTGTACTAAGAAACAGACGGAGCCTGGTTCAAAGCCACATCGCATCTGCTGACCTAACTATTCAGAATTTTCTGTGGTTTACTCGGAAACTTTGCGTAAATACTCGCTAAGACCCCTTTAAAAAGACCCTCCACGAGGAGCATCCCCCCCCCGCAACCTAGATCCCACGTGTAGATAATTAGCCATAATCCAGTAGCAACATTGAACCTACAACATTGGAGCTACATCCCTTTGGTACCAACCAAAAGAGATTTTTTTTTTTCTGCGAGGTAATACGTGTAACTCCAAACTGCCGCAGAATGGAGCTGATTCCTTTTTCCCTTTCAGCAGCAAACTGTGAATTTCTATTAAGGGTGAGATTCAAGTGAAACACAATTCGAACGTTTTCCGCGTCGAACAGGGGAAACTTCGAAATATATCAATGTTTCTTATTCAACTGAAACAAAACAATCGTGTTTTGATCACGTGACAGCGCGATAGGCTTGTTCATTGGAAGCTTTCTGGGGACTGAAAAACGTTCGATTCGAACTCGATCGCGCGCGTTTCACTTGAATCTCGCCCTTAATTTCAATTAAATTATGAATGGAAGCACCGTAAAAAGAGATGAAGGCATTCTTCGAAATGATTATGCGGATGCGTAATCGATTATGATTACTTTTCTTTTTCAGATTGAGACAACAATTAGGTTAAGGTAATCTCAAATACTAATTTTGCTGATTATGATTAGATTACAGTAATCAAACCAATAAAAATTTGCGATTACGCATGGTGAGGTGATATTGCGATTAAGATTACAAAGTACTTCTTATGGCCATTCATAGCTTTTTAATGGAGGATATCGCCTCCTTGGGTTCGAGGCTGTAAAAGTCACGTGACGGTGGAAAACAAACAACCTTTTCTCCATAGGTTTATGCGCTGGACACCTGGTAATAAGCGCAAAATCAAAAAAATAATAATTATGCCTCTGTATTGTGCTGCCTATGGATGTTTCAATAACTCTCTGGAACCTGTACATGACTACAAAAAGATATCTTTCCACAGATTCCCATTAAAGAGTGCTGACATAATAAAACTTATACTGAGACGAGGCTATTTCAGTCACGTGTCGATGGAAAATATATACTTCAGCCAATCAGATTACAGGGTTACTCATCAACACAGCGGAAAGTTCACGTGTTGGTGGAAAAATGACGTCACACCGATAAACCTCATTGAACAAATTTTAAGCAGAGAACAGAACTAATTAACAAAAAACATGCAAAAGAAACTTTTATTTACAGGATAAAATAATTAAAACTTTTTAAAATAGCACACACATAATAACACACAATAAACACATACTAAATAAAAGAAAATGTTAAAAATAACACACATACATAACACATGGATCCTTGAATGGATCAGAAATAGACATAAAATGGACAAGTGTGTTATCTGGGGTACACTTCCAAAGACAGTTCTGTATAAAATGTCAGCTTTGTAACAGAACATATCTCATTTCTTGGTACAGAATTTTATAGCATCGATTAAAATTTTCAGAAAATAGGTAATAATACGGCCTCTGCACAAAAATATTCCCAATTACTAAAATGTTCCCTTCACACTAATAAAGTGATGTACGAAGTTTCAGTTCTCCATCATAGAAAGACTCAAGAGACATGTTTAAATGAATTCGATAAGGGGCCAAAAACAATAATAGCAAAAGTACTTTGTACTTACAAAATCATAATTTTCTGTGAATTTTTGTATGACCCCTGAAATGCGATCATCTGATATAAGTGTTTTTTTCCTTGAAGAGCCACTGAAAAATGGCCTAAGTCAGCATAGACTCATTTTCAGATATCTGACTCTTTTTATCGTAAAGTGCTCATATTTGTATATCACCTCAGTAATTCATGAGGCATAATGGATTAAACTTTTTGTTGAGGAAAACCTCAGTTTGAGGGGGGTGGATTCCTGGAGTAAATTAAATCCAAGTTGGATGATTGCGTTGGATTAAATTAGTTAAGCAAACATTCCACTTTGATTTACCAGCGGCATATTAGGTTTCAACGTGATTAAGGATAATTAAAACTGATATACCTTTCTAATTATAAAGTGACCTAACGTCCCAGCTTTTAGGATTTTTCCCAATTGGGGACAAAATTTTAATTATAATTTTTATTCCAAGTTTTTAAAGAATACATCATGTTACCCATACTTTATGAAATTCAATAATGATTTAGTTTGATAAATGGAAGCTTATGTGAGAAGAGCATTAAACTTATAAAATGTCCCCAATTCTACAGCAAGAATGGAGGATATCGCCTCCTTGGGTTCGAGGCTATAAAAGTCACGTGACGGTGGAAAACAAACAACCATTTCTCCATAGGCTTATGTGCTGGACTCCTGATAATAAGCGCAAAATCAAAAAAACAATTATTATGCCTCTGTATTGTGCTTCCTACGAATGTTTCAATAATTCTCTGGAACGTGTACATGACAGCAAAAAGATATCTCTCCAAAGATTCCCATTAAAAAGTGCCAACATATTAAAACTTATACTGAGACGAGGCTATTTCAGCCACGTGTCCATGGAAAATATACACTTCAGCCTGTAATCAGATTACAGGGCTACACATCAACACAGCCGAAAGGTCACGTGTTGGTGGAAAAATGACGTCACACCGATAAACCTCATTGGGGATACCCTATTAATTTGTTCCCAATTTTGCAGTGAATCCAATGAAACGTTACTTTCAAATGTTTATTTAGGTATCTTGAAATGCGTCCTGAGTAGGGTTACCAACTTAGACAGTTTTTGGCTAGATCCGTGGGCCATGGCCTTCTGTGTTCTGTGTCCCATAGTATCGTTAGGATCTACGTAACTAGTATTAACGTAGAAGTGGTTCAACACTTACACTAAGGTGACCATAAGGGCCCAATTTTCGAGGACAGTCCCCAATTTCTGTGTTTTTTTTTGCGATATGTCCTGGAAAAGTAAAGAAGCAATTGAGGAAAATTTTTAATTATTGCATTGTTCTGGCAATTCTTAGAATTCTGAAATAAAATTTGGGAAATGTCCTCAATTCTACGTTCGAATATATGGTCACCTTATTCAATACTAACATTTAAGGCTACTATTCAGATAGATTTAGTAGCTACTAAACCTATTGTTCAGTTACTAAGTTCGTAAGTGGGTGGGGATACTAAAAGTTACTAAGTACGAATTCAGCTACATTGGGCCTGTTTACATGTGCAAAAATGCGGAGTATATCCCGGGTCTTACACTGCTTTCTACCCCGCTTCCCCTACTTTGGGGTAAAAATGCGGGGTAGAAAGATTCCTGGTCGAAAGGAGGGTTAATGCAGAGTCAACCCCGCTTTCCCATGATGCATTGCGAGTTTTTCCCTGTACTCCGCTTTAACCCGGGATTTTCCATTTTCACATGTAAACGGGCCTATTTAGTACAAAACACGTGACAAGGACCAAGGGAAAAATGAGGGAAAAGTTAACAGGGAAGTTGGTAAAACAATCAGAGCACTTGTTCCAGGCATACGTTTGTTCAGTCGGTGATTAAGCAGCTTGTTTTGGTCACGTATCTCCGCCTCCAAATTTTATCTGAATCCACTTTACTAAATTTAGCAAGTGAACAATAGGTTTAGTAGCTACTAAATCGATCTGAATAAGGGCTATACTATTTTTCTGGTGAAGGACCCTTGATTTGCTCACTCCTCACCCACCCTCAAAAAATAATCATATTGGCGCTTATAATGAGGTTTATCGGTGTGACGTCATTTTTCCACCAACACGTGACCTTTCGGCTGTGTTGATGAGTAGACCTGTAAGCTGATTGGCTGAAGTGCGTGTTTTCCATCTACACGTGACTGAAATAGCCTCGTCTCAGTATAAGTTTTAATATGTCAGCATTTTTTAATGGGAATCTGCGGATCTGTAGTCATGTACAGGTTCCAGAGAGGTATTGAAACATCCATAGGCAGCACAATAGAGAGCCATAATTATTCTTTTTTTTATTTTACGCTTATTACCAGACACGGACGTAGCTATAGCTTTCACATGGGGGGTCCAGCGAGGGCGGCCATAAGGGGCCCCTTTTGGCCGTCCTTCGACTAAAAAGAGGCCCCCTGGAATGGCCCTTCTGAAGTTTTTGGAAGGGGCCCTGAATTTTAGGGGGCAATTGCTCTCCCCCCTTAAAATTTCAGATATCACCCATTTGAAAATAATATTTTCTATAATAGGAAGCATTTTGTCCCCCAATTTACGCCAGTGGCACCCGGTCAACAGTTTCACAGGGGACCCTAAACCGAACTACCTTTTTATTTTTTATTTTATCTCACAGAATGAAAATTTCAAAGATTTCGTTAAATTATGCTTCACCATGGCACAGTCGTTATGTCACTGAAAATGATAGACGGCCGATGTGTGAAGGTCCTCTGTCCGGGTCGCATCGCGCGGCTGTCGATCTAACGGTTTGGAGTTTTGGTCGGTTTTTCTCCAGTTGTAATGTGAATACCCGATACAACCCCTTAGAAAGTCCCCCTGCCAAGGCATCCCCCCATCCTTGGCAGATCGCCCAAGCGTAGCGTTGCCATGATCACACAAACAAATATCTTTAAATTATATAACTTGATTGATAGTTTTATTACAACTCTGCACCTCTGAGAACTAAAACATCGGTCTTTCTACGTACAGTGTTCTTTGACAGTATACCACAGTTACATTCAAATGCCATTTATTTCATCTTTCCCCGTGGAAGGAGAGAAATATCGGAACTGGACGACTCACAGACGCAGCTATGGCTTCCAGATGGGGGTGTCCAAACCAGGAGGGTGATTATATTCTACCCCACCACCACAATCACACCCCGAAATTTTTCGACTGGCTAGTGTAAGCTCTTTGTCGTGGAGAAATTCAGTTTATTACTTCCTTGTACGTAGTATAAGGAAGTAATGTGATCCCGAAAAATTTTGGGGGCCAAATTTCGACAAAACCGATTTTGACTACCTCTAAATTGAATTTTAAAAATTTTTTCGATGCATCTCATCGTAGGCTATCATGCACGATCATATTAATGCGTCTGCAACTCATTTTGACCAGCGGCGAGTTTATTGTGGCCAGTTTTTCCATGCCGTCTGTACGTACGTACGTAGTATGTAACGTACTCTATGTCGTAGATGTTGAGACTCGCATATCTCAAAAACTATTGGGTCGATAGAATGTTGAGATTTGATATCTTAGGATTGCTTCTATATGAATCTAGTTGTGCACCTCCCCTTTTGGTTCCATTCGACTGGATAGTTTATCTACAGGACTGCCCAAAACATTCGAAATACATTACGCTCAATGGGCCGAAATTCATTAAACTCGCATATCTCAAAAACTATTAGGCGTAGAATGTTGAAACTTTATATTTAGGAACGTTGTAACATCTAGTTGTGCACCTCCCCTTTCGGTTCCATTCGACTGGATAGTTTATCTACAGAACTACCCAAAAGATTCGAAATACATTACGCTCTATGGGCCGAAATTCATCAAAGCGTTTTTTAGAGGTATTGGGCTATTTCAAACGACTCAGAAGTGATATTTGCTGTAAAGAGTTAGAAAATGAATTTCTCCATTAAAAAAAGTGTCTTTATCATTTATAGTTCAGCTACAGGAACACTCAAAAGATTTCCAATACATTACGGTCAATGGCAATTTTAGGGGCATTCATCCATTTCAAGCACAATGCCGTCCTACCACATAAGTTAGGTAATGGTCCGACTACGGTCACGTGACTCCCTCAAGAACTATCCAAAAGTCGCCAAGCTTGGCGACTTTTGGTGTACGTGTGTGCATATTTAACTCTCAAATCTCAAAAAATATTATGAAATTTCATATATAAGATTGTTGTATCATCTAGTTGTGCATCTCGATTTTTGGTTCCAATCTACTGGAGAGTTTATTTACAGAACCACCGAAAAGAATTTCAGTACTTTAATGTCTATGGACATCTTCAATATAATACAACTGTAGACGGTCATTGTTTGGTTCATGCCCAAAATCTCGCCGTCTGTCCTCGGCCTTGGCGAGTTTTGGCGAAATATCGCCAAATTTGGCGATATTCAGTTATTTGGTCCATGCCCAAAGTATCGCCATTTGTCATCGTACTTGGCGAGTTTTGGCGAAATATCGCCATATTTGGCGATAATCTGTCATTGTTTGGTTCATGCTTAAAATCTCGCCAAATGTCGTCGAAATTGACGAGTTTCGCCGAAATATCGCCAAATTTGGCGCCAAAAATTATTTCGTATTTTGTATAACTGTAAAACTTTAACCCGTAGAATTTTGAACTTTTGTATTTAGAACTATTGTAATATCTAACTGTTTTCAATATCTTTTTTGACAGCAATCGACTGAGAATTTATTTACAGGGTTTGCCAAATGACTTTAAATACATTGAGGTGTATGAATGCATTCAATTCATTGAAAGTCTGTGGTCAATGATACGGTCAATGATACGGTACAATGGTGGCGAGATTTTGGGGATAGCCAAAGTAGTTTGGCTATCCCCAAAATCTCGCAGACTATCTCAAGTTTGTCGGCTTTTGGTAAAATATCGCCAAATAAAGTGTTAGAAGGAAATCTTTCAAATTGAACTCAGCTTGGCGATATCGAAATATTTGACTAGAAATCGCTAAATCTTACTATTATTGATATTTTATCTCTTTCAAAGAAATAAGTTTAGAGGAAGTGCGTCGAAAATATTTTTGATCTAATAGACGTGCAAGGAAGTCATGTGTTGGACACATCAGATTTTTTATTCTCAATTTACATCATATGACCCCACCCCTAAATGTTTTACACAATTTAATTTCAAATACTAAATATAAATTTAACAATAATTGGAATTTTCTTAACTTGAAGTACACATGAAATAATGTTATTTGAAAGTTTCAAGTAAATTATTAATTTGAATTTATTTACGGTATAAAAATGATTTAATTATGCTCAAGTATATTACACATTAAAGAAATTACAAATAAGTATTATGCATTTAAGATTTTTTTTTGGGGGGGGGCAGGGGGCTTGATTAAGAATTTGGATTAAAACTTAGTGAGAAGCTAGAAAAGAGATAAGGGGATAGTTTTCAGGAAATATACTTGTTTGATACATAAAAATTATAATAAAATGTTATCCGAAGGAATGAAAAAAAAATTTCAAACTCTGATTTTATTATTAGATTTAATACAGGAATTATAATCAACAACATGTTTTAATATGTTTAAAAATGTTTTATAACAAAATGTTTTCTTATAATAATAAAATGATAAATCTGTTCAAACTATCTAACCTCTAAAAGTATCTGAAAAACTGAAGGATATTGTAATATTCATTCTGAACATTTTTCAGCGTTTTCACATAAAATATTTTACTATTTAAAGCCAGGTATTTTGTTTATAGTTTTAATGAAATATTTAAAACTAATTTAAATTTCTGAGTATCCTTAATAAGAATTGTATTAAGATATCGAGTCATAATATTATAACAGAAATCAGGATTCATTAATTAAAATTTTGCTATAACTTGGCCGAATATTTGGGCAAACCACTGCTCGTTTCTTCACTAAATAACCAAATGCAGAAAATGCATAAAAATGCAGAAACACTAAAATGCATAAATATATTTAATATTCCTAATACATTTAATTTCAAAAATGCTAAGAGAATACATATAATTTTCGGAGTATTTCAGGTATAGCTGAGAAATTTTCATTAAATATGCAAAAAAAATAATTAGAACTGAAATGATTAAATGCAAAAATTGATTTTCCAAAATGTACTTACGTTTTTTTCCCTCTAATCACTTTTCTTGAAATATGATAAAATCGATTCACATTTTCTTTTAGCGGACATGGTTCAAGCCTGCCAACAGACTGCGTTTACACTCAAAGAAAGAACTAGACTGAAAAAGTAAACGCGCTTTTCTTCAAAAAATATATCTAAAATGTGTAACTCTGTGGTATGGACTAACTATTGTGATCCTTTTCTCAGAATAGAAAAAAGGGCTGACGAATTAGGTAATAAATCGTTTGTCTAGTGGGCAACAGTACGGGGCTATAAATTTCTTTCTCCTCCACCAGCTTCCAAGCTTTCTAGTGTCTTGAAATTCGATAGCACTTTCATTGTCTGTGCGTGATTTACAATAGTGTAAGATAGGAAGCAAACTTTTTATGTTAAGAGTTTCTATTCAATGCTTCTAGATAACCAAAGAACCCCAATATAAAAGACCAAAGACCACCCATCTTTTTTTCTCGTTGATGTTGGGAGAGTCGCAACTAAAAGTGAAAAATAATATTTCTCTGGACAGCTAATTTTCACCTATAATATGCTCCGAATAAATATCGCTCAATTATACGAATATAATAATACTTAATACAGACAAATTTAATTACATTTTTTGCTATGATGAGTAACTGTCCAGGCCAAGGTGGCGTAGTTTTCTAACGAATTATTCTACCACACCTTGGATCCGGGCTCGATACCCGGCAATAGCTTGGGTATCTGTGATGCCTTGTTAGGGTTAATGACGGTCACCCATTGAGTGCCCCTTCACAAACGCCTACAGCTTTTGGCGGCCGCCAGTAAAGGCTTAATGTGCCAATGTCGTGCCGTTAAAAAAACAAAAGAAAAGAAGAAGAAAAGGATGAGTATATTAAAGCAAAATTCATACCTCCTTCTCATTTAAAAAAAAATAGTGGAATTTTTTAACACAATTAAATGACATCAGACACTTTTAAAAATTCAGAATATCTCTTTACAAACTGTAATGTATAAATCTTGGAAGCTTATAAGGATTATGAAACATTCAGAAAAAGAATGACACGCTTACAGTATTTTGTAATATGTTTTATAAATGAATAGCACTACAGCCAATTTTGCTGTGCAGTTTTTCTCTGAATAGTAACCCCCCCCAAATATTGGCCTGTAACATCTGGCTAGGTTATATGGCAATTTTTTTTTTACAAAAATAGTTATTATTAGAAGTGTGTCACCAGGGATCATAATCTCACAAGCCGATCAAATTGTTTACCGTGTGCTTTCAGTTTTTAAGATATAGAAGTAATTAAAAATATTATTTATTTAATTTCATTTTGATTTGCTACACCGCTCGCAATCATTTTATCCATGCTAATTAATTTAAGTTTAGATCGGAAATCGAATTTCTGTGACAGAATTTTATCTCAAAGGGAGACTTGAATCTACAACTCAAAGAAACAAAATATATTTATTTCTCATACTTTTAATTCTTTTCAAAAAGAGGCGTTGTTTCTTTAAAGAATTTTTATTAATATTTTCCAAGCTAAGAAGTTTACTTGTAGAAATTTTTTTGTGATACAATTGTTGCAAATCATGACACTCTGAAATTCGCCTGAAGACTTGGGATATTGTTAATTTATAAAGAAAGACAATAGAGTCAATGTATCTCTTATTACCGAGCAAGCGCCAGTATTGAAAGCAAGGATGCGGCCAGGATTTTGTCCAGGGTTGTGCACCAAGATACACATAGCGACCTTACGTGGGATATTGAGGTATCATGTCGACCTGAAGGATGCTTGTGCGAAGTAGCAAAAAATAACAAACGAAATGCCAATTATAACTAATGTATGCGTTTGTGTTTGTTTTCACAGTGTACGATGTCATAAATTTAACATTTAGTGTGGTTCGGAACCACGTCGCGTTCACCGACCTAATCGTTCGGAGTTTTCCGTGGTTTTCTCCAAAACTTAGCGAAAATACGGGTTAGGACCCCTTAGAAAGACACCCACCACGTAGGCACCGCACCCACAGGCCTAGATCCCTCTTGTAGATAATTGGCCTTAATCCCACAACACAACACATTCAACATTTAGTGAAACTTTTAAAGTTTAATACTTTTTCGCAAAACTTTGAATAATTAATACTTTTGTATTCCATGAAATGTATTTACAGTTTTTGAATTCAGTTTGTGGAAACCAAGGTAATTTTTCGCCACCCCTAACACTGAGTACCACTGCTTTATATGAAAGTTTCAGCTAACAGTGAAACTAATTTCACATTAGAAAGGAAATTACAAAATGTATACTTTCATGTTGTAAATACACAGTGAAGGACAACACGGCGCTCTTACAGGGAGAAGGAAAGCAGACGGGAGTCCGAGTCCACTCCCATACCTTCAGGCCTTTAGCCACGGCTATCTCGGACAATAGGACAATTTAGTTGAGGTAGCCATGCTTTAGCTCGGCGCTCATTGTCCAATTTTGAAAAAGCCAGAGATGAACCCCCCCCCCCCCTCGCACTCGTCGTCAAAGACGTTGCTCGTCGTGACCTGTGGATCAAGATGGCATTGTACATCGGTCAACCTTCTGATGTCGGCAAACGTGCAGCTTCCGCGAAGCTTCTTCTATTTTTTTAAATTACCCATTAATTTAGAGCGTACAAAATTAATGTAATTGTTATAATTGAAATTAAATTTTCAACATTAACTCGCAAAACTTTTTTTTTTACTGTTATACTTAAATGAGGCACGAATGCAAAAAGGTGTTCAGCGAAAACTAGCATTAGCATTTTGCTTAGACTAAGGGGGGGGGGGGGTTCAAACCCCATGAACCCCCCCCCCCCCCTTATATACGTCCATGTTACCAGAAGTCCAGCACATAAACCTATGGAGAAATGGTTTGCTTTCCACCGTCACTTGACTTTTATAGCCTCAAACCCAAGGAGTCGATATCCTCCATTAGATCTGGCCCTTTTATGAACTTAACTAGTCGAAAACTTTCGGAAAACCTGCTAGTAGCTATTTTAGATCTATTAAATCTGTTTGAAGCAATTTCTGGCCATTTCTAACCATGTTCTTTCTGCTAGCAAATCTAGCCATTTTCACGCAACTGTTGTTGATAGTACTGCCCGTTCCACTAGCTCATTTGCGTAGTTTTCCATTTGCATAATTAAATATTATTTAAATTTATTTTATAATACGTATAGGCAAATTTGAGGATATAAAATTTCAGCTTTGTAGTCTTTTTTAAACCGTAGAAGATATGCTGGCAACCAAAAAATATTTAGTTTACCGCTGTGTGGATGTTCACGCCTCCTTGGGTTCGAGGCTATAAAAGTCGCGTGACGGTGGAAAACAAACAACCATTTCTCCATAGGCTTATGTGCTGGACTCCTGGTAATAAGCGCAAAATCAAAAAAATAATAATTATGCCTCTGTATTGTGCTGCCTACGAATGTTTCAATAAATCTCTGGAACCTGTACATGACTGCAAAAAGATATCTCTCCAAAGATTCCCATTAAAAAGTGCTAATATATTAAAACTTATACCGAGATGAGGCTATTTCAGCCACGTGTGGATGGAAAATATACACTTCAGCCAATCAGATTATAGGGTTACTCATCAGCACAGCCGAAAGGTCGCGTTAAAGTAATTAAAAAACTTTGTAAAAAACGCACATAAGAAGTAAAATTAAAGAGGATACGCGTTTCGTTCAAAAATTGTTTTGAACTTCTTCAGTCCAAGCCCTTCGTCGTAAAGAACACAGGGAACTGAAAAGAGAAAAACAAACAAGGTTCAAAACAACAACAAGAAAAACAAACAACAAGAAAAACAAACAACCTTGTTTGTTTTTCTCTTTTCAGTTCCCTGTGTTCTTTACGACGAAGGGCTTGGACTGAAGAAGTTCAAAACAATTTTTGAACGAAACGCGTATCCTCTTTAATTTTACTTCTTATGTGTGTTTTTTACAAAGTTTTTTAATTACTTTATCGTTTAACACCAGTTTTTTGAGTGTTTTTTCTGTTGTTTTGTTTAAAGGTCACGTGTTGGTGGGAAAATGACGTCATACCGATAAACCTCATTCATCCCTTTTAGGACAGACAATCTGCAAAAACGAGGAGAAAACAGTTTTATAGAATCAGTTATCAGTCAGTTATTTCTTTGCCTATCAGCAGAAAATAATTTTTAGCTGCTTTTCGTTTTCATTATTTAAAGTTTTTCTTATGGAGAGTTGGCAACACTGATCTGAGTTTCCAAGTGAGAGTCGTTCTTCTTCAGTGATTCACGCGTTTTGTTTGAAGCAGGTTGTTGTTGATATTACTTTCATAATTTATTTGAAAATTTTAAACCCAAAATAATTTTCAATACTTGAAGGAAAGAACTCTATTTTCCATCTATGATGTTTTTTTAAAAATTAGTTTATTTACTAAACTCCGTTGTAATATTTTGACTTATGTCCAAGGTAGTCAACAAACTGCTTTAAATCTACGATCGATAGTTAAGATATTAAGTCAAGCCACTTGCAACAATTGAAGGTAAATTAAAATGTTATTGTTGAATATTTAAATTTTGCCTTTTAACTTAGAAAATTGTAGTAATACCGTAAGCGGGTGTCGGTTGAGTTGGCGACTTTTTTTGTCGCCAACGTCTAACCTTGGCGACTTGTTTTTCGCGCCAGACAAAACAAACATAAGTAGACATATACGGAAAAATATAAACCCAAAACTACAATATACTTATCTAAACACATTAAAACATTAATAGACATATTTCAAATGCAATTATAAACAAAATGTACATAACAGACAGCACTAGCTCTGGGCACGTTAAAAAATAAATAAACCATAACCTTCAAATTATGCAAAATGCTAAAATATGTTTCTGCACATAATTAATTATACAGCGAAATTTCCCTTAAAACGTTCAAATAACAGTTTTAAATTAATAGAAAAACACTCAAATAAACCGACTACCTCCCCCCCCCCCCACCACCACCACACACACACACAAACAACTCAAAAATACTTATTTACTGTATCATATTTAACCAGAATAGTGCACGTGATTTCAAGAAAAATACACTGCAAATATTTTTATAAAATGTTAAAAACACTCTTTATAAATAACAGAAAACAACTATAATAAACCGACTACTTCCACCCCCACATGATTTTTGCAATTTAATATACCTTCAAAACACACAACATTTACACTATTAATCAGAATAGAATCAAATCTGATCACAAACTCAAAAATCCTTACATATGTATTCATATTTAACCTAAATATTGCAACAAACATTTTCAAATTTTTGTCGAATTTCACTTGATAAAAAAGTAGAAACAACTCCACGTATAAAGGAACAACTTTCATCATAGCTCTACACATATTATCTACATTTAATATAAAAACATGCAAAAATTCCAATTTTCAAAAATAACCATTTTAAAATACAAAACTGCAGCAGACAACACAACTTCCATTCCCGGCTAATTCAAGTTCAGTTATTTTTCCAGTTAAACTCCTTAAAATTCCTTCAACCAATCATATAATTCCTTCAAACACACTAGTTTCTCATGACATCATAAAACAACACAGCTCCGCCGGAAGGGTTGCTGATTAGCTAATCTCGATTGACAACGCTGTCAGGACTGTTTACAACATATAGTAAGCTTTGGCGACGCATCTTCCTTGGCGATGGACACCCGCTTACGGTATTATCCCCCCCTGATACTCCCAAAAAATGAAATGAAAGGTTTAATTTTTCGTAAATCTATATCGAATGATTTTGAAGCTTTAGAGCTGAAAAATTGTTATAATTTGAATTCAGTAGAAAGCAATTTCGGTTGTACGTTAACTTTTTTTTTTGTTGTGCTTGTGATTCAATCATTACACACGCTTGGACAAGGGGGTGGGGATGAATTCGGTACTTACGTATTATCCCGCAGACTTCAGAGCTTAAGCGTGAATGAAACTTGTGTTTGATCAGGCTTATGTAGACTTATTAATTGATTGAAGACCAGCCCTTGGAGAACGAAGCGCAACACACGGGGCTTAACTGTCAGTAAAAGGAAATATATATATACATATGAACAGAGCCTGATTATCACACTGGCATACGGGGCAATAGCCCGGGGCCTCTGAAAAATAAGGGCCCCCAAATCTCTCAATTAAATTTCCTTTGTAATATCTATAGCATAATTTTTAACAATACATTTATTTTCTTTTCTTCTAATTCAATCGTCTTTAAGACTTATGGATGAATAAACAAGAAGTTGGCGGTTTTTGAAAACGTATGGTATGGCCATAAATATGCTTATCACGAAATATCCATTAGTTAACATTTTTAATTTCATGATGAAGGAAAGAAAATTTCGAACTTTTTGGTGAGAAACTTTGCTCCTTCGCCTGGTAATTGCCATTGCTTGAATTAGCGTGCCCATGCGCTAATAATACAAACGGATTAAAAAATATTAAAATCACTTTTAAATACATAGTCTTGTTCTAAATAAGTATAAATGAATAGGTAATTTTTAATTCAATTTTAGTATTCTTTAAAAATGTTTTATTTTTATGTCGGGAAAAGGCAACAGCAAACAAAAAAATGTTAAAATGCTTGTGATAGTAGGGGCCCCAAAATAACCTCTTGCCCCGGGGCCCTGACCACCTATGATCAGGCTCAGTATATGGACTGTTACTACTGAATTGAAAGTAGAAAACCCAAATTAGTTTTGCCTATGTCCTTTCCAAGCTATATATTTGTTTTGTTGTGTTAAGATTAAAACAATTTTCTAAGTGTTTGACATAAGCCTGACAGTTTTAAAGTGCCTAAAATTTAATGTAAAGAAAAATAAAATATCTAACACTCATCTATTAACTATTAAATATAAACTTTAAGAAAAACTAAGCTCTTTATTAAAATAAAATACAAAGTAAATAGGTACTCTGTATTAACTTTTATATATAAACAAACCTTTAATGTTGCTAACACTAACTCAAATCGAAATAGCATTCTTGATGTTAAAATCTTAATGCAAGCTCTTAAACAGACTTCAAACAGTTACTAACTGGAACATAAGTTGTACCTAAGTGCTCAAAACCAGTACTAAGCACCTGTTAGGGACAGAAAGTAAACGATACCAGGATGTTTGGTAAAGGAATTTTGTGATTGGTTTAGGGAATTTATCTGTAATCGGTAAACCGAAGTTTTAAAAACAGCTGAATTTGAAATTGATGTGTCAGTTCTTGTTTGGTGTTTGTTGAGTTTTTTCGGAGAATATAAGGTGTATTTGGAAATGTGTTGTGTTAATTTGAAGTATAGTGAATATTATGTTGTTGTTTAAAAAGGAAGTGTGTGTTTATTTGAGGGAGGGCATATTATAAAGTTAAATAAAAGGAAGCGTTTTGGGACTATATTCCGTATACGGTGCCTTGTTTACATGTCAATGGTTTGTTTACAAATCATTGGCGAACAATCTGACGCGAGAGTGAGCGATGCACCGCCAACTGCCGGTGGTAGTTGTGACTGGCAACCATAAAGAATACGTGTTTCGTCAGGTTTGGGAATTTGAAATTGTTTGCGTTATTGATGGAAGGGAATGAAATGTGTTATGTTAATATAAGAAAAGAATTTGTGGGTGTTTGTTAGAAATATAGTACGTTATAAGCCGGTGGGTGTTGGGGACATTTCTGAGCGGTTATTTACCAAAAAAATAGAGGTAAGTGTTCTTTTTTAACGAATCTTTCGATGTTTAAGGTTTTTAATGTGAATTTTAAATTGATATTTGAAGTGTTTATGTTTTCGTAAGTGCTATTTACGTGCTATTCTAATCATACTGACTTTATAAGAGGTGTACAACTAGGTTGTTTAATCCACCGATGTTTTTTTGAGTTGAAAACGGGCCAGTGTTTGCCCAGTTTACATTAGCTGTACAACTAGGTTGCTTACTTCACTGTTGTTGTTTTTTTTTAGTTAAAAACGGTCCACTGGTTGCGTAGTTTACATAGCTGTACAACTAGGTTGCTGAATCCACTGAGGTTTTTTTAGTTAAAAACGGGCCACTGGTTGCCTAGTTTAGATAGCTGTACAGCTAGGTTGCTGAATCCACTGAGGTTTTTTTAGTTAAAAACGGGCCACTGGTTGCCTAGTTTAGATAGCTGTACAGCTAGGTTGCTGAATCCACTGAGGTTTTTTTAGTTAAAAACGGGCCACTGGTTGCCTAGTTTAGATAGCTGTACAGCTAGGTTGCTGAATCCACTGAGGTTTTTTTAGTTAAAAACGGACCACTGGTTGCCTAGTTTAGATAGCTGTACAACTAGGTTGCTGAATCCACTGAGGTGTTTTTAGTTAAAAACAGACCACTGGTTGCCTAGTTTAGATAGCTGTACAACTAGGTTGCTGAATCCACTGGGGTTTTTTTAGTTAAAAACGGACCACTGGTTGCCTAGAATGACTAGTAAACATGGCGACAGTCGCTGGAGCTTGGCGGTCGCCAAGCTCCAGCGACTGTCGCCATGTTTACATGGGGTGGGCACCGGCTTGTATGATTTTACCGCGTTTTGGTGTTATGTTATTAGCTGGTGTGTTATGGATATTTTTGAGGAGTTTCTTAAATAAAGGTAAGTGTTTTTTTTTTTTTAAGAATTTTTGCAATTGCTTAAGGTTTTCAATGTGAATTGTAAATGGATATTTTATGTTGTTATGTTTTCATATAGTGACTTTATATGAAGTGTATAACTAGGTTGTTTAATCCACTGTTGTTTTTGTTAGGAAAAAGAACTTAAGACTTTTTTTTTTTACTATAAGAAATTTTTGAAGTAAAGTGGAAAAAAATAATCCTTTTAAAGGGGATTCTTCGGTTACCGGGTGTCGTCGCCAAGCGCCGATGTGTCGCCAAACTTGGAGTTTGGTCGAAAGTTTGTTTACTTTAGCCTTAGAGTCAGATGTCTGTTGTAACCTGTGTAGATTGAGTTGAGGTGTTGGATGATGCTGTATTTTGATGAAAAAACGCTCGGTGGGTTCATTAAACGATACCAGGATGTTTGGTAAAGGAATTTTGTGATTGGTTTAGGCAATTTAACTGTAATCGGTAAACCGAAAAGCAGGTGAATTTGAATTCGATGTGTCAGTTCTTGTTTGGTGTTTGTTGAGTTATTTACGGGGAATACAAGATGTATTTGGAAATGTGTTGTGTTATTTGAAGTGTACTGAATATTATGTTGTTGTTTAAAAAGGAAGTGTGTGTTTATTTGAAGGAGGGTGTGATTATAATGTTAAATAAAAGGAAGCGTGTTGGTGTTATGTTATTAGCTGATGTGTTATGGATATTTTTGAAGAGTTTCTTAAAATAAAGGTAAGTGTTTTTTTTTAAAGAATTTTTGCAATTGCTTAAGGTTTTCAATGTGAATTGTAAATGGATATTTGATGTTGTTATGTTTTCATATAGTGACTTTATATGAGGTGTATAACTAGGTTATTTAATGCACCGATGTTGTTTTGAGTTGAAAACGGGCCAGTGTTTGCCCAGTTTACATAGCTGTACAACTAGGTTGCTGAATCCACTGAGGTTTTTTTAGTTAAAAATGGACCACTGGTTGCCTAGTTTACATAGCTGTACAACTAGGTTGGTGAATCCACTGAGGTTTTTTTAGTTAAAAACGGACCACTGGTTGCCGAGTTTACATAGCTGTACAACTAGGTTTCTGAATCCACCGAGGTTTTTTTAGTTAAAAACGGTCCACTGGTTGCATAGTTTACATAGCTGTAGAACTAGATTGCTTAATATTCTGAAATTTTTTTAGTTAAAAGTGGTTTACTGTTTGCTCATTTTTAATTGCCTGTTACTGAATTTGCTGACAATTTTTAGTGTTAAGTATGGATGGTGTATTTTGTTTTATTGTTTTTTTTTAAGTGGAATATCTGTGGAATTTTAATGTGTTAAAGTAATTTGTATTTCCTGACAGTGCTCAACATGTTGTATTATTTTATCGTATTCTAAAATGGTGTTTCACACGTGAAAAATTTGGCGACAAAAAAAAGCGCCAAGTAGCGGGTGTTGGCGAGAAAAAAAAGTCGCCAAAAATAGGCGACACCCGGTAACTGAATTACTCCCCTTTTAAATGTGAAATGGACTCTTTTCTATTGTCTTATGCACATTGATTTGAGTGTTAATTTTTGAAAAATTAAGTGTTGTGAAAAAAAGGATGAATGCTTTTAAATTAAGTTTTTTCCCAAGCTCGGAAACGTTAAGACATAGCGAGAGGCGGGCCAATTGTTAGGAAAAAGAACTTAAGTCTCGCTCTGTCTCCCGTTCGCGTGCTTTCGTTAGCTTGTTGTTTTGCAATCAGCATTTCCGTGTTGCTGCATGCATTTCTATCCGGCTAAATTGCCGTGTGTGTTATTGAGCCGTCAAAATATTTGCCTTATTTATAAATAACCTAAAGCTTATATTTCAAAAAATAAATAAATAAAATGAATTATTATTAATAAAGAAAAATTTGTTGTGACATGCATGTCATTTACTTTGCCTTCACGGCAAAGCCTTCCTGATGACGCCCTGAATCCTAATAATTAATAAATCCTAATAATAAAATCCCCTTTTGTATGTACAGTAAAAACTGGGAGAAAGGCTGCATCGGTAGAAATGTTTAAGAAAGTAAAATGCAGAACAGCCGCAACATCCGCTTCCTTAAGAAAGTAAACTCGCAGAACAGCCGCAACATCTTAAATTATTAAAACTACAATAAAATACCGTTCAAGCGCCCCTCCATCTTATATTAATTAAAAAAAATAATTACTATGTATTAATAAATTTATCACAAGGAAAATCGGAATATATTTGAGGAAGGAAAGGATATACAACAGTAAAATATGGAACCCCCCCCCCTTTTCTCTTCTAGATTGTTTAAAATATTTACCTCTTCTATAGCTTATAGATTTCATTTCTAAATAAGAATTGTCAGATTTAATATAAAACAAATCATTGTTTACATTTACACAAGCGAATATTAAAAATAAATAATGAAAAAACTTTATTCAATTCCGATAGTCCACCATCTCTAACGGAACAACTTCTAACATGAAAACGGAAGTGTGGGGGAGGGAGAAAGGAGAAGAACGTCAAAGTAATCCCCTTTTTTCTTCAGCTTAACCGCATGTGCGCACAGCACGATATATATCCCGGGTAAAAGCAGAGTATAGGGGAAAACTCGCAATGCATCATGGGAAAGCGAACACGCTTATGCTTCCTTTCGACTAGGGATCTTTCTACCCTGCATTTCCCCCCCCCCCATGTAGGGGAAGCGTTACTCTGCATTTGTGTGCATGTAAACGGGCCCACAAAGCCATTCACGATGTCAATCTCCCCGAGTAAAACACGAGCAGTTTGTGTTTTACTAGAGATTTACCCAAAATTGGCAGTCTGAACGCACCCTCTCTCACCTTTATTTTTTTTTTTTTTCAAAATTTTGCATGATGAAAATTACGCGTTCCGGGGGACGCGTTGTAACTTTTCTTTTACGTCCCATCATCGATTTTTTGCGTATTTGACGCGTTATAGCGCGTAAGCAGCATCACTGGTATAAAAGGTGATGCGCAATGTGTTTCGTACTGACATTCTTCTGAGTTCTTCATGCTGTTTGTACGGAGCGGTTGCTCCTGGATTGTTGTTTTATGCTCAAATATGTGAGCAATTATGTCCTTAATTCCTTTTAAATAAATTTTAACTTAAATAGTATGAAGTATTTTTTATAATTTCACTGTTCTTTCACTCTGCAAAACATGGGTTATGGGCCACAAACATGCCCTGCCTGCTTGTTTAGTTCCAGTATTAATGCAGTTTTAAAAACTCGTTTAACAAGACATACTGATGTTGCAACAAGTCCTCGATACCTGCTCTGAACCAATGTATGCCTCTTTGGTGGTAATTCTCTTCGACAAAGGTGTTTTAGTCTTCAGATTTTTCCTAAAGAATTTTCAAGTGCTGTGATTTTTCAAGATGGTTTTTGCTGAGCCAACGTTTAAGATGGCGGGCCTTCTTCACTTCAGCGATTGCAGTATGTTTCATGAGTCTGCGACTCATCGGTTATTGCTTCGAGCTGATGTCTGAGTATCCCTCCCTGGTGGTGTTTAATCGTCTTCGCCGAATGCTTTTTCCTGTGACTAGCTTTTCGTCGAGTGGTGTTTTCAAGCCCGTTGACTTTTGCTTTTAAAGTTTAAAGTGTTTTCCGTCCTTTTCTGGTGCTGTACTGATCTTAAAGATGGTGGCCTTATTCCCAGCTGTGGTTCCAGTATTTCAAATTTTTTGCTGAATAGTAGTGACTCTTTGGTGTGCATTAAGTGTTTAATTGGGGACTTTTTTTAACTTTGGGACATTTTAATTATGGAAATTCAAATAAAAACTGATGCTTTGAAAGCGGACAACTACGACACCTAGTCTTGTAACGTGAAAGTTTTATTAATGCATAAAGATGCCTGGGAAATTGTCTGCGTCATAGAAACGGCACCTGTAGCAGTTGACGATAAGGCTCCTGACCCTGCGGAGGTAAGGTAATTTAAAACTCGTAAAAATAAGGCTTTTAGTATTATTTATTTGAATTTAAGTGATGAGTATAAGAGTTTAATTTGTGATGTGGATGATCCTAAAGAAGCATGGGAGATTTTAAAAAGTCATTTTCGTCCCGATTCAAGGGCACAAATTATTGGTTTTAACCGATTTATTTTTCCAATGTCATAATGAGCCTGGGGAAGAAATAGGTCTTTTTGGAGCTCTCCTCCAGAATATAGTAAATCAATTGGAGGATGCCGGGAAGAAACCAGATGAATGGCATCATGCTTTCCAATTAATTAGAAAGCTTCCTCCCGAATTTTTGTCTATTGTGCAAGCAATTTACCACTGGGAAGATGAAAATTTTAAACCTTCTAAAATATTAACAGAGCTCATTGCCGAAGAGGCACGACTAAAACAAAGTCAGCAGGATGATTGTGTCGAAACTTATAATGCTGTTTTTAGTAAAAATATAAATATAAATGATAATTCTAAAAATAATTTTAATCAAAAGGAAAAGCGTAAATGTTTCAGATGTGGAAAAACCGGTCATTTAATGGCAAAATGTATAGTAAAATTACCCCAACAACGAAAAAATTTCAAAAATAAAAATTACAAGACAAATAGTCTTGTAGAAGTTAGCAATAATGTAGAAAACTTAACTTTCAGTAAAATGGACTGGATTTTTGATACAGGGGCAAGTACCCATTTTTCTTGTAATAGAGATCTTTTTACTAAGTTTGAACCAATAAATAATACTACTATGACCATTGCAGTAGATGGAATTTCATTTCCTGTTAAAGGAAAAGGAGAAGTCAGATTTTCTGTAAATAAGTCCTTAGAGATGTTGTGTTAAAAAATGTGCTGTATTCTCCCCAACTTAGGAGGAATATAATATCTGGTTGTGAGTTAGATTTGGCGGGTTTTACTTTTGAAGGGGGAAAAGGAAAAATAATAGTTAGAGATAATAAAGGGAAATTTCAGTTTGCATCTTATTTAAAAAACGGACTCTATTTTATGTATCCAAAATATCCATACTTTAAAAATAAACCTGAAGCTTTAGTTATAAAAAGTAGTGATCCAAATATTTGGCATAAAAAATTTGCCCATATTAACTTCAAACAAATAGTTGAAACCAGCAAGAAAAATTGTGTTCTGGGTTTACCCGAATTGAAGCACGCTGAGCTATCATGTGAACCCTGTAAATTGTCCAAAAGCAAAAGAGTATCTCATAAACCTTTATTTAAAATTAGATCGAAAAGACCACTAGAGTTATTACATATGGACCTTTGCGGCCCCCTCCTTCAGCCATCACGTGAAGGGCACAGATATTTTTAAACTATTACTGACGACTTTTTAAGGAAAGTAACAGTTTTTCCATTAAAAAGTAAAAACGAAACTTTCAACACTTTTAAAAGATATCAAGTTCGAGCTGAACGTTTTCTTAATCTCAAAATTTTAAATGTTAGAACGGATTGCGGGATGGAGTTTTGCAGTTCTGAATTTGAAAATTTTCTTATACCAAACCTTTAACGAAACAAAATCTAAAAGAATTACATGCAAAGTTATTTAAACTGTAATTTCAAAGTCCAGATTATCATTTGATATTTGGCACATTTTTGAACTAATGCTTACAACATTAGAATTTTTAATGACCTTTATCGGTTATAAACTTTTGAAAGACTTTTTTTGTTTATAAAGGGAAAAAATAATCCTTTTAAATATGAAATGGACTCTTTTGTATTGCCTTATGCACATTGATTTGAATGTTAATTTTTGAAAAATTAAGTGTTGTGAAAAAAAGGATGAATGCTTTTAAATTAATTTTTTTCCCAAGCTGGGAAATGTTAAGACATAGCGAGAGGCGGGCCAATTGTTAGGAAAAAGAACTTAAGTCTCGCTCTGTCTCCCGTTCGCGTGCTTTCGTTAGCTTCTTGTTTTGCAATCAGCATTTCCGTGTTGCTGCATGCATTTCTATCCGGCTAAATTGCCGTGTGTGTTATTGAGCCGTCAAAATATTTGCCTTGTTTATAAATAACCTAAAGCTTATATTTCAAAAAATAAATAAATAAAATGAATTATTATTAATAAAGAAATATTTGTTGTGACATGCATGTCATTTACTTTGCCTTCACGGCAAAGCCTTCCTGATGACGCCCTGAATCCTAATAATTAATAAATCCTAATAATAAAATCCCCTTTTGTATGTACAGTAAAAACCGGGAGAAAGGCTGCATCGGTAGAAATGTTTAAGAAAGTAAAATGCAGAACAGCCGCAACATCCGCTTCCTTAAGAAAGTAAACTCGCAGAACAGCCGCAACATCTTAAATTATTAAAACCACAATAAAATACCGTTCAAGCGCCCCTCCATCTTATATTAATTAAAAAAAATAATTACTATGTATTAATAAATTTATCACAAGGAAAATCGGAATATATTTGAGGAAGGAAAGGATATACAACAGTAAAATATGGAACCCCCCCCCCCCCTTTTCTCTTCTAGATTGTTTAAAATATTTACCTCTTCTATAGCTTATAGATTTCATTTCTAAATAAGAATTGTCAGATTTAATATAAAACAAATCATTGTTTACATTTACACAAGCGAATATTAAAAATAAATAATGAAAAAACTTTATTCAATTCCGATAGTCCACCATCTCTAACGGAACAACTTCTAACATGAAAACGGAAGTGTAGGGGAGGGAGAAAGGAGAAGAACGTCAAAGTAATCCCCTTTTTTCTTCAGCTTAACCACATGTGCGCACAGCACGATATATATCCCGGGTAAAAGCAGAGTATAGGGGAAAACTCGCAATGCATCATGGGAAAGCGAACACGCTTATGCTTCCTTTCGACTAGGGATCTTTCTACCCTGCATTTCCCCCCCCCCCATGTAGGGGAAGCGTTACTCCGCATTTGTGTGCATGTAAACGGGCCCACAAAGCCGTTCACGATGTCAATCTCCCCGAGTAAAACACGAGCAGTTTGTGTTTTACTAGAGATTTACCCAAAATTGGCAGTCTGAACGCACCCTCTCACCTTTTTTTTTTTTTTTTTTTTTTTTTTTTTTTAATTTTGCATGATGGAAATTACGCGTCCCGGGGGACGCGTTGGAACTTTTCTTTTACGTCCCATCATCGATTTTTTGCGTATTTGACGCGTTATAGCGCGTAAGCAGCATCACTGGTATAAAAGGTGATGCGCAATGTGTTTCGTACTGACATTCTTCTGAGTTCTTCATGCTGTTTGTACGGAGCGGTTGCTCCTGGATTGTTGTTTTATGCTCAAATATGTGAGCAGTTATGTCCTTAATTCCTTTTAAATAAATTTTAACTTAACTTAAATAGTATGAAGTATTTTTTATAATTCAACTGCTCTTTCACTCTGCAAAACAGTTTTTTTTAGTTAAAAACAGTTAACTGGTTGCCTAGTTTACATAGCTGTACAACTAGGTTGCTGAATCCACTGAGGTTTTTTTAGTTAAAAACGGTCCACTGGTTGCCTAGTTTACATAGCTGTAGAACTAGATTGCTTAATATACTGAAATTTTTTTAGTTTAAAGCGGTTTACTGTTTGCTCATTTTGAATTGCCTGTTACTAAAATTGCTGACATTTTTTAGTGTTAAGTATGGATGGTGTATTTTTTTTTTTTTTTTTTTGGAATATCTGTGAAATTTTAATGTGTTAAAGTGCTTTGTCTTTGCTGACAATGCTCAACGTGTTGTATTATTTTATCGTATTTTAAAATGGTGTTTCACACGTGAAAAATTTGGCGACAAAAGAAAGTCGCCAAAAATAGCTGACACGCACTTACGAAATTACTCCCAAACTGTGTGTGAGCAAGCAGCTCTTTATCATAAAGATATTATTGTTTTTATTTTTGGAAACTTGTAACTAAGCCTTTAAAATATAATTGAAAGGGAATTGTTTTTAAGAAAATTTTGCCTTTATATTTTAAAACACCCTCCTCCACACCTCTGCTAGCATGAATACTCCGAAATGCAGCATCGCCATCGGACCAATATTACCAGGATTTTTATCTGCTAAGCCAAATTTTACTCAATATATCATGTAAAATCAGCATTTTAATGTATAATGACTCAAAATATTAAATTTATTAAAACCGCTACCTTTTAGCGCCATTTAGTAGCATTGAAAAATTAAAAAAGATCGGCCCGTTTTCAAATTACTCTTATGTGACTCTTGGCTGATAAGAGTGGAATCATCATTGTGTCTCGCATATAGGACGCTGGTCGAGAACGGGTTAGTATTATTGGGGTTTATTTTAGAATGCTAAAAATAGCAGTCTTTATAGAAGGGTCCTCTGATAGTGAAAATTGTGTTGTTACCCGTATTTAATTATCGTAGTAGTAGGTTAAAATACCGAGCGTACTGGTTATATAGGTGAGTTAAATAAAGAGCATAAGAAACACTTTTAAACAAACTGACATATTTAACATGTAACAACTTCAAGCAGTGATCGCAATAATGCCTCTAGATGCACATTTCACGCTTTAGAAATTCAGAATACGCCTTAAAAATTTTGGAATGCGTATTTTTATGCATTGCTTTTCCGTATAAAATTAGGTATATTTTGATAAATAATTATGATTTGCTCATTTTAAATTTAAAAAATCCAATTATTGCCCTAGTTTTTGTTGAACTGACATTTATGTACCTAGATGCATAATCAGATATTGTTTATGTGTTGAATGCAATTTAATTATGTTTTTGAATATTTAGGATAATTGTTCCTTGCTTTAATTACTCCTTTGGAAAAGAAAATACTCTTTTTAAAGAGGTTAAGGAGCATTTTTACTCTTCTGAAAAAATCCTAGATCGATCACTGACTTCAAGTACAATACATATAAGTAACACTGAATAATTAAATATCTCCATAATCCCTAATGATACAGTTCTTGAACTGTTCTAAAGAAACTACTAGCTAAAGTCATAGTTAATGTTTTTAACGCTGCGCTTCACATGTCATTTACAGATTATGCTGCAAAAATTTATTTTGAAATCAAACAGATTAGTGAAATAATATTTTTCTTATATTGTTCTATATGATTTATTACTTATTAGAAAAGTTTTCTAATGTTTTTCGATGCTTCGATTATAGAAATGTGTAGTTTTCCTCTCTACCATATAAAAATTTAGTCAAAAAAAAAGGGGGAGAGATTTTTCATGAAGATCATCCAAGATCGGGTGGAAAAATCTTATTTAAAAGCCCTATTGCTATCAGCTGTATTGCGTGCAAAACATTTTTTATTTGTTTTATTTTATCTATTTATTTTTTGTGACCAGAAGAAAGAATCAATACATATGCGATTGCCATGAAAATCCAAAATATGTTTTCCCATAACAGTATTACTTAAACCTTTTTTAAATCAGAGAAAAAAAAAAATAATGTTTGTAAGAATTCATATTTTAGCATGTTATCTTTCAGAAAAATCTAAGCTGGGTTCAATTTTGGGGCTATCTTTCTTGAGGGCAACCTTGGCAATTTTTGACATTTTATTACTCCTCTGCTATCTGATAACTCTTGAAAAGTTATTCGCTATTTCGCCTCATAGATAAAAAAATCCTTTTCTTAAACCTTTATAAAGTCATGGTAAGAATACTTACCACCTACGGTCTATTCAATACAGAAATCAATTATCATTAGAGAATTTTCTGATTTTTATTCAGTTATATTGGATGTATATTTTTTCCATACATCTACATTCTAAATTATATATGGCTTATGAACTTTTCTTTCATTCGTAATTTTAAAGAAACTCAAATAATTACTCGAAAATTGAGCATAAGAATCATTGCTTTTAATTAGCGATGCAACGAATATCCAGCAAACATACTGCATCCAGCCTATCTGGCCAATATGCCAGATAATTGGCAGTAGCCGGATATTACAAATATCCGGCAGTACGTCCGGCCTAAAATTATATACAGAGAAATAACATAAATAAAAATAAAAATGAATAGATTCTAAAAAATGCAAAAAAAAAGTTTTGTGAAAATATTTTATTTTCAATACTTTTTAGAATGTATTTTTATCATGTATAGAAAATGGGGGGGGGGGGGAAGTAAGTACTTCATCCTTCTGAAAAAACACTCAAAATACTGGTGTTAAACGATAAAGTAATTAAAAAAACTTTGTAAAAAACACACATAAGAAATAAACGGAAAGAGGTTCCTCTTTCTCTTTTCTTCGAGGAACTTTCTCTCAGAAAAGAAAGTTCCTCTTTCCTTTTACTTCTTATGTGTGTTTTTTACAAAGTTTTTTTTAATTACTTTACTTCATCCTTTGTTTAATATTGGAGTAAATTATAGCAGAAAAACACTTTTTTTCAATCTTTTTTTCAATCAAAAGAATTTAGTTACCTTTTTTTTTCCCCACCATAAAATGACTGTTGATAAAATGTCCCTCCCCCCTAATTTTGATAAACTAAGTAAATTTGTTACATTTATTTTCTAACAGTTGAATGGAGATGTCTCTCTTTCAAGAACTGATCTTTTAAGATATTTACCTAACTCTTGAGGAAGAACATCCATGACATTCTTATTTGTATGAAGTTGATTGCAGTAAAATTGGTAGTACTAAATTCATGGAAAGAATCCCAAAGGATTTCTGATTTTGAATCAAATTATTTGAAACTGATGAGAAAATTTAAAGAAAAAAGTAATAGCTCAATGATCTAAGAAAACTAGAGAAAATAAAACAACAAAGAAGAAAACATACTGCTTCTGGATATCCGGCTGGAAGTTTGGCTGGATATTCGGTATCCGGGCAATTTGATATCCATTGCATGACTACTTTATCATATATATCATATATTTTTGCATTTAATTCCGTGTACAAGCAGCAGGTAGTTTTCCGACTTTGGTTTTGTGAATAATTAATGTATTCTGCAAAATTTCTATGTATGTTTAATACTTGTTTCTCCAGTCTTCATGTGGGATACAGTAGAGGGAAAATATATGAATTAATCCTAAAAAATGGGCCAGAAAAATTTCAAGTACTTTAGACTCTCTGCACATAAACTCGCCTTATAAGGGTTAAATTAATAGCACTCAAGTGCTAAAAATAGCTAATAGGGAGCAAATATGAAAGCTGCTTTAGTGTTTGTCATCCCTTAGCAGAGATAAAATACTTGACAGCAACAACAATTAATCAAGCCACTCTCGTAGTTTTTAGCTATCTCTTTAACGGGCAGTGGTCGTGCCGTGAAACCACCCAATTCCAGTTTTTTCACCACTACTCGTGAAAAAATATGAGCATTAGTCAAATTTCACTCCTGAGTTTCAAAAATACCATGTGTATTTTCCTTTGAACAATGAAGAGATAACCATGAAGATAGCAAAACTAATGATAAGGCTTTCAATCTTTAGACAAAGCTCTATGTTATACATGAAATTTTTGTTTGAAATGTAGCTATCTGCCATGACTCCTAACCATCTTGATATCTTAATATCATTTAAACAGTATAAACCTTTAACCCATGAACAAAACCTTTTTTTTATGTCATCATTAACTTCTGAATCCCAATGTTCTTTACTCTTCCACGTTTCTTGAAGTTTGGGTCGAATTAAAGCTGGAGCAAGAAATCAAATTGGATCGAAAATTCGACTTATCATGGATAAAATTTTCCTTTTTGTTAACTTTTCCAATTCTTCTAATTTCAGTGATTCCGAATCAATTCTCAAGGTGTCGGAGTCTTTATTCCATATCAAGCCCAGAACATGTGATTCTGAATTTGAAATAAAGCAAACAGATGGCTCATTGCTTTCCCAACCTCTTAAGTCAAGTTCGCATTCTTCATGATTTCTGTGGCTGTCCTGATAAAGTTTTCTGATACTGTCATTGTCATACTCTGTAGGCTCATGACACAATTGTCTACATAAAAACTGTTCCTTAAGTTTTCCAACGGCTCTTGGGAGTACTGTAATTTGAAAGTCTTCTTTGACAGATGGTGGTGAATGACAGTCATTAACAAAAACGGGCTGCTGGTCTGACCGAAATCGACTCGTCTGTGTCTGTAGGTCTTGACATGATCTTGTTCATCATATAAAAGAAATCGTAAGAAATTTCCAGCACTCACCTCCAATCTGCAATATTTTAAAGTTTTTGGTATCCCACTTCCTGCTGCGCCAACAAGAAGGCATTACACGACATCAAAGCAGGATACTTAAGCAGTTGAAGAAATATTTTCTCCGTTGGATTGCTAATTTCAGTTCTGAGTTGAGTATACAGAAATGGTATGCTTTGGAACTTGTACATACATTTTGAAGTCTTTAAAGCTGTTCTTCTAGGATGCAACTTTTGAACAGGTTTTTTTTTTTTTAAGAATTCAGTTGCACTAGGACTCAAAGAAAGTTAGTGTTTCTTCACAAATTGTATAGTGAACTATAACAAACCATGAACCTATAAGAGTTAAACAACACACAGGAAAAAATGGAGATCATACAGGATTTTTGCATCAATTCCTTAAAAATTTAGTTCTTTGAACGATTTTTAAAGGCAATTTAATTTCAAAAGTGAGAAGTTCTCCTTTTTAGCCAATGTGGGGAAGATATGGTACTGATCAGCAAAAAGAAATTGAATTAGGAATTTTGTGGGGAAAAAATAATAGGTTACAATGCAAGAAACTGAGCACATATTTTCAAATGTAGGTTATTATTTTAATTGGAACATTATTATTTTTGAAATAAAGAAAGAAATAAAATACCTTGAGCCATTCCAGGCAACACTTTAACACTTTGCTGAAAATTACACTCAAGAAATGTCATCTGATACGCATTCTTTGCTGGCCTATATCTCAGGCTAGAAATTTTTGTTGGATAAAGCCAAAAAAAAAGTTTTTTTCTTTACTTTGGCCTGATTTTTGACATACATTCAATTGAATAGCATCTGGGACTATGAATGAAACACCCTGCTCTAATTGACACAGATAGTACCAACTTGATTCGAAAGTTTAATATTGTACTCTCGGTTTTAAATTATTCATACTTTTACATTAAAAATTTTACTTTCTCTTTAATTAATTATTTTTTAAACATATTTATTTTGTTGTTTGTTTCTTGCAGATTACACAACTCTCTTGTACTGCTGCATTTTTTCCAGTTTGTCTAAAGCAGTTTCAAGTTCTAGATTGTTGGATTTCTCTTGAATATAGTTAAGTAAATTTTAAAATAGGACCTGAAATGCATTCACAGACGACATCATAAGCTTATTCTAAAAATTGCTTCATATACTTTAAAAATCTGTAAGAAGAGAATGCAATTTTAAGATAAGAAAACTTTCATTTCTTGTCCAAGTCTCGATGTACTTCAACATTTACTGCATGTTAATGTAAATTCCCAATATATGTACTTTCTGTTTCAAGAACCATTGCACATTTTCTTCCTATTATTGTACTTGGGAAATGAATTGCATGTTAAAGTGTGAGAATATTTCTTTAAGAAAGTTGCTTGGGTATCATTGCTACACGTTTATTTTTTATAAAGTGTGATTATGCTCACCATGGATGTGAAAACATGCATTATCGATTCTTACCAAAAGACATTGTCTCAGCATCCACATTTGAAGATTGGTTCTAGTTCTCATGGACATGAAAGAGACTTTAGTATTAGCTCGGGTAATAAAGCCTATGCGTGTGATCTATGTAACAAAGTATTCTCGCAGAAAGGACACTTGAAAAGGCATCTTCGTACCCACATGGGAGAGAAACCTCATGTGTGTAATACTTGTAAAAAGGCATTCTCTCTGAAAGAATATTTGAATACTCACCTTCGTATTCACAGTGGGCAGAAGCCATTTGCGTGTAACATATGTAACAAAGCTTTCACTCAAAAAACAAACTTCAATAAACATGTTCGTACCCACACAGGAGAGAAATCTCATGTGTGTGACATATGTCAAAAAACATTCTCCCAAAGGGCAAATTTGAATACGACATCTTCGTACCCACACTGGAGAGAAACCTCATGTGTGTGACGTATGTCAAAAGGCATTCTCTGATAAAGGAAACTTGAATAAACATCTTCTTTCACACACAGGAAGTAGCTTTATTAATCATCTTCATGCCCACACAGAAGAGAAACCTCATGTGTGCGACATATGTCAAAAAAGATTCTCCCAAAGGGCAAATTTGAATAGACATCTTCGTACCCACACAGGTGAGAAATCTCATGTGTGTGACATATGTCAAAAGACATTCTCCCTAAGACAGTACTTGAATGCACATTTTCTTACCCACACAGGAGAGAAACCTCATGTGTGTGACATATGTCAAAAAGCATTCTCTGATAAATCAAACTTGAGAAGACATCTTCGTACCCACACTGGAGAGAAACCTCATGTGTGTGACATATGTCAAAAGGCATTCTCCCTAAGGCAGCAATTGAATGCACATTTTCTTACCCACACAGGAGAGAAACCTCATGTGTGTGACATGTCAAAAGTCATTCTCTGATAAAAGAAACTTTAGTAGACATCTTCATTCACACACAGGACAGTTACCTTACATGTGTGATATATGTAAGAAAGGGTTATCTGATAAAAGAAGCTGAATTAGACATCTTCATAACCACAGGAGAGAAACCTCATGTGTGTGACATATGTCAGAAGGCATTCTCTCTTTTAAAAAAAATTGATGTGCAAGGGACATTTTTAAAAGTTCAAAATTTTTAATTTAAATAAAACATTTTAAAGATTTTTAAGTATTTAATATTATCATACTGCAATGCATATATATATATACAGAAATTCATTTTTGGTCAAAATTGAAAAAAAAAAAAAACTTTAGTTATTTAAAGTTTATTAAAAAGTTATTTAATTAAAGATGAAAACTACTTATTAAAAAATACATCAAGCAGTTTGACTGGGTATTTATATTGGTGGCCTGTATAGCATAATTATGCCAGATTTGATTTCTAGGATTTTTCTTGTCCCTCCCTGTAGATTAAGTACTCTTTTCACATTGGTACATTACAACATTTTATAGTTACTACATACTTGCGAAATTGTATTTTATTTTTGTGGTATTAAATTGTATTGCAGTTGTATTGTTTTGTGGGAGAAAATGTCTTCCTACCGAGGCATTCCTTCCTTTGTAAGGTAGCACTAGTGGGATTTGCCTTATGAACACTGTGGTAATTAGCAATTATTTAACATTATCCTCAAACAAATAATTTTTATATAATAATTCATGAATAATGAGTGTTCGTACTCCTTTTTTTATATGGTTCATCGTCTTTCTATAACACATTAAAAATCCACTTTTTCGTAAAAAATTGCAAAATTCCAAGTGCGATGTGAAGACAGACAAATTTTTTGATTGGCAGAATTATTAGGCATGCCTTATTAAACCAACTGATCTCATTTCTTGCCCTATTAGAATAACAACAGTGAAAAATAATTATATTTTTTACGCCCTGTAAAAAGTATCAATTTTTACCCAAGTTGGAGCAGAAAATATTATCCAATCGAATAATACTTTACATCATTTTAATTGAACCCAAAGAGACCCCTTTTCGCACAACTGAAATAGAGATTTCAAAAAAAAAATTTTTTTTTCGGCCCACCCTGTTGACTAATCTTCTTTCACATAGGAGAGAAGCATCATGCGTGTGACGTATGTGAAACTGGGATGAGAATCTTCTGCAGAATTCTGAGTTTTAGTTATTTCCTGCTTCTTTTCAACTACTATATGTTGATGATATAATCACAGTTGATTTCAGTGTTTCACAGCTGCCAACTCAAGTTAAATCTTTTTGCATACTTTTGATAAATGAGTATCTTTCTATATTTCTTCATTCGTCTCTAATATAGTACAAAGTACACAAATGCCTTATTTGATTTATTTTGACTAATTTTGAATCCATATGAAAGTTTCAAAGCAAAGCTAAGAAATTGTCATACAAATTCTGTGATCAAAAAGAGAAATTAATTTGCATTAGATTGGCTGAATGAAAAAAGTAAAAATAAATGCAGTTTTTATGTTTATTTTTGAATAAATAAGGACATTATTTGCTTATGCAGCTCAAATGAAAAATATTTTTTACCCATAGTACATTGGTTACTCTGTGCATTTTTTACCACTGTAATTTTAAAGATACAAGAAATTTATGCATCTATATTTCATTTTGTTCCAATGTTTTACTTTTTTTACTATAAAAACGTAAATTTTTACATTTTTCTTATTTAAAAAATTACTGTTTGTTTTTACTTTATTTTCTAACAGTCTGCATCTAATAAGACTGCGGGGGGGGGGGGGTTGCTCCTATCTTGCTTCTACTTCCATGTGCATGATATTATAAGACCAGACTCAATGAAACAAATACTCTAATTTCATTGCAAAAAATATTTTGAGGCATTAAGCAAAGCAATGTATTCCTTCTGGCAGTGAACATCCTAATTAACCCATTTATGCCTAGTGTCCCTTTTTTTGGGGCGGCATTTTCACTAACACTCAAACGTGTTATTTACTTTTCCTAGCATTTATTCCTAGGAAACCTATATAACATTTATTCCTTATTTATTTTTCCTAGCATTATGATTATTGAACCTCAACTCCACAAAATATTTTAACATGACCCAGTAGAATGTTGACTTTTCAATTTTTGTACCTGATGATTTTAAAAGAAATCATCCCTTGTTCAAGAAGTTGACATAAAAAATTTATCTATTATAGCTGGTATTAGCAAAAATCGAAGATAGTTGCAAAAATATCTGGGCACAAATGGATCAAACAAAAAAATATTTGTCTGTTTTATTCTAACCTATTGAATGCTTGAAATAATTTAAAAATATGTAAAGTAACATGCATAAAAGGTGGTTATCAATCTGGACGCTCGTTTCCAGTGAAGAATTTGCATTTTTCTTCAGAAGAAATCTACACACACTAACCACAGAAGATTATTACGTACTTCAGATTAATAATGCTGCAGAAAATTCTTCTTAGTTTTGAAGTTTGTTGTTTGAAAGTTTAGTGTTTGTGGAAAGTTTAAGTAAATAGTCCAATTTTCAGAAAAGATCATGAATTTTATTTGCTTCTAGAACTTTGTCGAACTATCAGGTGTGCGAAATTCACACGAATTAGTTAGAGGTAACTAGATTTATAACGGCTAGCATAACACAGAAGCTTTCTCATATGGTGTATTTCACTCACAACAAAATACTTCCATAGGGTAAAATTCAGTGGAAATTCTCAAGGAAAATCATAAACAGCTCCTCGGGATCCAATAATGAAGATTTCTTAATGCCATATACAAAAACTAGCTTCAGGAAAGCGTCAAAAAATTGCTTTCAAAGCACAGAATGCAGAGTGTTATGCTCGTAGAAGAATGCAGTGAACAGTGATCTGGATACAAGCATTCAATAAATTGACCTCTGAGCTGCCCTGCATTCCTTATATAGGCATTGCGAACATTACGTAAAAATTGGAGAAAAATTTCATCTCCAGAAAAATCCACATCAGACGTGAATTTGATTATGTGATAGATCTGTAATCGAATAATATTAGGCTATTGCATAATACTAATGCGGAGAAACAAACATTACCAGCCCCATTGCTCCCTCCCCCGAAATGTCTCCTAGCTCGGTGACTTTTTTGGCAAAATATCGCCAAATTTGGCACCAAAAATAAGTCCTGAAAGTAAAGTCATCTAGATTCTGGCACCAATATTTTTCCAGAATTCGAGAAAACCCTGTATTAATAAGTGGGGACACCCAAAACTCCACATCTCTCGTTCTAGTTAAGCAATTTTGATGCAACAAAATGCAATATTGAGCATATAGAATATAAATTTTACACCATATTTAACCTTTGAAGGGTGGGACAACCCAAAAAATCTTAACAATAAGCACACTTTATGTTTATTATTTCACAAAATTTTTATTTTTTCATCCTTTGAACATAATTTTATTCGAAGTGTTTTTTGTCATTTGAGTGCTTATTTCTGAAACTAAGAGACAAATGATGCAAATGTGTTATTTTTACTGTAATTTTAATCAAGGTTTCTCGAATAAAAGTAAGATCAAACCCCAAAATTAGTCTTTTTATGTTATTATGACTGTGTCATTTTATCTCTCACCCCCTTTATTGAAAATTGTCCAAAAAACGTGTCTCAAAAATGCGACATAATTTTACATGTATTTAAATACTATTGGTTCACAACAGCTTTAATCTATTGTTACAATATTTCGTAATCTGTAAAATATGCATCACATGTATTTTTATATATATTGGCTACAATCATAAAAATTTCAACATACTGTACAGACTGAAATACACGAAAGATGAGAGATAAAATCACATGGTCAATTAATATCGTTTTAATATGGCAATAATGAAACTAAAAAATTTGGGGGTCTCCCCCTGACGACACCTGTGTTTCACGACTCCCCCTCGAAGACATCTATACCAAGTGAAGCTCAACAAATAAAAAGATGTCCAGTGTTATTTTACTCGATATTTGTTCATCGCATCTCAGCAAAGTGGTCAGAAATTTCACAATTATATTTTTGAGTCAGATACAGTTCCAGAGACAGTTCTCGTGTATAAAATGTCAGCTTTGTAACAGATAATATCTCATTTCTTAGTACAGAATTTATAGTATCGATTAAAATTTTCAGAAATTAAGATATAAATAAATACGACCTCTGCACAAAAAATATTCCTAATTAGTAAAATGTTCCCTACACTAATAAAGTGATGTACACCCTCCAAAAAAAGTATTCGAGCAAGAGAGAAATTTCCTATTTTAGATTTGCGAATAATAATTGAGTTTTTAAAAAACGCACAACTTGAGAGAAATATGGAAAGTCATATTTATACATAGCCTAATTCATATTCTATGATAAATAATTTTTAATATATGAAACCAACGGAGGAAATTTCTCTCTTGCTCGAATACTTTTTTTAGAGGGTGTACAAAGTTTCAGTTCTCCATCATATAAGGACTCAGAGACATGTTTAAATGAGTTCGATAGGGTCAATAACAATGATAGCAAAAGTACTTTGTACTTACAAAACCATTGTTTTCTATGAATTTTTGTATGACCCCTGAAATGCGATCCTCTGACGTAATTGTTTTTTTCCTTGAAGGGCCACTGAAAAATGACCTAAGTCACCATAGACTTATTTTCATATATCTAACTCTTTTTATTATAAAGTGCTCAAATTTGCACATCACCTCAGTAATTCGTGAGGCATAATGGATTGAACTTTTGGTTGAGGAAAACCACGCATGGAGGGGGGAGGGGGAATTCCTGAAGCAGATTAAATACAATATGGATGATTGCGTTGAATTAAATTAGTTAATCAAACATCCCATTTTGATTTACCAGTGGCATATTAGGTTTTTCTAATTATATAGTGACCAAACGTTCCCACTTTTAGGATTTTTCCATATTGGGGACAAAATTTTAATTATAATTTTTATTTCTTCTCACTATTTTTAAAGAATCCATCATGTTACTTATATTTTACGAGTTTCAATAATGATTTAGTGTGATAAATGGAAGCTTATTCGAGATGAGCATTAAATTTGTAATATGTCCCCAATTCTACAGAAGAATTGGGGACACAGTTTTAATTTGTTCCCAATTTTGCAGTGACTCAGATGGGCCCGTTTATATTAAGGTGACCAAACGTCCCCATTTTGAGGGCATTTTTCAAATTGTCCCCCAAATGTAAAACAGGAACTGTTTACATTTTTTTAATTATTGCATTGTCTTTTAATTAAATTACTGTTAATTATTGCATTAATTATAAATGTCCCCAGTTTTGTTGTCAGAATCGGGGACATGTCCCCGATTCTGACAACAAAACTGTTAAAAAATCTGGTCACCTTAGTTTACATGGACGAAAATGCGGGGTAAATGCCGGAACTTTCTACCACACTTCCCGTACGTAGGGAAAAAAAGCGGGGTAGAAAGATTCCTAGTGCAATGAAGGGTGAATGCAGGGATGACACCGCTTTCCCATGATGCATTGCGTGTTTTTCCCAAATACTTTACATTCAAATGTTCATTTATCTGTTCACATAGGATGCACTCATGCTGCCACTTTCGGGTAAATCTCGAGTAAATCGTGAACGAACATGGCAGCCCATATTTACTAACCAGTGCAGCCAATGGGAGCGAACAATAACAATAAATAAAGGTCACGTGATCTATCTCCCCACGGAAAATCCTTGGGGGGTTGGGAAAAACTCGAAGTGCTCAGCTTGGCAGCCTGAACGCTTTGTTTATCGCCTCGAAAAGCTCAAATCGGGCATCCTGAACGGCTTGGGTTTTTCTCGAGTTACTCAAAAGTGGTAGTCTGAACGCACCCCATATGTCTTCACAATGGGCGTGTTCAGACTGCCACTTTCGGGTAAAACACGAACTGCTCGAGTTTTACTCGGGGAGATTGACATCGTGAACGGATTTCGGTATTTAATAGGAAAAAAAGGGGCGGTACGTATTTACTAACCTGTGGAGCCAATGGGAGCGAACAATAACAATAAACAAAGCTCACGTGATCTATCTCCCCAACTTCCCAAGGAAAATCCTTGGGGAGTTGGGAAAAACTCGAGCTACTCAACTTGGCAGTCTGAACGCTTTGTTTATCTCCCCGAAAAGCTCAAATCGGGCATCGTGAACGGCTTGGGTTTTTCTCGAGTAACTCGAGTTACTCAAAAGTGGCAGTCTGAACGCGGCCAATATTTCTAGGTTTTTTTTTTCTTATGCAGAGTTGGCAACACTGATTAGAATTACCAAGTGAGAGTCGTTCTTCTTGAGTGATTCAAGCAGATTGTTTTGTTTGAAACAGCTTTGTTGTTGATATTACTTTCATAATTTATTTGAAAATTTTTAACCAAAAATCATTTTAATACTTGAAGGAAAGAGCTCTACGTTCCATCTATGATGGCTTGAGTTTAAAATTATTTTAGCTACTAAAACGCCGTTGTTATATTCTGATTTATGTACAAGGAACTGCTTTAAATCTACGACCGATAGTTAATTTATTAAGTCACGCCATTTGCAACAATTGAAGGTAAATTAAAATGTTATAAACGAATAATTTAATTTTGCCATTTAAAACACCTTTGAATTTAGAAAACTGCAGTCATGATGCTCCCAAAAAATGAAATGAACGGTTGAATTTTTGGACTATATTTCGTATCCGGTGCTGTTTACATATCGATGTTTTTTATATGTTTCGTTTGGTGATCGTTCTAGCGCCATCGTGGCGATGCACAGCAGGAATGAAGTGGTGGTAGTTTTGACTGGAACCATAAAAAAAACGTGTATCATCAGTTTGGGAATTTGAAATTGATTCTTGTTATGGATGGAAAGGAATAAAATATGTTATTGTATGAAAAGAAATTGTGTGTTTGTTTGTTAGAAATATGGTGTGAATATAAAACTAAATAAATGAAAGCATGTTGGTTTTACGTTATAAGTTGATGTGTGTGTGTTTGTTAGAAATGTAGTGTGTTGAATTTTTCAAAAATCTGTATCGAATGCATAATTTAGAAAGTGATTCTATCAACCTTTCAAGTATATTAGGCAAGTTGGAGTGTTTAGGCTGATTAATTTTTATTTTTTACCAACTATGCGAAAAATTCTAAAGCTGGGGATCGAACCCAGGGCTACCGCTTAACGTGCGGGCGCTCTACCACTGAGCTACCCTGGGACGATTCCCAGATGAAATTTCTCGCATGATCTGTTGGCATTTATCATCTTCCTCTGCAAACCACAGAGGGAACAGATGAAACAATTAATTCGCGACAACTCCGTTATGCCGCGGAAATTATACATAATTTAGAAAGTGATTCTATCAACCTTTCAAGTATATTAGGCAAGTTGGACTGTTTAGGCTGATTAATTTTTATTTTTTACCAACTATGCGAAAAGAGCTGGGGATCGAACCCAGCTCAATGGTAGAGAGCCCGCACGTTAAGCAGTAGCCTTGGGTTCGATCCCCAGCTCTGGAATTTTTCGCATAGTTGGTAAAAAATAAAAATTAATCATCCTAAACACTCCAACTTGCCTAGTATAACTGTATCGAATGATTTTGCAGTTTTAGAGCTGTAAGATTGTTTGAATTTTGTGTGCAGCAATTTTGCCTGTACTTTCTCCTTTTTATGTTGTGCTTCTGATTCAATCATTATTCATGCATGGGCGTCTGCAGTTTCTGGCAAGGTGAATTCGGTACTTGCGTATTATCCCGGCGACTTCAGAGCTCAAGCTTGAATGAAACTTGTGTTTAGGCCTGGACTGGGAGGGTAGGGGCCTGCCCGTCTCAAGAGAAGGGGGACCCCAGGTTATTGTATAACTGATAAATAATAGGATGTGCTAACTTTCGGGGTATGGGGGGAAGTATAGTTTTATTATTAATTAATCATGATTATTAATGAATGCATTCATAAAATATTGATCTATTAATTAATATGCATCATTCATATTAATTAATCCCTTGCTCATTCGGGAATCCCCTATCAAAACATTTTGAGAACTACATATAAAAAAAGTGTTTGGAAGCCTTTTGGGGCGCAAATGCAGCTGCAAAAAATTTTCTGTGTCAAACTTCATTAAGTGTTATCAGTATAGCACTTATTTTATTTTATTTTTTCTGTTTGGGGGCCCACCCGTCTGTAGACAGTCAGACACCCTGGCCAGTCCGGGCCTGCTTGTGTTTGATCGAACTTATGTAGACTTATTAACCTGTTGAACACCAGCCCAAGGAGAACAAAGCGCAACACATGGGACTGAACACTTTGAAACGGAGTGTCGCAATTGGCCCAATATTACCAGGATTTTTATCAGCTAAGTCAAATTTTTACTAAAAATATCATGCAAAATCAGCATTTCAATAGATAATGACTCGAAATTTTAAAGTTATGAAAACTGTTACCTTTTAGCGTCATCTAGTAGCATTGAAAAAGATCAGCCCGTTTTGAAAGTACTCATACGCGATTCAAGGCTGATAAGAGTGGAATTTGTTGGCAGGGGTGTAGATAAGGGTGGTATAATTGAAGACAAGGTTCTTTTGTAAAAACAATTTCATTTTAATTATCTTTTAAAAATCTTACAAGTTCCAAAAATAAACAACAATGGCATCTTGCCATAAAGAGCTGCTTGCTCACACACAGTTTTAGTGAATACACATCCCACTATATATGTCCAGTCCTGACAGTCAATTATACAGTTATTATAATATATTCAAGAAAAAATAACCAAGTAAAACAAATAAGCAAATGAGATACTGCTAAGCAGTTCACCTGAACATTGCAACAATAACAACAAATGAATGAATGAATGACACTCTCAGTCTCTGCTAGAGCACAAGCCAATCACTGGCTGTCCCTACCAGGTGCTTAGTACTTGATTTAAGCACTTAGATACAACTTATGTTTGCATTTAATGATTCTTTGAAGTTTGGTTAAAGTTTGCATTAAGAGTTATATGCTATTTGAGTTAGGTTTTGTTTAGCAACATTAAAGGTTTGTTTACATATTAGAAATTACTGTAGTTTATTTATTGACTTAGTATTTTATTTTTAATAAAGGGCTTAGTTTTATTTTAAGTTTATATTTAATAGTTAATAAATGGGTAATAGACATTTTATTTTTCTTTGCATTAAATTTTAGGGACTTTAAAACTGTCAGGCCTATGTCAAAACACTTAGGAACTTATGTGTCAATTTTAACACAACAAAACAAGGATATGGCTGGGGAAGGACCGAGGGAAAACTAACTTGAGTTTTCTATTACTAATTTAACAGTTCAGTAGTAACAATTCAACAATATTTTATTTTATTTTTCTTCCCTTTTTTTCTTTACTGACAGAATTGTTGTGTCGCGCATACAGGACGCTGGTCGCAAACAGGTTAGTGTTAATGGGGTTTATTTTAGAATGCTAAAAATATCAGTTTTTTTAGAAAGGTCCTCTGATAGTGAAAATTGTGTTGTTATCCGTATTTAATTAACATAGTTGTGGGATTAAAATACCGAGCATACTGGTTATTTAGGTGAGTTAAATAAAGAGCATAAGAAACATTTTTAAACAAACGGACATATTTAATACGTATTTACAAGCATAAATACAAGTAACACTGAATAATGAAATATCTCCATAAGCCACAATGAAACAGCTCATGAAGCTGTTCTAAAAAAACTGCTAGCTAAAGTCATAGTTAATATTTTTAACGCTGGGCTTGTGTCATTTATAGATTATGCCACAAAAATTTATTTTTAAATGAAACAGATTAGTGAAATAATACTTTTATTATATTGTCCTATATGATTTATCACTTTTCTAATGTTTTTCGATGCTTTGATTTTAGAAATGTGTAGTTTTTCTCTCGTCCATATAGAAATTTAGGCAAAAAAGAGGGGGATTTATCATGAAGATCATCCAAGATCGGGTGGAAAATCTTATTTAAAAGCCGTATCGCTATCAGCTGTATTGTATGCAAAACACTTTTTATTTGTGTTATTTTACTTATTTATTTTTTGTGACCAGAAAAAAGAATCAATACATTTTCAGTATGCGAGTGCTATGAAAATCCAGAATATGTTTTCCCATAACAGTATCGTTTAACTTTTTTAAATCAGAGAAGAAAATACTAAAAATGTTCATAAGAATTTATATTTTAGCTTGTTTTCTTTCATGAAAATCTAAGCTGGGTTATATTTACGGGCTATCTTTCTTGAGGGCAGCCTTGGCAATTTTCGACATTGTTTTATCCCTCTGCTATCTGATAACTCTTGAAAAGTGATTCGCCATTTTGCCTCATAGACAAAAAAAAACCTTTTCTTAACTCTATATAAACCCATGGTACTTACCAGGGGCGTAGCCAGAAATTTTACATGAGGGGGAGGGGGGTTACGACTACTGCAACTCACATATATGCATACATGTGTGTGATAAGGGAGTGAAGAATATACATTTTGTATGGCGAAAAATTCCTCATGGGGGGGTTATGACCCCCCTTGGCTACGCCCCTGGTACTTACCACCTATGGTCTATTAAATATAGAAATCAATTATCATTAGTGAATTTTCTGATTTTTATTCAGTTATATTGGATGTATATTTTTTCCATACATCTAGATTCTAAAGTATATTTGGCTTACGAACTTTTCTTTCATTCATAATTTTAAAGAAAGCTCGAATCATGACTCGAAAATTGAGCATTAGAATCATCGCTTTTAATTATATATTTTTGCATTTAATTCTGTGTACAAGAAGCATGTCGTTTTTCGACTTTGATTTTGTGAATAATTAATGTATTTTTCTGCAAAATTTCTATGTACAGTAGAAGACCCAAAATCTGCACAGCTTGGTTCCAGACCTTGTGCAGATTTTAGAATTTTGCGGATTTTGGGTCATAATAGGAAATTTATTCTATTTCCCTCCACCCCACGAAGAAAAAAAAATATATATAATATATATATATATATATATATATATATATATATAGATAGATCAAAAGAAACAAATCATGTTACTTATTATCAGAATCATAATATAAAAATACAGTGGAATAATACAATATACAAAACTATGAGATTATAGATCAACTTATTTAAACATGTATATTTAATAGTAGTTTAGGACTTTGGGATATTCTAATTATAGTTATTTTATTTTATTTTTTCATTATTTCCTGTTCTGTAAGACAGCTTTGCTGCTCTACAAATCTGAGATATTTCTTTCTCAGAGCCTAACCTTGATTAAATGTTATTTTATCAACTTTTTGATCATCCTCATTTGTTACTGTGTCATGTGATCATTATTGAGTGTTAATTGTGTCACTGTCAGTCATTTCAAGGATATCAATGTTACCATGAGAGCTCACAAACTCTTAAAATATTTTTTTCAAGTGGGAATAGCTTATTCAGTTTTACTTTGTGGCTATAGTGTAGTTTTCTAAGCTTGCAGCTGGCAGGGCAGATTTCATTGTTTACATTGAATAGACAGTGCGGATTTTAGAGCCTTGCGGATTTTGGGTCTTCTACTGTATGTTTAATACTTGTTTCTCCAATTTTCATGTGGGATATTACAGTAGAGGGGAAATATATGAATTTATCCTAAAAAATGGGCCAGAAAAATTGCAACTACTTTCGACTGTGCACATAAACTCCCCTTATAAAGGGTTAAATTAATATCAAGTGCTAAAAATAGCTAATACGGGGCAAATATGAAAGCTGCTTTAGTGTTTGTAATCCCTTAGCAAAGATAAAATACTTCATAGCGACAACAATTAATCAGGCCACTCTTGTAGTTTTTAGCTAACCCTTTAATGTGCAGTGGTCGTGCCGTGAAACCACTCAATTCCAGTTTTTTCAAAACTACTCGCAAAAAAATATGAGCATTAGTGAAATTTCACTCCTGACTTTCAAAAATACCATATGTATTTTCCTTTGAACAATGAAGAGATAACCATGAAGATAGCAAAGCTAAGGATAAGGCTCCAATATTTTTTTACTGCTAGATTTCAACTCAATCGACCAATGTTCAGATGCTAGTGCACTTCATATAATTTTATGCCACAATGTATTATTTTTTGTAGCCCTGTGCAGAAATGTTAAGTCCTACAAACACCAAAATCTATACAGCTTATGTGACAGTGACTTATAACATACATAACCAATTTGAGCTTATTTGAATGCACCATTTAGACACTATTGCACATTAAATGATTTGCGTCCATAGAAACATAATGTACACGAATTCTTCTTAGCAACCCTGTGAACAAACTACCAGTTCTGTGCACATCGAAAACTATACAAGTCATGTGACCATGACCTATAACACATATATCTAATTTGCACTCAATCGATCGCACTATTTAGATGCTAGCACACATTCAAGAATTTCTGTCTATACGCTGTAATATATAAGAACTCTCTTTTGTAGTCCTGTAAAGAACTATTTCTTATACATACAAAAATCAATATTAGTCATACGAAGGTGGTCTATAATAAATATACTAGATTTGAGCTTAATCAATTGCACTGTTTAGAAGCTCAATTCCAGTTTTTTCACCTCTACTTGTGAAAAAATATGAGCATTAGTCAAATTTCACTCCTGAGTTTCAAAAATACCATCTGTATTTTCCTTTGAACAATAAAGAGATAACAATGAAGATAGCAAAGCTAAGGATAAGGCTTTCAATCTTTAGACAAAGCTCTACGTTATTCATGAAATTTTTGTTGGAAATATCACTGTCTCTCCTAGCATCTGGAAGTATTGGAAAGTACTTTAAGAATGATTGCACTGCAGAGGGTTAAGGAGTCACCTGAAGCACTGTTTTACCATGAACTTTAATTGGATATTGTGTCAGTTATGCATGCATGCATGAAACACCAATAATGTGTGGGGAAATACTAAAACTGCACTATTTTATTTTATTTTATTCAGTTGTTGAAGGATACACAATTAGCGATCATTTCAATGCCTCTGGAGGTGTATAGAAGGTTTTGTGGGTAACAGTGACCCACTGGTCTCCCACAGCCAGAAATTTTTCATGAGGGGGGGGGGTTGGGACTACTGCAACTCATATATATATATATGAGACGTCAGATATTTCAAGTAAAGTTTCAGAGTTAAGGCAGGTAATATGGTTTATTGAACATTACATTTAAGTTACAATTTAGAATGAGAAGAGGGGAGGGGAGACGGGTACAAGAATCAGCGTGGACTCATGAAGCAGTTCCAGTGGCAGAAGTCCCTCGATTTTCGATGTGCGGGAGTATTTACGCTTACCACACCACGTGGTCTGCGAAGACACAACTCCTCCTCTCTCTTATCTCTGATCGAACCACACACATTTATCAACATGACCCGCATCCGGGCCTACAAGGGCGTGAGGACACGTGTACATCTAAAGAACTCAGAATCGACGGCCTGATGTCTGACAAATAACAAAATAAATAAAACATAGCTCCAGAGCACGCGTGGCAAGTATGACAGGAAAGTAAAACTTACAGTGAAAGTACCCGCTTGAACAATACCCAAACTAGTAAAACCCAAATTACCTTTTTATACATTACATATATGTATACATATGTGGGATAAGGGAGTGAAAAATATATATTTTGTATGGCAAAAATCCTAGTGGGGATGACCCCCCTAACCCCCACCTCGGCTACGCCACTGGTGGGTAGAAATTGTCTACTGGTCACATTAACATGGCCTCGGTATATGGATTTCCGGCTGTAATACAACACCATCATCCCCACTCACTTCCAATTTGCAATATTTTAAAGTTGTTGGGCACCCAAGATCCTGTTGCAGCACTCAATATCAAAGGAGAATACGGATGTAAATTGTAACTGATGCAAGCAAATGTTTTGTGCGTTGCATTGCTAATTTCAGTTCTTAGTTGCGTATACAGAAATGGTATGCTTTGGAACTTGCACATTTATTTTGGAAAGTCTTTTGAGGCCTTATTACATGGACAAAATTTAGAGCAATTTTGGTTGCAGAAACCAGTTGCTGCAATTCATTCCTGCAAGTCAGGGAGCCCAGATGAACATGCAGGGTTGCCATAGTAAAAAAACCCTGTTGTGTTGACAAATGTCAGAGATTCACCGAATGGGCGGCTGCTACAGCATGTAATTATAAATAGCCTATCGTTGGTTTCTTATACCTTGTGTATCTTCGGATCGGATTGATATTTATTTTTCTTTTCTTCAATCAAATCAATTTCCATGTCGATATTTTATTTCATAGACATTTTGTTTTTGCACACGCTCATCCCTTTCACTATGAACGGTATGCCTGACGCTGACTCTTCCGCCATCTTGTGTTGTGACGTAGAAATAAGAAGCACAACTATTGGCTGGATTTACTGTAACTTGTAATTTTTTCGCCTCTGAAAGAACAAGTTGGAGTTGACTGTTCCCTAGGTAAACAAGGGAAATTTCCAGGAAAGAGGCTGCAACTGGTTGCAGCAACCAAATCGCACGAAAATACCTTCATGTAATAAGGCCTTAAGGCTACTCTTTTAGAAAACAATGCAACTTTTGAACACTTTTTTTTTTTTTTAAAGAATAGACTTGCGCTAGAGACTCGAAAATTAGAGTGTTTCTTCATAAGTTATACTGTGAACTATACCAAACAATCTACCTATAACAGTTGAATAACACACAGGAGAAAAATGCTGATCATATGAAATTTTTGCATTATTTTTCAGTGCTTCGGATGATTTTTGAAGGCAACTTAAGCTAAAATATAGGGGAAGTTATCCTTTTCAGTTAATGTAGGGAAGGAATGGTACTGATCTGTAGGGAAAAAAAATTAGAATTGGCATTTTTGTGAAAGAAATTAAAATAATAATAATAGGTTATAATAAAATAACCTGGGCACATTTTCAAACAGGGGATATTTTAATCAGAACATTATTATCTTTCAAATAAAAAGAGAAACAACAAAATATCTTGAAACATTCCAGACGTAGAGCACTTTAATGCTTTGCTGAAAATCACACTCGAGAAATTTCATCTGAGATACCACCTTCCTGTATATAAGGCCAGAATTTTTTGGGGGGGACAAAGCAAAAAATGGTTTTTACTTTGTCCTGATTTTTTGACAGACATTAAATTCAATAACATCTGAGACTATGAGCAAAACACCCGGCTCTAACCAATATGGATAGTTCCATGGCTTGATTTGAAAACTTAATATTATATACTGTGTTGCAAATTATTCATACTTTTATATTGTAAACATTAAATTCTTTTTAACTTTTTTTATAAACTTATTTGTTTCTTGCAGATTACACTTCTCTCTTGTGCTGCTGCATTTTTTTTACAGTTTGCCTAAAAAAGTTTCAAGTTCTAGACTCTTGGATTTTTCTTCAATATGATTCAAGAAAATTTTAAAATTGGACCTGAAATGCATTCTCAGACCACATCGTAAGTTTACCTTAGAAATTGTTTCGTATATTTTAAACAAAAGACAATGCATTTCTAAAGTAAGAAAACTTATTTCTTGTCTTAGTCTCATGTCCATATTCTTCAACATTTACCACATGATAATGTAGATAGATAATACATGTGCTGTGTGTGTAATGCTTTTTTAAAAAAAAGCTTTACACAAAAATGTTTCGCATTGAAAGTGAGGAATGAATTGCAACTCAGAGTGAGAATATTTCTTTATAAAAGGTGTTTCGAGTATCATCGCTCCCATTCATTTATAATAAACTGCAATTACCTTCACCATGGATCTGAAAACCTGCAATAGCGATTCTCACCAAAGGACATTGTCTCAGCATACAGATTCAAAGGTTGGTCCTAGTTCTCATGGAAGTATAAGAGACTTTAATATTAGCTCAGATAGAAAAGGCTATGTGTGTGATCTATGTAACAAAGTATTCTCTCAGATTGGAGCCTTGGATAGACATCTTCATACTCACACAGGAGAGAAACCTCACATGTGTGACATATGTAACAAAGGGTTCTCTGATAAAAGTTGTTTGAATAGGCATCTTCATATTCACACAGGAGAGAAACCTCACGTGTGTGACATATGTCAAAAGAGATTCTCCCAAAAGCAACACTTGAAAGCACATTTTCTTACCCACACAGGAGAGAAACCTCATGTGTGTGACATATGTCAAAAAAGATACTTCAAAAAGCAAAACTTGAATATACATCTTCGTACCCACACAGGAGAGCAATCTCATGTGTGTGACATATGTAACAAAGGATTATGTGATAAAAGTACCTTGATTAATCATCTTCGTACCCACACAGGAGAGAAACCTCATGTGTGTGACATATGTCAGAAGGCGTTCTGCGAGAAAGGAAACTTGAATAGACATCTTCGTACCCACACAGGTGAGAAACCTCATGTGTGTGACATATGCCAGAGGGCATTCTGTGAGAAAAGACCCTTGATTAATCATCTTCGTACCCACACAGGAGAGAAACCTCATGCTTGTGACATATGTCAGAGGGCATTCAGGGAGAAAGGACAATTGAATAATCATCTTCTTACCCACACAGGAGAGAAACCCCACGTGTGTGACATATGTCAAAAGGCATTCTCCTATAAAAGAGACTTGAGTAGACATCTTTTTACGCACACAGGAGAGAAACCTCATGTGTGTGATATATGTCAAAAAGCATTCTCTCTTAAAAAATATTTGAATAGACATCTTCGTACACACTTATATATGTGATATGTGTCAAAAAGCATTCTCTCTTAAAAAATATTTGAATAGACATCTTCGTACACACTTATATATGTGATATGTGTAAAAAAATATTCTCTCAGAAAGTATGTTTGAATAGACACCTTCAAAAGTACACAGGAGGAGGCATCATACGTCAAACAGTGAATTCAGCATTTCAGTTATTTCCCGCTCTAATCTATGTAATCTTCTATTTAGCTCTAAATGACACATTCAGTGATGTGAGCTGTTCTCTCTTGGTAAACAAGCAAACTACAGTACATGGATTGTATAATCACAGCCAATTTCTGTGTTTAAAACTTTCTGAAATTTTAAATGTCTGAATGTTTGGATGCCAAGCTAAAAAGTTGTCATGTAGCACCCCGGGCTTGTCAATAATGGCCATGACGAGTTCCATCCAGTATTTCAAACCTTTGTGGAAACATGTCCTCACTTAGAATGTTTGGATGCAGGACTTTCTTTGCTTATGAGAAGACACTTGAGCGATTTCCTGGTGTGTAATGTGTGACAGCCTGTTGGCCAAATGTTACAGTATTCTGAGGTGTTTTTAATATGAAAAGTTTTTTTATTTAGTGTGGCTGATTATGCATAAGTTTAACGAAGTGTGTGAAAAGTTTTATCCTGTAAGTTTTAACATTGTAAAGTGTGCTAATAAATGTTCTTAAAATTGACAAGTGTCTTCAAGAGTTCTTTAAATAGAAGATGGCCATAGTCATAATAATTCTGTCATGTAAAAAGGAAATGTATGTGCATTAGGGATGGAACAGATAGTGATTTTATCGGATATCAGAAGCTCGTTTGTTTGCCAGATACGGATATCTGGCACTAAACATATATTTAGTTTTAAAATATATGTTTAGTATAAATTATCTTTTCTTTTTTCCTTTTTTTTTATATGACATCAGAACAATAAATTGCAAACATGTTTCACACATCATTAAAGTATTTTTGAAATAATTGTCTCAGAATTTACCAAAACTAAATGTCCTTACATATATGTACATAAAAAATGTTATTTAAAAAAGTTAAAGTATTCTTTTTTTGTGTGCACTACTGGCAGAAGCAAATAAATTTTAACCATGACACGTTTATTAAAGTATCTATAGTTGCAGATTATTTTCCCAAAGAAATGCATACAGTTTTTAATTCATTTAAGAATAAGATATCTATTTTGATAAGATACGTATGACAGATGAATCAATTTTTTCCAAACACAGTTTTAATGCCGTTTTTTCTGTTTTAATCTAAATAATAAACATCTTGTTTCTAAAGCTTCCGGGATCGACTCATCGCCTCCGGTGCATTTGTCACCATGTTGAAATTTTGATTAAAAACTACATTTTTATCTCTACCTAAAAGCAAAAATTTTTTATACAGTGCGAAAGATCTCTAAAAAATTAACCTTTTTTTAACTTGCAGCTAATTTCAACTTTAAATATCTGGTGAGATATCATGCCTTGAAAATGTAAACACTAGGCAAACGATTCATTCCTTGATTCTTTTTAAAAAAGTGCGCAACATAATCTCTTGCATAGATCGATTAGATGAAAAAGCACAACAGATTGTATGGTGGTGACATCGATGAATTACAAGTATACAAATATACAAGTATATTACTTGTATATTGTTAACTAAATCATTAAAAATGTCCACTTTACTGCCTTTTCCTTAAAATTAATAATACAGTGACAATAAGCAGATTTCTGCTTTACCTAAGGAATAATTTAATACAAAATTCATGTATAATTAATTACTTATTCAGTAAATTACTTCTAATTTATTTACAAATTTTATGAATCATGCAATAAAACTGCAAAAACTTAGTATTCAAAAGGATTAAACAATTTTACAATTGCACAAAATGATTTCGAGGCTACATTTTAACTAACCAAATTTATTAATTTACTATAGTAAAAAAACTATATATTTTACTAATTTTTCACTGCTTTTATTTATTTAAGTACAAATGCATGTTCAAGCGAAAGTTTTATTGTTACAAAAAAAGATATTTTTAAAGAAACAATACATTGCAGCATGAATATAGTGATAAATATCACGTTAGGTTATTTTTCTCTTCAATGGCCACTCCCCTCAAAGATATTTTGCTACTAACAATTGTATTTATTAAAGTATCGATTTTAAACAAAAAAGTTAGTTATAGAATTATTTTGTATGATACAAATTTCCGTCGCGAAGAGGGCCGTGGGCCGTAGATTGCACAAGCCAGTCGCGAAGCGGCGCATGTGCTCTATATTTCACAGTTTGGCCGCGAGGCGGCCATCTTGCATTAAGTCATTTTTAGTTTTATTTTAAGTCAAATTGCTTTTAGATATTGATAAATAAAAAGTAAATCTATTTTAAATATTTATAGTGAAATTATCATGCTTTCTTTTGTAATTTTATACAGGTATTAAATAGAATTTTTCAGTTCGATCTTTGAAAATAACATATATTTTTAAACTACAGTTAAAAAACAAAAATAGCTCTATTTAATTATTTAGCTTCTAAAATATATGAGCATTCTTTCACAGTACAAAAATTTAAATGGCACTATAAAGGGGAAAATGGGGTTGGGGAATTCATAAAAAAAAATCATTTCAAACATTAGTTCCAAATTTTAGGACAATTTCACTTTTTACTCTTGATTTCGACATTCTGACACACACACACACAAAGATTAGTAAAAGTACTTTATGTATGGTGTGTGTGGGTGATTAAGGCAAACCTGCACGAGTATCTGCCTAAGATGGGGGATGCCTTGGTAGGGGACTTTCTAAGGGGTTCTAACGCGTATTCACGTTACATCTGGAGAAAACCTACCAAAACTCCAGACCGTTAGATCGACGACCGCGCGATGGGACCCGAAGCCGAGACCTTCACACTTCGGACGTCTAACATTTTCAGTGATATAACCACTGACTTTATGTATGGAGTGATAATCATACACAATACTGTAGTAATAACTAAAACAACTATTTTAAACTAGTAAAATACCATGTTACAACATGGCTGTCTGCACAGGGAGCCATGTTATAATTTTCATTTATAAATATTTCACAAACACATTTTAAATGTACAGCTGCAGAAAAAAAAGGCCCACTTGTACTTTTTTCGGCCGTCGTTCGTCGTACAGCAAAGTTACAGTTATACCAATCGTTTACGATTGACGTACACTTTAATTTGCTATGCATAAAAATTGCATAAGGGGCCATCTACATATTAAAATTCGCACCAACTTTTTTTTTCCAATTGCAACCCCTAGATTTCACCTCATATTTCAAAAATTTAGCTCATTTTAACCCCGGATACCCATTTTCAATCAATTTGAACTGAAAATGGGCGAGTTATGAGCTTCCAAATTCTCTCTCCCCATATGTTAAAATATTTTTTCATATTTCAATTCATATCTCATATAATATTGATAAAAAGAAGCTAATTTTTATTGGTACTATTAGAACTAATCGTCCCAAACATAATTTAATGATGAGTTTTAATAAAATATTAGTATGAATTATTAAATTAATATTTAAAAAAATTATGAATAGCGACCTAGCCAAATTTCGATGGAAATAGATGCAGAAAGTAATATTACATGGGTGTGCAAAATTTCAAATTTTTACGTTCAGTAGTTTAATTTATATTAAATAAAATATGTTATTTTAATGAGTTAAGGGACCATATGTAAATTTATTAAGTGACAATTGTTCGAAAATTGCTTAATCTAAACGTAAATTAGATTTATTTGGTGCAAAAATACAGTAAAAGATAGCGGTATTAAAAAATATCAAATTTTGAAGCTAATAAATTAGAGGTCCGTACAGTTTGATGGTGATTCTATAAAGCGTCTATTGTTGCGTCCGCTACCATATTCCCCCAAACAAGAGATTAGCCTAGAGGGGTCATAATCCCCCCAATAAGGAATTTTTTGCCATACAAAAATGTATATTCTTCACTACATTATCACACACACGTATACATATATATGAGTTGTAGTAGTCGTAACCCCCCCCCCCCCAAGAAAAATTTCTGGTTACGCCCCTGCCCCCCAAATAAAATATTATCCAGGTATAGAATTAGATGCAGTAGATGTATGTCTTCTAATGCAACGTCCTATTTCTGAAAAACTAATATCCTCAACATTTCAGGCATGAATTTGACCTTTTTTAATATTGGAAACATAGGTCTTTGGACCTCCCCATACTTTATCAAACACTAGCTGCGTGCCCGTTCTTCGCACGGTAGGAAACGAAAAATTTTCTCACATGTGTAATTGGAATTAATTCCAGTGATGTGGAATCTAGAAAAAGCAAAATTATTTCACTCTTGACTTAAAATTTGCGTCATATATGTAATAACCTGAGATCATTGCAATATAATGACACACACGCCAAAAAAAAATTATGTCAGCGTCATTCGGTATCAAAAAAGTGAAAATGGACCGTTTGCAGTGAACTTCTCACTTTCAAAATATCTTATTTCCTCAGACATGCTGTCTTTTAGGTTCACATTTTAGCGTTAAATACCTCAGACACTACATGAAATGGACATTTTTTTTTAAATTTTAAAAATACGTCACCCTCTCTTGCAACCCTTTACAAAAAGAAAAGAGATAAGAGATAAGGCTGCGCTATTTATATCAGTTTAATTTTTCTTCTCACAAATAAATCCAGTATTTATAAAAGAAATCGAGCCAAGCAAAGAAATCGTCTGCTCGCGGGACCCGTTTTTATTTATTTTTTTCGACTGGCAAGTTTAATCATTGTTACTGTATCCATGACAATCAAACCGAAACTCATAAGCATGTGCTACTGAAATGAAAATCCTTCTTTACTTAAAAATTCGTAAAAATTCTTCTAATTTACATTTTTCCTCCGTTCTTCTTTTAAAAGTGGGCGAATTGTGTGCTCCGTCTTTTGCCCAAATATATAAAAGTTACGACAGATAGAATTCAAGATGCAGCAGTTTAAAAAACATTTTACGAAAGTCAGCATCAAATTCAATTTTATTTGAAAAATTCCCAAAAATCTGCAAATTATGTTACACAGTCCGAACAAACAGTTTTTAAAAGAAAATTTTCTCCTCTATACGATGATGTAACTATTGTTTTCTTGCGAGTGTAATTACCGGCGTTATTATGTATTACGCAAGAAAAATCGCTAAAAGTCGGACAAAACATAAAATAAAACATTTTCTAATTCGAATTTCGAAAAAATCGCTTCGAGGTGTGTCGAGACCCGTCTTGGAGAATTTCCGTACAAAATTTGGTAGGTCTACGATCACCCGTTTCAGAGCTACGCGAGACACAGACAGACAAACGGACAGTTTACACACTGTTTTATTTATATAGACTCAAAATCACGTTTTTCTGTCTAAATTTTCATCAGACTATAAATTAAAATACCGCCAAAAGTCTTATAAGAATATTGCACATTGCAGACGATAATATTAAACAAAGAAAGTGAAATAACAAATACAGTGATAATATTGGGTCGGCAAAAAAAAAGTATTCGCGTTTTTTACATGAAATTCAAACAAATAAATTTTCAATCATGAAACCATTCTTCAAGTTCGACCGTAGCTGAGTAACATTCATGTTTGTAGCAGAAGAGCAGAGAGCAGCCTCTAACTCCTGCTAACATTTCACCTGTCTAAGAGAACCATCAAGGGAAATACTCAATAACAATTTCAAAATTAGTAAGATTTTTAAAATCGTGAGCAGTCGTTTTGTATTTTTCCTTTAAATCATGTGTACGAACCGGAAGTTATGAACTCACGGGTCATTTGGACCACAGACTAAATATTCTAATTTCTACCCTTGATATTCTCAGTACAAAAAACTTTAAGAGAGATGGAAATAATATTTATTTCTTTTAACTCTCGCGAGCGAAATTAATGAAAGGCGAAAAGTTCGGAACCTACAAATAGCGTTTTTCAATTTGCAGAAAATCCCTGAAAAACGCGCAAAAATTAATTCGCGATATCTCCGAAAATTATCGTAGAAAATGGGTGAAAATTTATATTTAGGATAATTTGAAGGTTTTCTTTCGTTTAATAAAGTCACAATACTGTGTTGCCATTGAGAAAAATGAAGTTGATGCAGAATTAAATATGAAGACGGCCCCTTAAGCAAATTAAATTAATAGTAAATTAAAGTATGCGTTATTTGCAAACGAATGATATATATAACTTTGTTAAGTATTTGATTTTCGGAGCAAATAAAAATATCGGAGAAATTCCATGGGGAGAGAGTGTAAAATTACATTATTGCTAATGTAATTTTAGCAATAATGTAATTCTCCTGGGATTACCATGTTTAGCAACCTGGTAATCCCAGCCTCCTGGTTGGCTGGGATTACCAGGAGAGAAATCGCATATATTGAATGCACATATTTTTCAAATGATACGGCACAGTGCTTATAATTAAACTTCCCTGTTTACAGACCAGTCTACAGCTGAAAAGGATGAGAACATCGCCTGCAAATTTGCACATGTACACTACGTGACATGTGCTTAGTTTTTTTTTTTTTTTTTAAGTTCAGAAAATGTCCGCTAAGTGACACTTTGCAGCATGAAATCCACTCTAAATGTTAGCCTAACTAGTTATAAATGTGCTCAAAAACTACGGAACAAATGTTGAAGGTGTGTGTTTATTTTGAATGATTCAATTCCAGTGTTAAATTTCCCGTTTTTTCAGTTAGAATTATATCACTCTGTTCTATGCATCACTTTATCAAGAATGCTCAAATATAATTTTCCATCCTGTCCCATGCATGTTATTGATAGAACTCTAGTAGTATATAGCCCGATATCCAGCAGAGAATTCGGATATTGAAAATTCAGCCGGATACAGGATACTTGCCGAATATCCGTTGCATCACTAATATGCATTAGATTAACTGAATGAAAAAAGTAAAAATAAATACAGTGTTTCATGTTTATTTTTTTAGTTAAATTAAGCAATTTTTGTAAATGCAATTAAAGCGAAAAGTTTTTTCCCCTATATTATATAGTGGACCTATATTATATTTTTAAAACTACAATGGAGAAAAGACACATTGATCAATGTGTCTTTTCATCACAACTATATAATATAAGAAATTCATTCATCTATATTTCGTTTTATTCTCATGTGCATTTTTTTTTTTTTTTACTTCAAAAGACTAAATTTTTACATTTCTTTATCTAAAAACATTACAAATTGTTTTGTTTTCTGGCGGTTTGCAGCTAATAAGACAGGAGCTGTTGCAAATTAGTTCAAATTAATACAGTGGCCACCGCTTAATTGGATCAGCTGCTTTATTGAATCAAATCACTGAAAGCGGAACGGAACCACTCTTTTCAAAGCTTCAATCAAAGCCGCCGTTTTATTTGATCAAAAATCGATGGTACGAATGTAATCTAATTAAGCGGCAGCCACTGTAAATGTAGATGGTGCTATTCCTTCGTGTGGGATAATTGAACTTGGTCCATCCAACTAACCCTGTCAAACTTTTTCCGTGAGCGAAGCATCGATATCAGTTTAATTATACCATGCGAAGGAATCACGCCATCTACATTTGTTAATTTGAACTAAATTACAACAATCCCCACCGTGAACTCCGTTGAGGTCACCAAAATGAATTAGAACCATGAATTTTCCAGTTACTGATTAAGTTAATAACAAAGTAGCTCTACAACTAATCTTAAAAATATATTAATGAATTCTCAAAACACACAGTTCAATATCGATGCATACAATCGATACTTAACGGCGTAGTTCGAAAAATCATGTGATTTTGGTACATAAGCACAAATAAACTAATTATGTCAGGCACTTCAAAATTTTGAATATGTCTCTTCACAAGCTGTACTATATACTGAAATAAACGATAAACCTGTATTAGTTTCAAAGCTTTTAGAAATTTTCACAAAACGTGTCACTCTTCGAAAAATCCTGCAGCTCAAATCCATGTTTAAGGACTTTTTCTGAAAATTCCACAAAAGGTACATCTTTTTCGCTTATTGCAGTGTGTAAAGCAGCTTACGAAGAACCATCTGGAATTTTTTGGAGACCATGGTGCTATTAGTTTATTTCAATTTGTGTACCAAGACTGCAAACAGAGTTGTTTTTTTTTCTTCGAAGAACAGCCTTAAAGTATTAATACCAGGAATTCAACTTGATCAGACTAAAATTTACATTAAAGTTTGCATTAAGACCGATCTAAAAAAAATAAATAATTAGCATTTAAATTTAGCTTAAAATAACTGACTTTTAAGAACTCAATTTAGCCCAATGAATTCAATCTATTAATTTTAGTTAAAAGTATTTCAAGCAATTTCTTTTTTCTAAAGTTCCAACAGATATTAGAGATGAGACGGGCTCAGCCCGAGCCCGAAAGCCCGGGCCCGAACCGGGCTCGGGCTCTGTAATTCACGACTAAGTTCGGGCTCGGGCTCGTGAAAAATGTCTCCTTTATTGAGAATACTCCTTGAAACGGATTTTAAAAAGCGATTCATCAGAAAAATAAACGTACTGATGTGATGCTAGGACTTGCAAGAAAATAATGGATGGGTAAAAAGCTAGCTTTTTCACATAATTTACTAAATGGTGTGTTGTGCTATTTCATTTGCGCATGTGCTGTTAATTCAATATTTTGGCCTTTTTATTTACTGGTCTATCTTAGTTAAATGTATATATTCACACCGTATCTTAAAATATTTTTTAACAGTAATTTTGTTCCTATCAACTAAATTCTTATGCAATAATATATTCTTATGCAATTTTATGCAAATATGCAAATTTCTTGAATTTATTATGCAAAACCTCTTTTCTGGACGTGTTTTAAATATAACATTTTTTAATGTCACTCTACGAGATTTATAACTTGTATTTTTCAGTATCTAACATTCTAAGTACATACGAATGTTTAACACTGATGTGAGTACTCAACGGAATTTTTAATAAAAATAGTAACATTACTGTTATTATTTGATAAACATGGATATAAAGAATTAGAAAGTGCATTAAGAGTTTGAAACTATATTTGTCTTTAATTTGCACAAACGGCAAAATTTATCGTATTGTATCAATGAAGTAACTGAATTTTATTTATCTAGCGAATTTTCGGGCTCGGGCTCGACTTAAATAATATTGCTCGGGCGGGCTCGGATTAAAAGTCCTCGGGCTCGGGCTTCAAAAAATGAGCCCGAACTCATCTCTAACAGATATAGGTCCTGGACCGAACGTCTTGTAACATCTGTAGGAGTTTTGAGCTCGCAGGCTTGCACTTTCTGATCACGTCCATATGTGTAAATGTACTTTCACAATTTTCTCAAAAGTTTTGACTTATTGTCCCCCCTCAATCAACATAATGTCCCCGTCTTTCAAATTTTCGTATTATTTTTTGGATTGAAATTTTTTAATTGGAGTACATTTCTAAGCTCTAATAGGCAATTCTCTGTTTTCACCTAGTCCACAATTGTTTCACTAACAAGTCCTGGTATCTCTTTCGTTTTGTCAAAGACGTCTTGCAGGAGCTTTCAATTATTTCAAAAATACTTACGGGAAATGTTGAATGTTTGCGTCCAAAATTTATAAAATGAATTGGTGTAAACGATTGTGCGGTTCATCAATTCCATTATGTACGTACAGAGCCTGATTCCTGGGCAAGAGGTTATTTTGGGGCCCCGGGGCAAGTGGTTATTTTGGAGCCCCTACTATCACAAGCATTTTAACATAAAAATAAAACATTTTTAAAGAATATTAAAATTGAATTAAAAATTACCTATTTATTTATACTTATTTAGAACAAGACTATGTATTTAAAAGTGATTTTAATATTTTTTTTTAATCCGTTTGTATTATTAGCGCTGGGCTAATTCAAGAAATGGCAATTACGGGGCACGGGAGCAAAGTTTCTCACTCCAAAATTTTTTCTTGATACACCAAAAAGTTCGAAATTTTCATTCCTTCATCATGAAATAAAAAATATTAACTAATGGATATGTTGTGATAAGCATATATATATGGCCACACTATACGTTTTCAAAAACTCCTAACTTCTAGTTTATTCATCCATGAGTCTTAAAGATCATTGAATTAGAAGAATAGAAAATAAATCTCTTAAGTCCACCTATTGTTAAAAATTATGCTATAGATATTAAAAAGAAAATTGAGAGATTTGGGGCCCCTTATTTTTCCGGGGCGCCGGGCTATTGCCCCGTATGCCCGTGTGATAATCAGGCTCTGTGTACGTATGTTAATGGAAGTGAATTCAGGTCCGCCTCTGCTTCTGCTAAAACTGTAGACATTTCTTCTGCAGACAAGATTAACAGAGATCTTCCAAGAATTTTTCTCAAACACACCTTCATGGATCGTATGAGCCTTTCGTATAAGGAGCGTTTGTTACTGGATTGTTTCCATTTTTATGGGTCATAGTACCGCAAGACCAGGAAGTTTCTAAAATTTCTTTAAAAAAAAATATATTTAGAAAAAGACTGTATATTTATTTCCTGATTAAAGGAGGAATTTGAGTGCTTGAAGTAATTGAACAGGTTTAAGTTAGACAGGTGGCTAACTCATAAAGGGTTCACTCAGTGTTAAAGTAACTAAGCCATTCCGTTCTAGGTCAAGTAAGTCAACTTAGACAGGTGATCCACTTCACAGGTTTTACTGCACTATAAGTGCAGAACAATAAAGTGACTGAAACTGATGAATGTAACTTATTTATTCCCTTCAAAAGCAAAAGGAAGAAAATAAATCTAGTTATCTTATAAGGACACAAACAAAGATTTTACATAAATATAGAACAAAATGTTATGGGTGTCGGAAGTGGGAGATGTTCGCAGCGGCGTGGCTTGGGGGGGGGCGAACTACCCCGGCAGAAAATATCTAGAGGCGATATAACGCCTATCGTTAACTTATTTTAAAAAGATTAATATGTCATAGAGTTTTGGGCGTTTTTCTGCAGATGAAACATGAATATGCTTTAGAACACCTTCAAATGTCCTCTGACCAAGCCCTCCACCCTTCTTCTTAGATGTATTATTAAAACGGAAAGAGAAAAATTTTCTATGTAAATTATTCAGGAGCTAAGTTAAATTGTTTAAAATTACTTAACAGATTAAAAAATAATAAATAAAAATCATTAAATGTTTCTGGAGGATGGGCTCAGTTATCTAAATAAATTATACTGCAATAGATAAATAAGTAACTAAGACACTGAATATGGTAGATGGTGGAAGTGTTACAGTCCCACGTTCGGGCCTACCGCACGGCTGTCGGTCGAATAGTCTGTAGTTTTGTTCGGTTTCCTACAAATAGAATTTGAACACGCGTTATTCATGCGGCATGTTCGCAGTGGCGTATCGTAGGTGGTGCAGTTGGGGCGCTCGCCCCGTGCAGAAAATATTTGGAGGCCGCAAAACCCCTATCGTTGACTTATTTTCAAGAGATTAAAATGACATTTTTAAAATCTATATAAATATATATATAGAGAGAGAGATTAAAAAGCAGCCCTTGCAGCTGCGTTTCTATTCTAAAATTATCTTCACCTGTAGATGTCTTGTAATTTTTTTTTAAATCCACGCTGGATATGCATAGGGGGATTATCCTTTAGTTTTTTTCTGTAAACAGGGGCTGCCTGATACGGATACGGTAAGCAAAGATAAGCATCGCATCGGGGCGCCATTTCCAAAAGGTTTTTTTTTGGGTGGGGGTAGTGAAAAGAGGCAGCTTTTTTTCGTTTTCAGGGATGGCGCCAAGTATCTTTATAATAAAACATATTTGTGTGTGTGTGTGGTGGGTTGATGAAGGAGCTTTGGCATATTTGGCATCTGCTCCGGGCGGCAGAAACTTATGCTACGACACTGAATGTTCGGATTCCACTTAAATTTTTGTTGCTGGGGTTATACAAATGCAGAAAATTCTATTTTAGCGGGTTACTGTGACAAGCCTTACAAATTAAACTGTTTAAAGTTACTCTAACAGATTAAAAATATAATAAATATAAACCATGGAATGCTTGAGGATGGGCTCGGTTATCTAAATAAATTTTACTACAATAAATAAATAAGTAAGTAAGTAAATAAGACACTGAACATGGTGGATGGTGGAAGTGTTAAGGTCCTTCGTCCGCGCGGCTGTCGAGCTAACAGTCTGTAGTTTTGTGCGGTTTCCTACAGATAAAATGTGAATACGCGTCTGAACTATTCGTAATTTAAATTTGTAAAATCTCTCGACCAAGGCAACACCCGTAGGCTTGTCCTAACATAAACTATAAACTTATACCAATATGAATTTAAATAATAATAATAATAATAATCTTAAAATATAAAGAATGCGTTAAATATTCATATGATGTCCCACATTTCGGTATTTTTTAACTCTTTCAATTAAGCTTAAAATGAAGAAAGTTATTGACAAAATAATGTGATATTCAAAAAACCGTTTTTTACCTAACTTTTGATAATTACAGTTATTGCGAATAACTTGCTGTAAGTAAATGACTAAAACAACTGATACTAAGTACTCCGAGGTTTTTTTTAATATAAAATGTTTATTTTATTAATTTTTGTCCATAACTTTCCTCTAATTTTAATATAAGTAGAACGTGGAGCATTTAATGATGAAGCAGAGTTAATTTTTTTCGAGTGTTTAAAACTATTAGTTTGTTTTTAAAACTGTTCAAAAGTCATGTGACGCCTATAGCTTAAAAAAAACAAAAACAAGTTTAATAGTTTATATAATAAATTTGTAATTTGCATCCTATTTATTTAATATTTTTAACTGAAATGTTTTTAATTTCAATAAATGATTAGTCATTTGAAATGGCTTCAAACTTTTAATTATAACTTTGATTCTGATAGTGAACATTTACTCCTAATTAGATATCTGTCGTACGTATATCATATTTTTGTGGAGAATTCATGCTAAATCTCCGAAATCAGCTTCGAACTTGTACATAGGGCTCCAGTAGAGGTGTGTGCCGTAAAAACATTCGCAGCGGCGGCATAATGACCGCAGAAACTCGGCGTAAAGCAGAGCGGAATTTTTTTTTGCAAAAGAGCATACTGAAAAAGGTGTAATGCATAAATTTCTATACATATATAGAAAAAATAAGTTAACACAAATTTACGTGGATTCCGAACATTCAGTGGCTTAGCGTAAGTTTCTGCCGCCCGGGACAAATGCCAAATATGACACCAAACCCGACCACACACGACACACACAAATATGTTTTTACTAAAGATACTTGGCGCCATCCCTGCAAACGAAAGAAAGGTGCCTCTCTTTACTAGCTTAAAAAAAAAAAAAAAAAAAAAAAAAAAACTTTTCGAAATGGCGCACCGATGCGATGCTTAACTTTGCTTACCGTATCCGTATCAAGCAGCCCCTGTTTACAGAAAAAAAACTAAAGGATAATCCCCCTACGCATATCGAGTGTCGATTTAAAAAAAATTACAAGACATCTACTGGCGAAGATAATTTTAGAATAGAAACGCAGCTGCAAGGTCAAATGATATATATATAAAGATTAAAACATGTCATTTTAATCTCTTTAAAATAAGTGAACCATGGGGGTTTTGCCGCCTCCAAACATTTTCTGCACGGGGCGAGCGCCCAACCTACACTAGGCCACTGCGAACATCCTGTATGAATAACGCGTATTCAAATTCCATCTGTAGGAAACCGAACAAAACTACAACTGTTAGATCGACAGCCGCGCGGTAGGCCCGAACATGGGACTGTAACACTTCCACCATTCAGTGTCTTATTTACTTATTTATTTATTGCAGTATAATTTATTTAGATAACTGAGCCCATCCTCCAGAAACATTTCATGTTTTTTATGTATTATTTTTTAATCTGTTAGAGTAATTTTAAACAATTTAACTTAGCTCCTGAATAAGTTACATAGAGAATTTTTCTCTTTTCGTTTTAATAATACATAATAATTTCGGTGCCATATTTATTTTAAGAAGAAGGGTGGAGGGCTTGGTCGGAGGACATTTTAAGGGGTTCTAAGGTATATTCATGTTTCATCTGGAGAAAACCGCCCAAAAGTCCATGACATTTTAATCTTTGAAAAATAAGTTAACCATAGGCGTTATACCTTCTCTAGAAATTTTCTGCCGGGTTGGGTGTCCCCCCCCCAAGCCACGCAACTGTGAACTTCCCCACTTCCGACACCCATAACATTTTGTTTCTGATTGAAATGTAAACGCATAATCTTTGAAAAGCGAAAGTACTACAAAAGTAGTCTTTCTTTTAAATATTTCAAAATTAAAATTGGCCTAAAAATTGGATTGTTTCTTATCATAAAAATTCGCCGACGAATGAATCAGGAGTCCCCGAAAGGGGAGGGTCACCGGCTCCCTGACCGGAGACACATGCACCCTCCCCCCTGGAGGCTTTACTTTGATTATTAGAATAATTCGATAAAACACAAAAAGATTAAAATTGACCATTGCCATGGATATACTAAACCAAAACCAATCATACGAACCTGTGGCGTAGCCATAATTTTTTCATGGGGAGGGGAGTGTTACGACTACTGCAACTCACATTTGTGTATACGTGTGTGTGATAAGAGAGCTAATAATATGCATTTTGTATGGCAAATAATTCCTCATTGAGAAAGGGGGGGGGGAGTTTTGACCCAACTATACCCCCTTGGCTACGCCATTGACACGAACATACGTATACACGGAACTATAGGGAGAATAAAATAAATAAAAACTTTGTGAAAAAACACACATAAAATGTAACTTATAAAACGTTACGATCGTTTCGACCAAAAAATTATTTCGGTCTTCATCAGACAAAGCTCTTCGTCTCGGCAGTGGCGTAGCAAGGATTTTATTTCGGGGTGGGCTGGGTATCAAATTTAAAGCTAAAGTTCAATTATAAGCTAAATATAAAATTGTAAACTAAGTAAAGGGTCCATTCCGGCGGGAATGCAGCAGCCCCCTTAGCACCCCTCGGGCTTTGTCTGATGAAGACCGAAAGAAGTTTTTGATCGAAACGATCGTAACGTATTATAAGGTACATTTTTTATGTGTTTTTTTTCACAAAGTTTTTATTTTATTGTTTAACACTGGTATTTTGAGTGTTTTTTACGTATAGGGAGAATGCTGTAATTAATATATTAAAATATAGTAGTTACAAAAACATGTCTTTAAAAAGTATTAGTCTTTTAAAGATTCAAATAGAACATAAATTAATATATTTATTTATGGTTAAATATTACATGTAGAAGAAGCTCCTAACCAACTAAAATTTCTTAAATTTGTCAGTATGTGTATGGATGAAGAAACGTTTCAAAATATTTATAAAGATACATTCTGTTTAAACAAAAAAATTAAAAAATCAAGCATTTTTGACAGTTTTAATGCCCATTTAATTGTATGGACTGGCCCTTTAAATCGCTCTGTAGCGAGCATAACACCAGCGCCCCGGTGGAAAAAATGCCAACTACCGCCTATTCGCGGTTTCCTCTTGTTCTGTTTTGTCTCGATAGCCGAGGGGAAGATCCCAGTTAGCCATGCTATGCTTATGCAGAGTTGGCAACACTGATATGAGTTTCCAAGTGAGAACCGTTCTTCTTGAGTGATTCAAGCATGTTGTTTTGTTTGAAGCAGGTTGTATATTGTTGATATTACTTTCATAATTTATTTGAAAATTTTAAACCAAAAATCGTTTTTAATACTTGAAGGAAAGAACTCTTCTTTCTATCTATGATGGCTTGATTTTAAAATTACTTTAGTTACTAAACTCCGTTGTCATATTCTGACTTATGTACAAGGAAGTAAGCAAACTGCTTTAAATATACTGCCGGTAGTTAATTGATTATGTCATGCCACTTGCAACAAATGAAGGTAAGTTAAAATGTTATTGCCGAATAATTAAATGTATGAGACTCCTAAAAAATGAAATGAACGGTTGAATTTTTGAACTATACACTTTTGTGCTGTTTACTTTGTAACTTTGTGCTGTTTACATATCAATGTTTGTGTACATGTTTCCTTTGGTATCATTCTGGCAGGCGCCATCGTGGGCGATGCACAGCGGGAGGGAAGTGGTAGTAATTTTGACTGTCAACCCCCCCCCCCCCCCCCCCCCCCCAAAAAAAAAACCATGTATCGTCAGTTTCTGAATTTGAAATTGGTTCACGTTATGGATGGAAAGGAAGGAAATATGTTATTGTATGAAAAGAAAGTGTGTATGTGTTTCTTAGAAATATGGTGCGAATATAAAACTAAATAAAAGAAAAGGTACTTACGTATTATCCTGGCGGTCATTCCCGCCAAACTATTTTTTCGGCAATTGTGCTGGCAAACTGCTGCCAATCGTATCCCGAACCATCAATAATTTCATGTGGCCGGCATTTATCTTAGCGAAAAATCGTTCATCTGGGCGGACCGCCTGGATAATATGTAAGTGCCAAAGAAAGCATGCTGGTTTAACGTTATAAGCCAGTGGGTGTTAGGGACATTTCTGAGCAGTTAATTAAAAAAAATAAAGGTAAGTGTTATAACGAACGTTATAACACTTACCGTTATAACGAACGTTTAAACACTTAAACGTTATAACGAGTGTTTTTTAACGAATCTTTGCAATGTTTAAGGTTTTTAATGTGAATTTTAAATTGATATTTAATGTTTCTATGTTTTCACTAGTGCTTTTTATGTGCTATTCTAATTATACTGAATTTAAATCAGGTGTACAACTAGATTGCTTAATCCACTGCAGTTTTTTTTTTTTTTTTTTTTTTTTTTTTTTTTTTAGTTAAAAACAGTCCACTGTTTTCTCATTTTAAATTACCTGTTACAGAATTTTCAGACTTTTTTAGGCTCAATACGGGCAGTGTATTTTGTTTTAATGTTTTTGTCAGTGGAATTTGTCTGCAATTTTAGTGTGTTAAAATCCTTTGCTTTGCTGATCATGCAAAATGGTTTGCGACAGTTGCTGGGGATTATCGGTTACCAAGCCCCAGCAACTGTCGCCATGTTTACATGGGGCATGCACCGTTTTGATTGATTTTACTGAATTTTTCATAAATCTTTACCAAATAATTTTGCAGCTTTAGAGCTGTAAAATTGTTATAACTTGAATTTAGTGTGGAGCAATTTTGCTTTTATGTTCTCCTTTTTATGTTGTAATTCTGATTCAATCATTACTCACGCTTGGGCAAGGGGGGGTTGGGATGAATTCGGTACTTGCGTATTATCCCGCAGACTTCAGAGCTTAAGCGTGAATGAAACTTGTGTTTGATTAGGCTTATGTAGACTTATTAACTCGTTGAACACCAGCCCACGGAGAACAAAGTGCAACTCATAAAACTGAACACTCCGAAATGGAGCGTCGCCATCGGACCAATATTACCAGGATTTTTATCGGCTAAGCCAAATTTTACTAAAAATATCATGTAAAATCAGCATTTCAATATATAATGACTTGAAATTTTAAAGTTATGAAAACTGTTACCTTTTAGCACCATCTAGTAGCATTGAAAAATTAGAAAAGATTGTTCCATTTTCAAATTTCTCATACGCGACTCAAGGCTGATGAGAGGGGAATCGTTGTGTTGCGCATTCAGGATGCTGGTCGGGAACGGGTTAGTGTTATTGGGGTTTATTTTAGAATGCAAAAAATAGCAGTCTTTGTAGAAAGGTCCTCTGATAGTAACAATTGTGTTGTTATCTGTATTTAATTAACATAGTAGTAGGTTAAAATACCGAGCCTACTGGTTATATAGATGAGTTGAATAAAAAGCATAAGAAACACTTTTAAACAAATGGACATATTTAATACGTAACATTTACAAGTATACATTCAAATAACACTGAATAATAAAAAATCTCCATAAGCCGTAATCAAACATCCCGTGAAGCTGTTCTAAAAAAAATTGCTACTTAAAGTTGCAGTTAATCTTTTTAATGCTAGGCTTGTCTCATTTATAGATCATGCCTCAAAAAATTTATTTTTAAATGAAACAGATTAGTGAAATAATACGTTTATTATATTGTTCTATACAATTTATGACTTTTCTAATGTTTTTCGATACTTCGATTTTAGAGAAATGCATAGTTTTTCTCTCTACCATATAAAAATTTAGAGATGACTAGGAAGATTTCTCAAGAAGATCATCCAAGATTGGGGCAAAAAATCTGATTTAAAAGCAATCAACAATGTGTGGGGAAATACTGAAACTGCACTATTTTATTTTATTTTATTCAGTTGTTTTATCATATGTGCTGAAGTATACTCAATTAGTGATCATTTCAATGCCTCTGGAGGTGTATTTCCTGTCTTAGAAATTCAAAATACTACGCAAGAATTTTGGAATGTGTGTTTTTTTATGTGTTGCTTTTCTATAAATTTTCGCTTTATGATGAGTCATTAGTGTAAGATTTATTTATTTTTTCACTAAAAGTGATTGATTAAAATGGTCCTTTCATGGAGTTACTGACTATGAAATCTGTCCTTTTTCAATATTGAAACTTATTAAAAAGGACTATTTCAAATGTTCTATTTTTTTCAGCACATTCGTGTAATATAGACCAAGTGTGGCCAGACTTGCTTGGTCTAAGAGCCACGAATAATGAATTGGAAATATTCTAGAGCTGCAGGAACTGATTTTTTTTTTTTTTTTTTAAAGAAAAACAAACCATACATCTATTTATTTATAAAAATTAGAAAATAAAAAGCAGAGTATTCTGATTTCACTTAGCTTCATTAAAATCATTTAGATTTAAAAAAATCATTGATTTAAATAGAAATTATTATTCTGTTATTTGAATAATTTTCAAGGAATAGTTAGTTTTATAAGTCTTAGAACGTAGTTAAATGTGAATCTATTTATTTACATATACCCCCACCCCACCCCAAAAAAAGTGTGTTCTTAAAATTCTAAAAATTATTCTTTGAAGTGTCAAACTTTATAAATTTTTAGCTTCTATTGTTATTTTTTTGGATCGAAATTAGCAAAATTTTACTCATTTAGTTCAATCGAGTACCCATGAATAGTTTCAGAACAACACCTGTCATATAAATGTTTGCACATTCCTTTTGTCTTGTTGTGGCTTATCCTCCAGCTATCTGATGAAGTCAGACAAGATCTACTGGACCGCTGATCCTGAGGAAGTCGAGAATGAGAAGGGTGGGAATAGCGCTGCAGTGACCATGGCCAGCGCCTCTGTGCGAAACAGATAAAGCGCATCTCAGGGTTTATTACCTGCCCCCAGCCCCTTAGCTAAATAGTTTTTGTTGGCAGCTTTAAAATCTTATTTTGAGCACTGATTCGCAGTCTACTACTTTTATTAACAGTAGTAACAAATGCACTTACGTCTCCATATTAGAATCAGGCTCATATACATGTTCTTTTAATTCTCCCTTGTTTAAGGTATCTGTTCAGTTTTATTACCACTTCAGAACTATTAATTTCTCACAAGGTTTTTTGTCCACCCGTCAAAATGGAGAATCACTTTTCATGGATAGCCAGATAGCTGTGAGGTTAGTGAAATGTCAAAATCGCCAGGGTTGTCCATTTTTTGGCAATTTATTGCCAAGTGGGTGCCAAAAAATAAATCCCTTGAACTGAACCAAGTTTGGCAATTTCTTCTATATTTGATGAGGTTTTTTTCCAAACCCTACTATATAGTTACGCTGATCACTGGCTCAATATAACGATTCCGGGTACCCACTCTAGGATAAAACTTTTACCACCATTACTTCAAAAAGATAAAAAAGTTAAGCACAAAATGCCTAATAACATGTACACCATTTGTACTATCTGCTTGAAAATTTTCGTAACACTGGTCTACAAGAATGAACTTTTTTTTTCTTTCACAAGAATTAAAATAACAGATTCTAAAAGCATTTTTCGTGTGGAATTCAAATATCATTTCAGTTTTTCCCCATCAGGCATGAGTTTTGTGTGATATTCATTTGAATTTCTTATAATATTCTAAAAAATCCGTAACTAGCTATCTAACTCAAAATTATAACTACTCATTCTGACCAACCTAGAAAGAGACAGATAGTGATTTTCGGGCATATTCTGCATCTGGAATGTCTCTTTCTTGGTTCAACAGTAGTCAGTCAGCATATTGGAACTACACTTGCCTTGGATGGTACCTCTTCTCCATTGTAGAAATTTGCTGATGGAAATGCTCACCGTGTTCATTGCTGACAGCTCCAAGATTTTCGGGGAAGAAGTGAGAGTCCAATAAGTGAATTTTTAAAGACATGTTGCATCCCATAGCTTTATAAGGATGCAGAAGATCAGCCACTATGTCACGATAGTTTTCTGCTTTATGGTTTCCAAGAAAGTTGCAGCATAAACTTTTGAAAGACTGCCAGGCTGCTTTCTCCAGTGGATTTAACAGTCCTTCGAAATATTCATCAGCCATTAATGACCGGATTTGTGGTCCTATAAAAATTCCTTCTATCAGTTTAGCATCACTGACACTGGGGGATTTCGATTTCAAGTACAAGAATCCATCAGAAAGTTTATCCATAGCTTTGACGAAATTTTTCATTACTCCTAACTTAATATGTAATGGAGGTAAAAATATTTTTTCAGGATTCACTAAAGGGACATATCACACATTTTCCTGGCCAGGGATAAGAGATTCATCTTTGGGTCATGATTTTCTAAGTGAGACTTCTTATCTCTGCTGTCTCCATTCGCACAAAAAACTGCAAAATTTGGTGAACCCAAGTTGCAAAACAAGCAATAAAGCAATGACCTTTAAATCACCACAGATATTCCATTCATATTGTATTTTCTTTAAAAGTAGTTTCATATTTTCATATGTCTCTTTCATATCAGTGGCATGCACTACAGGTATTAATGGAAGTTAACTGCTAATATGTAGCAGCACAGCCTTCAATCAAAAAAACATGTCCCCAACTTGATCTATGATGGACAAAATAGATATACAGGGGTAATTAATTTTTTTAATTATTGTTTCAGTATATATGAATTCCTATACTATATTAGGGATATTCAGGTGTCCCCGAGATATCCCTTCCCTTCCCCATGTGATAATCAGGCTCTGCACATTAATGTGGCCTGGAAGTGTAGATTTCCAGCTGCAAGACAACACTATCACCAGCGCTCACCTCCAATCTGTGATATTTTAAAGTTGTTGGTATCCTACTTGCTGTTGCGCAACAGGAAGGCGTTGAAGGACAACAAAACAGGATACTTAAGCAGTTGAAGAAATGTTCTCTCCCTTGGATTGCTAATGTCAGTTCTGAGTTGAGTGTACAGAAATGGTATGCTTTGGAACTTGCACATGTATTTTGAAGGCTTTAAGGCTGTTCTTCTAGGATGGAACTTTTGAAGAGTTTTTTTAAAGGAATTCATTTGCACTAGGGACTCGAAGAAAGAATGTTTCTTCACAGATTGTATTTTGCACTCTAACAAACCATGAACCTCTAAGAATTAAAAAGCACACAGGGAAAATGGTGATCATACAAAATTGTTGCATTAATTCCCTGAAATTAAGTTCTATGGACGATTTTTGAAGGCAATTTAATCTCAAAAGCGAGAAGTTCTCTTTTTCAGCCAGTGTGGGGAAGATATGATACTGACCAGCAAAAAGAAAAAAGAAATTGAATTAGGAATTTTGTGGGGGAAAAAAAATAATAGGTTACAATAAAAGAAACTGAGCATATATTTTCAAATATAGGTTATTATCTTAATCTGAACATTATTATTTTTTAAAGAAAGAAAGAAACAACAAAATATCTCAAACCTTTCCATATGTATAACACTTTAATACTTTGCTGAAAACAGGGTTTAAGCTGAGCTTAAGGGGATGGTGGACATTAAAAAGTTTTTTTTTTTTATTTAATAATATAGGATTATGAAATTTTGTATTTTAATATATTAAACCAAAAGCATTATAAATAACTGAATTTTTAAAAAATACTAGTAATTAATTAAAAATTAATTAATTTTTTTATTTCGAAAAAATGCTCCATGCGGTCTAATTATAACTTTTTTTTACTAATTTTGTTTTATAATAGCATAAAAATACATTTTAAAAAAGGCTGTGAATTGGTTTTTGAATCGACCGAGTTAATTTTTTAGAAATATTTTCATGGATATATACCAAACTTTCCCGTAATTTTTCAGTTTTCGTAAATAAAAGTGAAATTTCATAATCGAAATTTTCACCATATTTAAAAACGATACACAGATTTATTGTAATATGACCTATGTAAATAACCGTAATTTCAGTTTCGTAATAAAGTGAAATTTAATCGAATTACCATATTTAAAACGAACCAGAATTATTGTAATATGAGATGAATTTTTGTAGCAAATTTTGTACAATTCCAACCAAAATTTAAAAAATCACAAAAAAAATTGATTTGGAGAAAATCCAATTTAAAGTGTAATTTCTCTTCTGAATAATTTTATTTATGCTTTTACCTTAACAAAACATATTTATAATATAATTTCATTCAAATATTAGCTTATTTTGTAAAACGTTCAATAAAAATTGCTACGTGTTTATATACGCATTTATTTGCATTTTTGTGAACATTTAACTGTCCCTTTAATTTTTTCAAACCCTAATATCTTTTTAAAAAATTGCCGTAGACATACGCGTTTTTTTCTCCATGGTTCAGCTTTAACTGTTGACTATAAAAAAGAAAAAATGCATTTTTTGGGCCCAATTTTGATGATTTGGGTGTCCAGCATCCCCTTAAAAATACTTTAGCAAAAAGCTAAAATAACGAAAAAACCTTTAACACATTGCTAAAAGGATAATTCCATTTTTTCTCCAGAAGATAGTGTCTGATCTCCTTTTCCTCTATTGTTTTTGCAGTGGTCTTGAAAATCATAGATGCTGGTTATATATTTGAAATTCAATGCTGAAAATAAAAGATTATCTCACAACTGATCTATAATCATTCCATAACAGGAAGTCTTTATTTTTATCTCTGTTACTCTTCAATATTTGAGTTCTAAATTTTCTTCGAATGCTCTCAATACTGAAAACCCATTAATTCTATTTTAGCATTTTGACAAGTCTTTTCGCATTATGCTGTAAACTCGACCGTATCTTAAATCTTGGCTAAAAATCACACTGAAGAAGTTTTATCTGATACTCCATCTTTGCAGATGTCCTATTAAAAATTGTTCCTTAATTAATTGTCCTAATTTTTGACATTCATTCAATTGAATAACATCTGAGACTATGAATGAAACACCCTGCTCTAAACGATACGGATAGCACAAACTTGATTAAAAAGTTTACTATTGTACACTCTCTTTTAAATTATTCATACTTTTACATTGCAAATGTCAATTTCTTTTTAATTATTTATTTTTATAAACGTATTTATTTTTTGTTTGTTTGTTTCTTGCAGATTACACACCTCTCTTGTGTTGCTGCATTTTTTTTCCTAAAGAAGTTTCAAGTTCTAGATTGTTAGGTTTCTCTTGAATATAGTTAAGTAAATTTTAAAATAGGACCAGAAATGCATTCACAGACGACATCATAAGTTTATTCTAGAAATTGCTCATATCCTTTAAACAACTCCAAGAAGAGAGTGCAATTTTAAGATAAAAAAACTTTTATTTCTTGTCTAAATCTCTATGTACTTCAACATTTACTGCATGTAGATTCACAACATATGTGCTTCTGTTTCAAGAAGTTTTACACATTTTCTTCCTATTATTGTCCTTGAGAAATAAATTGCAGATTAAAGTGTGAGAATATTTCTTTATGAAAGTTGGTTAGGATATAATTCTTACCCGTTTACTTTTTTTATAAACTGTGATTAGACTCGCCATGGATGTGAAAACATTCATTATCGATTCTTACCAAGGGACATTGTCTCAGCATCCACATTTGGAGATTGTTTCTAGTTCTCATGGACATGAAAGAGACTTTAGTATTAGCTCAGGTAAAAAAGCCTATGCGTGTGATCTATGTAACAAAGTATTCTCTCAGAAAGGAGACTTGAATAGGCATCTTCGTGACACAGGAGAGAAACCCTATGCGTGTGGCATATGTCAAAAGAGATTCTCTCTAAAAGGACAAATGGATAGGCATCTTCGTACCCACACAGGAGAGAAACCTCATGCGTGTGACATATGTAACAAAGTATTCTCTCAGAAAGGAGACTTGAATAGGCATCTTCGTGACACAGGAGAGAAACCCTATGCGTGTGGCGTATGTCAGAAGAGATTCTCTCTAAAAGGACAAATGGATAGGCATCTTCGTACCCACACAGGAGAGAAACCTCATGCGTGTGACATATGTCGAAAGGAATTCTCTGCTAAAAGAAGCTTGAATAGACATCTTCATGCGAACACAGGAGAGAAACCTCATGCGTGTGACTTATGTCATAAAAGATTCTCTGAAAAGGCAGATTTGAATACACATCTTCTTACCCACACAGGAGAGAAACCTCATGTGTGTGACTTATGTCAAAAGAGATTCTCCTCTAAAAGAAACTTGGGTAGACATCTTCTTATGCATACAGGAGAGAAACCTCATGTGTGTGATATATGTAACAAAGGATTCTCTGATAAAAGTAGCTTCATTATTCATCATCGTACCCACACAGGAGAGAAACCTCATGTGTGTGATATATGTCAAAAAGCATTCTGCGATAAAGGAAACTTCAATAAACATCTTCTTACCCACACAGGAGAGAAACCTCATGTGTGTGACATATGTCAAAAGAGATTCTCCTCTAAACAAAACTTGGGTAGACATCTTCTTACGCATACAGGAGAGAAACCTCGTGTGTGTGATATATGTAACAAAGGGTTCTCTGATAAAAGTAGCTTCCTTAATCATCTTCGTACCCACACAGGAGAGAAACCTCATGCTTGTGACATATGTCAGAGGGCATTCAGGAAGAAAGGACAATTGAATAATCATCTTCTTACCCACACAGGAGAGAAACCCCACGTGTGTGACATATGTCAAAAGGCATTCTCCTATAAAGGAGACTTGAGTAGACATCTTTTTACGCACACAGGAGAGAAACCTCATGTGTGTGATATATGTCAAAAGGCATTCTCTCTTAAAAAATATTTGAATAGACATCTTCGTACACACTTATATATGTGATATGTGTAAAAAAATATTCTCTCAGAAAGTATGTTTGAATAGACACCTTCAAAAGTACACAGGAGGAGGCATCATACGTCAAACAGTGAATTCAGCATTTCAGTTATTTCCCGCTCTAATCTATGTAATCTTCTATTTAGCTCTAAATGACACATTCAGTGATGTGAGCTGTTCTCTCTTGGTAAACAAGCAAACTACAGTACATGGATTGTATAATCACAGCCAATTTCTGTGTTTAAAACTTTCTGAAATTTTAAACGTCTGAAAGTTTGGATGCCAAGCTAAAAAATTATCATGTAGCACCCCAGGCTTGTCATTAAAGGCCATGACGAGTTTCATTCAGTATTTCGAAACACTGTGCAAACAGGAATAGAATGTTTGGATAGAAGCTTAGAATGTTTAGATGCGGGACTTTCTTTGCTTGCTAGAAAACACAGTTGAGCGACTTCCTGGTGTGTAATGTGCCATTAATTTAACACCTCTCTCAGCGATTTCATTAACTGCTTTCAGTACACTAATCTTCTGTTTGACTTCCAAATATGATTGATTATTTTCCCAGGTTGAAGGGCATTCTTGCAAAAAAGAAGTGTCCATACGAAGACTATGGAAAAAGTTTCCGCTTTTAATGGACACAAATTCGTCTAATGTCTTATCTAAAATACAGTAGTAACAGAATTAGAAAGTGTTAATACAAATTTAGCATTCCTAAATAATAAAAATAGGAACAATAATAAATCTTACCAAATATTTCGCCTGTTTCTTTCACTGAAGGAATATATCTTTTTTCCATGTGTAGACACTCATGATCTAGGTTTGAAACTATTTTCAATTTTACTTGTGCATCAACATCCTTATCGAAAAGGGATAAAACTGATAGTTCTTCTGATAATACCACAAGTGCTGTGTAAATGTCTTTAAAGTTGCTCTTGAAATTGTTCCATCAATCCTTTCGTAAGATTTTAAGGATTTTAAAAACCATACATCTTCTTTGGTTGCTTTTACAGCTGCACTGCACTTAAGCCATGTTATCACATGCACAGCTGCACTGAATAATGAAATGTCTCTTAAAGAACTCTCTTCTTCGACTGATAATGCAAGTTGGGATCTGAACAAAAACATTTGTAAGGAATAAATTGCTCTGGCCATTCACCGAGCTCGATGCATTGCAGCCTGAATTTTAAACTTCTTTTCAGTATCTACTCCCAAAAACACTATGTGTAGTTCAATGAGCTCTTTAAAATCGCCTCTCAGTATTTGCTTGTTCAATTCCTTTTCCACAATGTTTAACATTTCATTAATTTCTGTCTTAATGAAATTAAGATCTGTCTTCTTGTCTATCTGATTTCATTAATTTCTGTCTTCTGAAATGCTGTTCCACATGATCTTTCCCACTTTGAATAAACATTACTCTTACATTTAATGCATTTCCATTTTTTTCTGAAGTCTTTCAAAAAAGGTATATCAGGACTTTTTGATGCCTCACATATTTTACTTTCAAATGCGCTTTGTAAAACTAACTCATATATGTGATGACGGCATGGGAAAAACAACATTTATCTGCTCAATTTCTGTTCTAAATGAATACATGCACCATTTAAGCGGCCAGTGTTTGAAGCTGTTATGTCACTACACAAAATCTGAACATTATTTTCGAGTCCCCAGTGTGTTAAAGCAGTCCAAACATCATTTGCTTGCTCTTCTCCTGAAAAATTTTGTAATTTTGGAACAATGAGCTGTTCTCTGTCACCAAATGAAACAATAATTGGTAGTCTCTCTTCTTTCGTATCTGTTACATTTAATGCTGGTAATAGCTTACCATCCCAGCGAACTGTAAGGATTTGTGAAATATCATTTTGAAATGCTACTTTTATGGATTCAGCAGATTTCTTTCTTTTAATTTTCCGGATTCTATGAATCGATGATTTATTAATAACAAACTCTGCAGTATTAAGGCCAAGTGCTTCGATTACTGCATGAAGAATGTAAACAGAATCGCTCACACTCATCTGACATCTATCTAATGAAGCCACTAACTTCAGCGTAATAAAAATTTTGGAACCTCTTTCTGCAACGTCCTGACTTTGTATACTCTCTAGAAAATGGCAAGAAACGTCATTATCATCCATTTCAACAGAAGTGAATAATTCGTGAATTGATTCATCAGATGAGGACACATAACTCACAGTAGAAGATGTAGAGGCTGAAAATTTGTCCTTTTCTCGTCACTTTTCCTCTTTTTCCTGTCTTTGTCATGCCTTTTCTTCTTTTTCGGAAAGTTTTTTATCTATCCTTTCCAGATAACCTACACGTCCTGGCTCTCAATAAAAATAATTTGTCTTCTTCAACTTTTATCAACTGAAATGCGTCGGTATGAGCAATGTCAAAAAGATTGTCCAAAGAGTATTCGACGTCTTTCCACGTCTCTTAAAAATACCCTGTTGCTTTTTGAATTCTTTTGAAGAGTCCTCCAAGACCAATACAAGTCAATCAGTTTCTTGACACAATGTTGTATGGGTCTTGTGGAATTCTCGCTTTTTCCCAAAAGATTATACATTCACGTACTGTTAAATTGGCACTTTCACCGACATTTAATTTTACTTCTCGTAAGTTATAAAATAAAACAGATAACACTTGTTTCCTCGATGGCAATTTCTTCCCAGTAATTTGATGTTGGATATCTCCTATAAGAAACACACATTCTTTTGTGCTACGTAATTCTCGAGTCATAATTTCAGAAAGCTAACTTATAACATTAAAAAGAACAAACGAACAGATTTAGCTGTAACAGTCACGTACATCCAGAGAAAATTGCAGAATGTAACTGTTATCTTCTAAGGCAGGCGCCGCGGATGGCTAAAAGTGATGACTATAGCACATCACATATTATAATTTAAACATAACTCTTTGCTCAATGCTTAGACGTGATTGGAAAAAAAAAAAAAAAAAAACTGCAAACCAACAGACAGAAAGGCTCCGCCGCCAAAACTGAAGCCTTGCCTGATAATGGCTTTCATTTTTCACATTCTCCCTCGAAGTCGGCACGTGTTAAAATTGGTTTAGCGACACAAAATTTTTTAGGGGTCGATCTTGAAGCAAATGGAACTAGACTGGAGGGTGAGCATTTAAAAGTTGAAAAATATGGGACACCATATATATATATATATATATATATATATAGAGAGAGAGAGAGAGAGAGAGATTAAAACTTAAAACATGTCATTTTAAACTCTTTAAAATAAGTGAACGATAGGGGTTCTGCTGCCTCCAAAAATTTTCTGCATGGGGCGAACGCCCCACCTACTATCTGCCCCACCTACACTAGGCCACTGCGAATATCCTGTATGAATAATGCGTATTCAAATTCGATCTGTAGGAAACTGAACAAAACTACAGACTGTTAGATCGACAGTCGCACGGTAGCTCCGAACGTGGGACAGTAACACATTCACCATCTAGCATGTTCAGTGTCTTATTTAATTATTTATTTATTTATTGCAGTATAATTTATTTAGATAACTGAGCCCATCCTCCAGAAATATTTCATGTTTTTTATTTAATTTTTTTAATCTGTTAGAGTAATTTTAAACAATTTAACTTAGCTCCTGAATAATTTGTATAGAGAATTTTTCTATTTTCGTTTTGATAATACATATAAGAAGAAGGGTGGAGGACTTGGACGGAGGACATTTTAAGAGGTTCTAAGGCATACTCATGTTTCATCTGGAGAAAGCCACCCAAAACTCCATGACATTTTAATCTTTTAAAAATAAGTTAACCATAGGCGTTATACTGCCTCTAGAAATTTTCTGCCCGGGTCGGGTGCCCCCCCCCCAAGCCACGCCACTGCAAACATCCCCCACTTCTGACACCCATAATTTTTTGTTTCCGATTGAAATGTAAACGCATAATCTTTGAAAAGCGAAACTACTACAAAAGTACTCTTTCTTTTAAATATTTCAAATTAAAATTGGCCTAAAAATTGGTTGTTTCTTATCTTAAAAATTCTCCGACGAATGAATCAGGAGTTCCCGAAAGGGGGTGGTCACCGCTTCCTGACAGGGGGCACATGCACCTCCCCCCACTGGATCCCCTGCTAGCGCCTACTTTGATTATTAGAATAATTCGTTAAAACACAAAAAAATTAAAATTGACCATTGCCATGGGTATACTTAAACCAAAACCAATCATACGAACCAGTGGCGTAGCCATAATTTTTTCATGGGGGGGGGGTTACGACTACTGCAACTCACATTTGTGTATACGTGTGTGTGATAAGGGAGCGAATAATATGCATTTTGTATGCCAAAAAGTCCTCATTGAGGGGGGGGGGGTAGTTTTGACCCAACTATAACCCCCTTCGCTACGCTACTGACGCAAACATACGGAATATAGGGAGAATAAAATAAATATAAACTTTGTGAAAGAAAAAACACATAAAATGTAACTTATAAAACGTTACGATCGTTTCGACCAAAAAATTCTTTCGGTCTTCATCAGACAAAGCCCTTCGTCTCGGCAGTGGCATAGACACGATTTTATTTCGGGGTGGGCTGGGTATCAAATTTAAAGCTAAAGTTCAATTATAAGCTAAATATAAAATTGTAAACTAAGTAAAGGGTCGCATTTCTGGGAGAGGCAGCAGCCCCCTTAGCCCCCCCCCCCCCCCCCTCTGGCTACGCCCCTGCGTCTCAGGCTTTCTCTGATGAAGACCGAAAGAATTTTTTGGTCGAAACGTTCGTAACGTATGATATGTTACATTTTTTATGTGTTTTTGCACAAAGTTTTTGGGAGTAATTTAGTTAGCGGGTGTCGACTATTTTTTGGCGACTTTTTTTCGCCAACACCCGTAATTTGGCGCTTGTTTTTGGTCGCCAAATTTTTCCGCGAGCGAAACACGATTTTACAAAACAAGAAATACCATTTTAGAATACGATAAAATAATACAACACGGTCAGCACTGTCACCAAAGACAAAGCACTTTAACACATTAAAATTAAACAGATATTCCACAAAAAAAACAATACACCATCCATACTTAACACTAAAAAATGTCAGATATTTCAGTAACAGGCAATTCAAAATGAGCAAACAGTAAACCGCTTTTAACTAAAAAAATTTCAGAATATTAACCAATCCAGTTCTACAGCTATGTAAACTAGGCAACCAGTGGACCGTTTTTAACTAAAAAAACCTCAGTGGATTCAGCAACCTAGTTGTACAGCTATGTAAACTAGGCAACCAGTGGTCCGATTTTAACTAAAAAAACCTCAGTGAATTCAGCAACCTAGTTGTACAGCTATATAAACTAGGCAACCAGTAAACCGTTTATTAACTAAAATAACAACAGTGGATTAAGCAACCTAGTCGTATAGCTATTGTATACTGGGCAAACAGTGGCCCGTTTACAACTCAAAACAACATCGGTGGACTATAAAACCTAGTTATACTTATAGACCTCATATACAGTCACTATATAAAAACATAACATACAATATGCATTTACAATTCACATTGAAAACGTTAAGCAATTGCGAAAATTCTTTAAATATAACACCTTTACCTTAAGAATATCCAAAAACACACAAGAGCTAACATCATATCACCAAAACGCTTCCTTTTATTTAACTTTGATTCACATCCTCCTTCAAATAAACACACACTTCCTTTTTAAACAACAACATAATATTTCCTACACTTCAAGCAGCATAACACATTTCCAAAAAAAAAAAAAAAAATACACTTTCTAATCTCCGCATTAACTAACCACACACCAATAACACAAAACAAGAACTAAACTGGCTCATCGATTTCAAATTTGCTTCTTTTAAAACCTCGGTTTACCGATTACAGTTAAATTGCCTTAACCAATCACAAAATTCCTTTACCAAACATCCTGCTATCGTTTAATGAACCCACCGAGCGTTTTTTTCATCAAACTACAGCACCAGTTGACAACTCAACTCAACACAGGTTGCAACAGATATCTGAAACTATCCCACGGACTAAGAGGGTTCAGGACAATCATCCAAGCATTGTGTAAGAACTAAATGAAATTTGCCCAAAAGGTGGCGCTGGGGGTCGTACCCATTAATTTTTGGCGCATGCGTCGTGTGCTAGTAGCTTAAACATAAACAAATATCAACGGAAGCACCCCGCGGGAGATACTTACGCCGTGTGTCGTCAGAGGGCAACCATGCCGTTAATCATTAAAAGGGGGTCGCATATTTTCCTTTCAGAGGCTGACGCAGTTTCGCCCGTCTGCCGCTTCCCGATGACCGTCCCAAAGCCTCTTAGTCCGTGAACTATCCCTATCGTAAACAAACTGTCCAACGAACTTCAAAATTTGGCGACACATCGCCGCTTGGCGAGGACACCCGGTAAGTAAATTTCCCCCAAGTTTTTATTTATTTTATCGTTATTACTAGTATTTTGAGTGTTTTTTTCGTATAGGGGGAATGCTGTATTAATATATTAAAATATGCAGTAGTTACAAAAACAAGTCTTTAAAAAGTATTACAGTCTTTTAAAGATTCAAATAAAACATAAATTAATATATTTATTTATGGTTAAATATTACATGTAGAAGAAGCTCCTAACCAACTAACAATTTCTTAAATTTTTTTTTTCACTATGTGTATGGATGAAGAAACGTTTCAAAATATTTATAGATAAAGATGCATTCTGTTTAAACAAAAAAATTAAGCATTTTTGACAGTTTTAATGCCCATTTAATTGTATGGACGCCCTTTAAATCGCTCTGTGGCGAGCAAAACACCAGCGCCACGGCGCAGAAAATGCCAACTACCGCGTATTCGCGGTTTCCTATTGTTCTCAGTTTCGTCTGGATAGCCCGGGGAAAATCCCAGTTAGCCATGCTTATGCAGAGTTGGCATGACCTGAGTTTCCAAGTGAGAACAGAGGACGAGAGCCGTTCTTCTTGAGTGATTCAAGCACGTTGTTTTGTTTGAAGCAGGTTGTTTGTTGTTGATATTATTTTCATAATTTATTTGAAAATTTTAAACCAAAAATCATTTTTAATACTTGAGGAAAAGAACTCTTCTTTCCATCTATGATGGCTTGATTTTAAAATTAGCTTATTTACTAAACTCCGTTGTAATATTCTAACTTACGTACAAGGAAGTAAACAAACTGCTTTAAATCTACGGCCGGCCGGTAGTTAATTGATTAAGTCATGCCACTTGCAATAATCGAAGGTAAATCAAAATGTTATTGTCGAATAATTAATTTTTGCCATTTAAAACACCTTTGAATTTAGAAAACTGCAGTCATGATACTCCCAAAAAAAGAAATGAACAGTTGAATTTTTGAACTATATTTCGTATCCGGTGCTGTTTACATATCAATGTGTGTTCACATGTTTCCTTCACCTTCCTTTCCCCTGTTCACATGCTTCTAACCAACTAACAATTTTTTAAATTTTTTTTTCACTATGTGTATGGATGAAAAAACGTTTCAAAATATTTATAGATAAAGGTACATTCTGTTTAAACAAAAAAATTTAAAAATTACGCGTTTTTGACAGTTTTAATGTCCATTTAATTGTATGGACTGGCCCTTTAAATCGCTCTGTGGCGAGCATAATACCAGCGCCACAGCCGAGAAAATGCCAACTATCGCTTGTTCGCGGTTTCCTATTCTCAGTTTCGTCCAGATAGCCAGCGGAAGATCCGAGTTAACTATGCTTTTGCAGAGTTGGCAACAGTGATTTGAGTTTCCAAATGAGAGTCGCTCTTCTTGAGTGATTCAAGCATGTTGTTTTGTTTGAAGCAGGTTGTATGTTGTTGATATTCATTTCATAATTTATTTGAAAATTTTAAACCAAAAATCATTTTTAATACTTGAAGGAAAGAAATCTTCTTTCCATCTATGATGGCTTGATTTTAAAATTAGCTTAGTCACTAAACTCCGTTGTAATATTCTGACTTACGTGCAAGAAAGTAAACAAACTGCTTTAAATCTACTGCCTGTAGTTAATTGATTAAGTTACGCCACTTGCAACAATTGAAGGTAAATTAAAATGTTATTGTCGAATAATTAAATTTTGCCATTTAAAACACCTTTGATTTTAGAAAACTGCAGTCATTATACTCCCTAAAAATGAAATGAACGGTTGAATTTTTGAACTATATTTCGTATCCGGTGCTGTTTACATATCAATGTTTGTTTACACTCCCTTGGCGATCGTTCTGGCGCCACCGTGGGTGATGCACAGCGGGAGTGAAGCGGTAGTAAAAGGGTGGAGGCACTGCAAAAGGTTGAGGAGTCACTGAAGCACTGTTTTGCCATGAACTTTAATGGGATATTGTGTCAGTTATGCTTGCATGGAACACCAACAATGTGTGGGAAAATACTGAAACTTTACTATTTTATTTATTAAATTCAAATGTATCATGTGCGCTTAAGTATACACAATTAAGGATCATTTCAATGCCTCTGGAGGTGTATTTCCTGTCTTAGAAATTCAAAATACTACGTAAGAATTTTGAAATGTGGTTTTTTATGTTTTGCTTCTCTATAAATTTTTGCTTTATGATCAGTCATTATTCTAAGATTTTTTTTTTTTTTTTTTTTTTTTTTTACTAAAAATGATTGATTGAAATGGTCCTTTCACGGAGTTACCGACTATGATATCTGTTCTTTTTTGTCATTGAAACTTATTAAAAAAGACTTTTTCAAATATTCTATTTTTTCAGCATGCTCTTGTAATATAGACCAGATGTGGCCAGACTTGCTTGGTGTAAGAGCCACCAATAATAAATTGGAAATATTCTAGAGCTGCAGGAACTGATTTTTTAAAAGAAAAACAAACTGTATATCTGTTTATTTATAAAAAGTAGGGGGAAAAAAAGCACAGTATGCTGATTTATAAATTAGATTCATTAAAATCATTTAGATTTTAAAAAATCATTGATTTAAATATAAGTTATTATTCTGTTCTTTGGGAATAATTCCGTAAGTGGGGGCAGGTTTAGTTGACATTGTGTTTTTGCCTTTAACATCTATATACAAGAAAACAGAAACCCAAAACTAGAATACGCTTATCTAAACACCTTATTAAAACATTTCTACACATATTTCAAATGCAATATAAAACGAATTGAACATAACCAAAACACTAGCTCTACGACGACGTATCTGCCTGCCCCCGCTTATGAAATTTATCCCTGTGAGGGTGAATATATTTTGACAAATATTTAGTTTTATATGTCTTAGAATGTAATTAAATATGAACCTATTTGTTAGTTACATCACCCCCCCTCCTTCCCCTCCCCACAAAAGAAGTGTGTTCTTAAACTCTAAAAATTATTTTTTGAAGTGTCAAACTTTATAAATTTTTAGTTTCTATTCTTATTTATTTTGAATCCAAATCAGGAAAATGTTACTCGTTTCAGCCAATCGAGTACCCATGAATAGTTTGAGAAAACCTGTCATATAAATGTTTGCACATTCCTTTTGTGTTGTTGTGGCTTATACTCCAGCTGTCTGACAAAGTCAGACAAGATCTACTGGACTTCTGAGCCTGAAGCTGCTATCGCACGACAGCTCTATGTACTGCACTTTCGTTCTGCATTTCGCCCGTCAAAAGCAAGATAAAAGGTCGCTTTGCAGTGCAAAAATACGACCTCGCCGAATGGCACAGAGTTATCAACTTGGCGATGTTATCATGCTTTCTGTGACAAATACTAATTGTTACTTGCTATTTTTGCGATGATGCAAAATTCTGCAGATCGGAGATTTCCGCACGTGGGAATTTTATATACTGTATGTGTGTGTGCATTCACACTTTAATTAACAAAAAAAAAAAAAAAATGAACGATTAGGAGCAGAAAAGACTTAGTCTTTTCTGCTCCAAGTCAAACAAAGCCTGGCTGTCTTCATGCCTTGTTTCACCAGGGTAAATACTTCAAATTTTTATAAAATAAACCTTTTATGCATTTAAAAAAAAATATTAGTACAAAATAAATAAGTTATTATAAAATTACTCCCTCGGTGCCTTGTTGGAAGTTGAAGAGATCAGAGAAAAAGTTTGAAATACTGTACAGAAATTCAAATTGTATGTATATTCTCTCAAAGAGAAGAGATTGGCAAAAAATATTTCTAGGGACTGATTAAATAATTCGAATTATCCAGACTTTTGAATTAAACAAGTTTGAATTATCCACGTTTCACTGCATTTAAAATCAGACATGTATGACGTACATAACCGCACCAAGTGAATTAAGCAAAACAAGCTTACAGATGTTTTTAATAGTGCAATTTTTTTATTTATTTATACGAAACTGTTACACGACTGTATCAAACATGTAGTGAACAAGGCAAAATACATGCTACTACATACTGCAGCATCTTTTATATTTCATTCACGAGAAAAAAAAAAAAAAAAAAAGAGTTCAACTATAAAAAGTCCTACTTTGATCAAATAAAACAAATTTATTTATCTTGTTTGTTATTTGATTATTTCTTAAAACTTAAAATATGCCTGACATTTGCTTTTACACTAATTTTACAACCAAAAGCAAAAGGATTTTCATTATATAGCATAAATATACCAAAAAACTCCACCTACTTTTAAAAATTCCAAATGAAGCTTTCTAAAAAAAATATAGAAGTTTATAAAACGTGCTATTTTCTGAAAATATTTACATTTTATAAAGCGATAACAAAAGGCCAAAAGTATTAAGGATAGCATTTAAATATGTTTATTTAAGAGACATAACTTGAGGTAATAAGCACTAAAAAATAAGTGGTCTGTTTATGTTTGGTTATACCGTGGTGATTTGGCGATAAATTTCATCACATGGCACTAAACTTGAAACAAGATACATAGGAGATTAACCATTTTAGCTATTACATTAAATGCAATAAAATATTATTATAACTTTCTTATGTCATTCTAATATTTAAATACAAAATAGGAAATAATTTTTTGTGCCAAATTTGGCGATATTTCGGCGAAACTCGTCAATGTCGACGACATTTGGCAAGATTTTAAGCATAAACCAAACAATGACAGATTATCGCCAAATTTGGCGATATTTCGCCAAAACTCGCCAAGAACGATGACAAATGGCGATACTTTGGGCATGGACCAAATGACTGATTATTGCCAAATTTGGCGAGATTTTAGGTATGTACCAAACAATAACTGTCTACAGTTGTATTATAATGAAGATGTCCATAGACATTAAGGTACTGAAATTCTTTTCGGTGGTCCTGTAAATAAACTCTCCAGTAGATTGGAACCAAAAATCGAGATGCACAACTAGATGTTACAACATTCTTATATATGAAATTTCATAATAGTTTTTGAGATTTGAGAGTTAAATATGCACACACGTACACCAAAAGTCGCCAAGCTTGGCGACTTTTGGCATAGTTCTTGAGGGAGGCACGTGACCGTGGTCGGACCATTACCTAACTTATGTGGTAGGACTTGAAATGGATGAATGCCCCTAAAATTGCTATTGACCGTAATGTATTGGAAATCTTTTGAGTGTTCCTGTAGCAGAACTATAAATGATAAAGACAGTTTTTAAAATGGAGAAATTCATTTTCTAACTCTTTACAGCATATATCACTTCTGTCGTTTGAAATAGCCCAATACCTCTAAAAAACGCTTTGATGAATTTCGGCCCATAGAGCGTAATGTATTTCGAATCTTTTGGGCGGTCCTGTAGATAAACTATTCAGTCGAATGGAACCGAAAGGGGAGGTGCACAACTAGATAGTACAACAATCCTAAATATAAAGTTTCAACATTCAACGCCTAACAGTTTTTGAGATATGCGAGTTTAATGAATTTCGGCCCATTGAGTGTAATGTATTTCGAATGTTTTGGGCAGTCCTGTAGATAAACTATCCAGTCGAATGGAACCAAAAGGGGAGGTGCACAACTAGATGTTACAACTATCCAAAATATGAAGTTTCGACATTCTACGCCTAATAGCTTTTGAGTTAGGCGAGTTTAATGAATTTCGGCCCATAGAGCATAATGTATTTCGAATCTTTTGGGCGGTCCTGTACATAAACTATCCATTCGATTGCCACCAAAAGGGGAGGTGCACAACTAGATCATAGAACAATCCTAAATATCAAATCTCAACATTCTACGACCAATAGTTTTTGAGATATGCGAGTTACATACATACGTACGTACAGACGGCATGGAAAAACTGGCCACAGTTGACTCGCCACTGGTCAAAATGAGTTGCAGACGCGTTAATATGATCGTGCATGCTAGCCTACGATGAGATGCATCGAAAAAAAAAATTTAAATTAAATTTAGAGGTAGTCAAAATCGGTTTTTATGTCGAAATTTGGCCCCCAAAATTTTTCGGGATCACATTACTTCCTTATACTACGTACAAGGAAGTAAAAAAGGGAATAAAAAGGTTTCATTTATAAAAATTTGGAATACTTACCCTGGTGAAACATTGAAGCATGGCTAGGCCATCCATCTGCAAAGAGCAGGTTCATTTCCTCATAAGCAAGCTACTGTTATTAAAGTTCTCTTAGCATAATTATTGTTTTCAATGCCCCATAAATGACTTTTCGAAGCAACCTCGTTTATGAATGAAATTAGCTTCAATTAGATCTGTTGTGTGATAGCAGCTTGAGGAAGTTGAGAATGAGAAGTGGGGAACAGCACCGCAACAACCATGGCCAGCAACTGTGTGCAAAACAAATCAAATGCACCTAAGGGTTTATTACCTGTCCACTTACTTACTCCCAGCCCTCCCTCCCAAAAAAATAGAAAGTAAAAAAGTGGGGTTTTTAAAAAACTTTTCCAACCACACCAAAAAAAAAAAAAAAAAAAAAAAAAACGCTTTTAAACAACTTATTTTATTTTTACTATTGTTTGATCGTAAAAAGCATAATATTATTTGTTAGATAATAGAGAATTAAACAGTCTAACCAAATAATGAACTAAATAACCTACTTTTTCAACAAACATATTTAATTTGCATAAAGGCTCGAAATAAGTCTTGCTGACTACTGAAAATGCCATGAGACCAGCCCAAATAGCCTCAAGGCTCAATAGCTCTCACGGCAAGTTTAGCTTTCGAGTTTTTAAAACTTTGTTTGTTCCAACCTCAGATGTATTTTTAGGTTACATATAAAATTACAGAATTGTACAAGAAAAGTGAAACCTTTTTGTCTGTTTGTTCTTCTCATTGCATTATTAATTCCGTTTTGTTAAAGTCAAGCAAAAAAACTGCAACTGCTATTTATAGATATTACGAAAGTACAAAAATTTAAGATTTTTCTGTTAGCTAAATAGTTTTTGCTACCAGCTTTAAAATCTTTATTTTGAGCACTGATTCGCAGTATAATACTTTTATTAAAAGTAGTAACAAATACACTTACGTCTCCATATTAGAATCAGGCTTATATACATGTTCTTTTAATCCCCCCCTTGTTATTAAGGTATCTGTTCAGTTTTATTACCACTTTAGAACTATTAATTTCTGACAAGGATATTTTTCTACCCGGCAAAACGGTGAATCACTTTGCAAGGATTGCCAGATAGCGGCGAGATTAGTGAAATGTCAAAATCGCCAGGGTTAGCCATTTTTGGCAATTTATTGCCAAGTTGGTGCCAAAAAATAAATCCCTAGAACTGAACCAAGTTTGTCAATATCTTTAATATTTGGCGAGATTTTCTTCCAAACCCTACAGTTTATCCTACTATATAGTTACGCTGATCACTGACTCACTGTTTCTATAACGATTCCAGATACCCACTCTAGGATAAAACTTACTTCAAAAAGAATAAAAAGTTAAGCTCAAAATGCCTAAAAACATCTACACTGCTTAAAATGTTTCATAATTTTGTATAGAAATATAGAAAAAAATCTGCGCTACTTTAAAAATCTTAAAATCTACCCATTCCCTAATTTTAAAAAGATTTTTGGGTATTTTCTGATCCATTTTATTTCTGAGAGTAAAAAAAGTTTCGTTTGAGTGACAAAATCAGCTGTCGCAATTCGCATGACGTCCTATTGAAGTCATAGTCATCAGGCTTTGAAGGGAAAATTCCAATCCCAATTCACACCAATGTAAGCAGACTCAAGACCCCGAAACAGATACGCAATGCAAAAGAAATTGCCAGTACAAAGCGGTGGCGGATGAAAAGATCGTATCCATCTGCCTCAAAAGTGCATATACATCTTTGGGATCTGATGCAGTGAATATAAAACCTTTTATGAGTAAAATAAATAAAAAGTGAAATAAACAAGTATAAAATGTCTTGAAGTCTTCACTATGTTTGGTGCTGCCATCTATTTGCATTTTGAGGAGATACAAAAAAAGAACAATTTTTTTTTTTTTTTTGGTTAATACCAATTTATTATTATTTGAAAGGCCAAATTTTGTCCGGATTTTGGAAGTCCGGATTTGAGAGGTTCTACTGTAGTAAGTTAAACTACCGATGTCTAGACCATCTATCTGCCAAGAGCAAGCTCATTTCCTCATAAGCTACTGTTTTTAAAGTTCTCTTCGCATAATAACTAAAATAGCATAAGTAATGAAAAAAATAGAAAGAGAAAAGTGGAGTTTTTCAAAAACTTTTCCAACCACACCAAAAAAGCGTTTTTGAACAACTTGCTTTATTTTTACTATTTATTTTGTTTGATCGTAAAAAGCGTAATATTATTTGTTAGATACTAGAAATGTAAATAGTCTTACCCAGGGATGGGGAAATGGCGGCCCACGACATGATTTGATCCGGCCCGCTAAATTGACCTCTGAAAAAGTTCATTTTCATGTTAGCCAACTCAATCACTTGGAAAGCGTGTTCATCAGAAGATGTTAAGATTTAAAAAGATACAAGTACAACAAGCATTTGCTGTAAACTGCGAGGAGATTCAAGCCAAACTTGAAATAAAATTGAACTACAATGCAACGATTCTCTTAAGTAGCTGTTTAACAATTCATGAAAGCTTGATTTCTACAGAAGTTTACTGAAGTCTCGATTCCCCAATTTGATAAAATATGCTGAGAAAATTATCTCAGCGTTTGGGTTTTCATACATCTGCGAACAGGTGTTTTCAATATCAGGGTGTCTACCATCATGCAAAGGTCACGAAAGTCACGGAAAAGTCAAGAATTAGAAAAATGGTCACGAAAGTCAAGAAAAGGTCAAGAAATGAAGCACTAGGTCACGATTAGCGACTCAACTCCTTTTTTTCCATTTCATTCAAATTCTTAGTTGACGATTTTCGTAACTAACTTTTCTAAACTTTTGTGCACCAATTTTACAGTTTTGCTAATAAACGTACAGTTTACCGCATAATTCTGTCGATCTTTGTAGAGATATTTAATTTTGAAATCAGGGCTTATTCGCTGATCACCCTGTATATTAATAATGTTAAAATTAAAAGTATAATTTTTCTTCATTCTATCAGTATGATGCAGGGGTGCAGAAACTGTTTTTACTCTCAAGATTTCCCTCAATCCATATGCAAATTTCCCCAAAATTTTATATGTTTATAGACTTGCATAAGTTCTGTATTACCATAAGTGTAAAAATATTTGCAATGTATAAGCTACATACATGTTTACTAAATAGCAATTGGTCCAAGTTAAGAAAAAGCAAACTGCTGATCGGTGAAAAAGTTGAAAAAAAAATTGCTTTAAAAATAGGAATGGGAAAGAATAACTCGAAGAATTTTGTAAATCATTTTTAAAATCGAAATCAGTTGTATATTGTCTGCAAAATTTCCCCCTATCCTAGATTGCCGGATCGTACATATTCTGCATCTCTGGCACGAATGTATTTTTGATATTAGTGTTTCGTATTTGTTATGGTCAAGAAAAAGTCAAGAAAAGGTCAAGAAATCAAGCTTACTTTATATGGTAGACACCCTGAATATGAATCTCCGTAAAAACAAATTGAGGAATAAGGTGATCGACGAACATCTTGAGAGAGTTTTACGAATTACTTCTAGTAACTTGGAGCCAAATTTCAATGACGAGATGATTAAAGAACAGTCAAAATTTCATTTCTCACACTGGCCCAATACGTCCAAACAATAAATTAAAAAATAAATCTATTTGGCCCACCTAAATATTTTAATTATTTTACATGGCCCTAAATCTATTTCCCCATCCCTCGTCTATCCAAATAATGAACAAACTTACCTAATTTTTCAACAAACATTTAATTTGCAGCAGGGCTCGAAATAAGTCTTGGATACTGCTAAAAATGCCGTGAGAATAGCCTCAAGGCTCAATAGCTCTCGCGGAAAGTTTAGCGAGTATTTAAAACTTTGTTTCTTCCAACCTCAGATGTATTTTTAGGTTACATAAAAATTACAGAATTGTTACAAGAAAAGTGAATCCTTTTTGTCTGTTTGTTCTTCTCATTACGTTATTAATTCAATTCTTTTAAAGTTAAGCAAAAATTGCAACTGCTATTTATAGATATTACGAAAGAATTAAAATTTAAGATTTTTGCCGTTAGCTAAATAGTTTTTGCTACCAGCTTTAAAATCTTATTTCGAGCACTGATTCGCAGTATACTGCTTTTATTAAAAGTAGCAGGGGTGTAGCAAGAAATTTTTCATGGAGGGGGTTACAACTACAACTCATATGTATGTATACGTGTGTGTGATAATGTAGTGAAGAATATACATTTTGCATGGCAAAAACTTCTGATGGGGGGGGGGTTATGACCCTCCTAAAACCCCCTTGGCTACGCATCTGAAAAGTAGTAACAAATGCACTTACATCTCTATATTAGAATCAGGCTCATATACATGTTCTTTTATCTCCCTTGTTTAAGGTTCTGTTCAGATCTGTTCTGTTTTATTACCATATTAGAACTATTAATTTCAGACAAGGATTTTTGTCTACCCGGAGAAACGGTGAATCACTTTTCAAGGACTACCAGATAGCGGCAAGGTTAGTGAAATGTCAAAATCGCCAGGGTCAACCATTTTTGCAATTTATTGCCAAGTTTGTGCCAAAAAATAAATACCTAGAACTGAACCAAGTTTGTCAATATCTTCTATATTTCACAAGATTTTCTTTAAAATCCTACTGTCCTGCTATATAGTTACGCTAATAACTCACTCACTGATACTATAATGATTCTGGGTACCCACTCTAGGAAAAAACTTTTACTGCCATTACCTCAAAAAGATCAAAATGTTAAGCACAAAATGACTAAAAACATCTATACTGTTTGTATGATTTGCTTGAAAATTTTCATAATTATGTATAAAAATATTGAAAACAATCTGCGCTACTTTAAAAATCTGAAAATCTACGTGTTCCCTCATTTTAAAGAGATTTTTCTCTACTTTCCGATCCATTTTATTTCTGAGAGTAAAAAAAGTTGTGTGTTTGTGTGACAAAATCAGCTGTCGCAATTGACATGACATTTGTTGAAGGGAAAATTGCAATCCCAATTTATCTGAAATAGTTCTAAACTACATAGTATCATTTTTATTTTTTCTTTAAACTGACCGTGTGCATGAAACATTGATTATAAGAGGGGGCTGCATACACAAAATGAAATGTTTCGAATGCAAAAAATTTATGCGCGTTTCCAGATGAGCATTAAATTCGATTTGGGTTTATAATAGAAATTGAATATGAAGTTATTTATTTCAGGTGGACGAGGATGAAATATATTGATTGTAGACTTATTTTCGTTAGATATTTTTTCTAGCATCTGCTATGTGTACAGGCGCCCCCAAGTATCTGGTGCTTGGTGCAGCTCTGGGGAGAAGAGTATATGTCCTCTCTGGAAAGTCCCAAACTGTCCGGGATATGCTCAGAAGAAGGCTTGCTGCACTTGGCATTTTGAGTAAAAATCTTTCTGTCTCTAAAAAGTGAGAGACTTTTAATGTGTCCAAATGACTTCACTGACTCCTTATGTCCAGTTGTAGCAGTTCTCACACAGAAACCTGTTTTTCCTGCATTCTTAAAGTTAAATATTTTACATTATCAAGTGTTTCGAAAGTCTAGTGGAGTCATGCCAGATTTTTTTTTTTTAATTTTCTACTCCTTTTTTAAGAAAAACATCTAATTGAATTGCTCTTTTGTGAATATTTACCAACTACTTTTTATTAGTATTTGTAGAAATTGGTGCTGTGGGTAGAAAATGTCTACTGGTCACATTAAAAGAGCCTGATCATACTTAGATGGGCCTCAAAGGCACTAGGTTACTTCTGGGCGCCCTTTACTATCACAAGCATTTTAATCCATTTTTGACCACTGTTGCTTTTTTAAGACATACAATATTTTTAAGATGTACAATATGTAATTTTAAACTTAATGTACATATTTCTACTTGAGCAAGATTATGCGTTTAAAAATGATTTCTATTATAATATTCATAACCCGTTTGTGTTATTGGCTCATATGGACACTAAGTCAGAGATGGCCATTACATGGCATGCGTGCCAATTTTGACATGCTGGAAAAATTTCCTATGCCGACAAAAAATTTGACTTTTTCTTTTTTTCTTTAAAGCAAAAAACACAAGGAGTGGTGCTGGGGGGAAAAAATATCCTTTTGAGTTAACTTTAGTTTTGGCACTTTAGTCATATCATATTTACCACGCAAAAAAAAAAAAAAAAAAAAAAAAAAAAAATCTCCAACTTGGTCTATGATGGGCAATTATGTAATAGATATTACAGGGATATTAATTTTTTTAATTATTCTTTCAGTATATATGAATTTCTACTCTAGATAATAGGGATATTCGGGTCCCCCCCCTATTTTTCAGTTGCCCACGAGATATTCCCTCCCTTCCCCGTGTGATAATCGGGCTCTGCACATTAATGTGACCTGGAAGTGTAGATTTCCAGCTGCAAGACAACACTATCACCAGCACTCACCTCCAATCTGCAATATTTTAAAGTTGTTGGTATTCCACTTCCTGTTGTGCCAACAGGAAGGCATTACTCGACATCAAAGCAGGATATTTAAGCAGTTGAAGAAATGTTTTCTCCGTTGGATTGCTAATTTCAGTTCTGAGTTGAGCAGTGCCTTATTATGGCCTGGGCAAATCGGGACTTTGCACAGAGGCCTCTGATTGAAAGGGCCCCAATATCAAATGTTGTTCTGAAATATTCTTTTTTATATCAAAATTTTATGAAAAATAACACAAATTTCATAGATGGGGTCCCCCAAGTTCATCAATGCCCGGGGCCCCAGTTGTTAATAATCAGGCTCTGGAGTTGAGTATACAGAAATGGTATGCTTTGGAACTTGCACATATATTTTGAAGGCTTTAAGGCTGTTCTTTTAGGATACAACTTTTGAACAGTTTTTAAGACTTCAGTTGCACTAGGGACACAAAGTTAGAGTGCTCCTTCACAAATTGTATTGTAACAAACCATGAACCTATAAGAATTAAAAAGCACGCAGAAAAAAATGGTGATCATACAGAATTTGTGCATTAATTCCCTAAAAATTTAGCTTTTTGAACGATTTTTGAAGGCAATTTAATCTCAAAAGCGAGGAGTTCTCCTTTTCAGTCAATGTAGCGAAGATATGATACTGATCAGCAGAAAGAAAAAAGAAATTGAATTAGGAATTTTGTGAAAAAAAAATGATAGGGTACAATAAAAAAAACTGAGTACATATTTTCAAATATAGCTTATTATTTTAATCAGAATATTTTTGATTTTGATCAGAGATTTTTGAAAGAAAGAAAGAAACAAAATATCTTGAACCATTACAGATCTATAACACTTTGATGCTTTATTGAAAATAACACTGGAGTAGCTTTATCTGAGACACCATCTTTGCAGGTCTATATGCCAGGCCGACAATTTTTGGATAAAAAAAAAGTTTTTTTACTTTGTCCTAATTTTTGACATACATTCAATTGAATAACATCCGAGACTATGAACGAAACACTCTGCTCTAACCGATATGGATAGTGCCAACTTGAATAAAAAGTTTAATATTGTACACTTTGTTTTAAATTATTCATACTTTTACATTGTAAATGTCAATTTCCTTTTAATTATTTATTTTTATAGACGTATTTGTTTTATTTATTTTTGTTTGTTTGTTTCTTGCAGATTACACAACTCTTTTGTGCTCCTGCATTTTTTCCCAGTTTGCCTAAAGCAGTTTCAAGCTCTAGATTGTTAGATTTCTCTTGAATATAGTTAAGTAAATTTTAAAAAAAGACCTGAAATGCATTTACAGACGACTTCATGCATTTATGCTAAAAATTGCTCCATATATTTTAAACAACTCTAAGAAGAGAAAGCAATTTTAAGATAAGAAAACTTTCATTTCTTGTCTCAATCTCGATGTACTTTGACATTTACTGCATATTAATGTAAATTGACAACATATGTGCTTTCTGTTTCAAGAAACATTCAAAGTTTTCTACTTATTATTGTCCTTGAGAAATGAACTGCAGGTTAAAGTGTGAGAATATTTCTTTATGAAAGTTGGTTGGATTATCATTGCTACCCATTTATTTTTTTATAAAGTGTGATTAGGCTCACTATGGATGTGAAAACATGCACTACCGATTCTTACCAAAATACATTGTCTCAGCATCCACATTTGAAGATTGGTTCTAGTTCTTATGGACATGAAAGAGACTTTAGTATTAGCTCAGGTAAAAAAGCCTATCCGTGTGATCTATGTAACAAAGTATTCTCTCAGAAAGGAAACTTGAATAAGCATCTTCCTACTCACACAGGAGAGAAACCCTATGTGTGTGACATATGTCAGATGGGATTCTCTCTCAAACAACATATGAATAAGCATCTTCGTACCCACACAGGAGAGAAACCTCACGTGTGTAGTACTTGTAAGACGGCATTCTCCATGAAAGTAAGTTTGAATACTCATCTTCGTATTCACGGTGGGCAGAAACCATTTGTGTGTGACATATGTAACAAAGCTTTCACTCAAAAAACAAGCTTCAATAGACATCTTCTTACCCACACAGGAGAAAAACCTCATATGTGTGACATATGTAAGAAAGTGTTCTCTGAAAAAGGTAACTTGATTACGCATCTTCGTACCCACACAGGAGAGAAACCTCATGTGTGTGACTTATGTCAAAAGAGATTCTCTAGAAGGTCAAATTTGAATACACATCTTCTTACCCACACTGGAGAGAAACCTCATGTGTGTGACATATGCCAAAAGGCATTCTCCTGTAAAAGAGTCTTGAGTAGACACGTTCTTTCACACACCGGAGAGAAACCTTATATGTGTGACATATGTCAAAAGAGATTCTCCCGAAGTCACCACTTGAATGCACATTTTCTTACCCACACAGGAGAGAAACCTCATGTGTGTGACATATGTCAAAAAAGATACTCCAAAAAGCAAAACTTGAATGCACATCTTCTTACCCACACTGGAGTGAAACCTCATGTGTGTGACATATGTCAAAAGGCATTCTCCTGTAAAAGAGACTTGAGTAGACACGTTCTTTCACACACAGGAGAGAAACCTCATGTGTGTGACATATGTCAAAAGAGATTCTCCCGAAGGCACCACTTGAATGCACATCTTCTTACCCACACAGGCAAGAAACCTCGTGTGTGTGACATGTCGGAAGGCATTCTTCGAGAACGCACACTTGAATAAACGTCTTCATACCCACACAGGAGAGAAACCTCATGTGTGTGACATATGTCAAAAGGCATTCTCCAAAAAAACAGAATTCGAGTACACATCTTACACACACAGGAGATAAACCTCATGTGTGTGACTTATGTCAAAAATCATTCTCTCATAAAAAAAACATGAATAGGCATCTTCTCACAAACATATGTATGTGATCTGTGTCATAAAATATTCTCCCAGAAAGTACATTGTAATAGGATTCGCTAGAAAAAAAAATTTTGAAATCACTATTTTATGTGCAGAATTGGTTCTCACTAGGTTCAGTAAAACCAGTGTAAAATATTATTCTGATTGGATAATATCTTCTCCCCTCACGTCGTACTTGAATTTTTGGAATTCTGCTAAAAATACACTTTTTACTTGGTGTAAAAAACATAATTATTTTTCTCTTGTTATTCCAATAGTGCAGGAAATGAGCCCACAAATTCAATCAAATAATATCTTCTGCCTTCTCACTGCACTTGAAATTTTACATTTCTCTACAAAAAGCACACCTTTTCACATATAATGCCACATTGGCACTTTGTGATGGTGTAGAAGAAAAGAGGGAAGAGTTTAGTTCCCCCTTCAACTGTTGATCACTGTTGTATTCATTCAACTGGTTCATTCAAATTACGTTAGGCAACTGAGAATAGATACATACGTATATGCACTGTTCATCATGCATGCTTTTGAGTGTATGTGCATGGAGCAGTTGAACTGATTCAATCATCCTCAGTCATTTTTAAAGGTTTCAAATAAGTCATTATCACTGAAGCTGTACAACAGCAAATGAAAGCATTTCACACAGCAGCATGCACAGAGCAACAGATTTCTTTGAACTTAACCCTTTGAGATGCAACCCTTTCCCAATGTTGAAAAAAGGGCAGCCATTGCCATCACTCGACTTAACTACCAGCAAGATGGCAGGCGATCGAAACATTCATTGCGTGCCACACCGAGAGACCCTTTTTGACAACAGCCGGCTGTGCTGCACAGCGAGCTGCATCAAAAAAGGGTCTCTAGATCTGTAGCACGTGATTAACGTTTCAATTGCCTGCCATCTTGCTGGTAGTTAAGTCGAGCGATGGCAACGGCTGCCCTTTTTTCAGCATTGGGCAATCTATCCAGCTGTTCTCACATTCTTCCCTTTTCCAGCAGATGTCAGTGCTGTTAAAAATAATTACGGGATATGAGGTGCTAAAAAGTAAAGGATTCTTGTGGAGCTATGTCACCCGCAACTATTTTTATAGAAATCAAATCTATTCTTCGTGACTGGCAACAGTCAAAACGTCAGAGTTGGGTGTTCCCGGAGCGGGAACACTGCGCGTTAAAGGGTTAAGGGGATGGAGGGCTATGACATTACCAAAAAAATGGCTCTTTTTAATTCGTAAACAAGTTATAAGCATTGAAAAAAATGTAAGTATCTCATAAATGGTCCTTTAAAAGTCCGAAAAAATGCCTTTTGTGCAAAATGAATATTTTTTGAATTTCTGTGTCTTTTTAAAATGCCCCTCATGGTTCAATTTTCGAAGAAATCTTATAAAATTAATTATAGAGACTCAAGATACATGGTGGTCATTAAGGTTATAAAAATTCAATACTATAAGTTTATAAAAATATGAAATTTTTGTGAAAATTCAGTATTAGCACATAAAATTACTTCCTACAATTTAACTTTTCAACGAATCTAAATTAATAAGAAAATTTGTTCGGAATATATTTTTTAATAATAAGAAGGTAAAGTAGATGGAAAAAATTAAAAATTGGTGTGCAAGGGACATTTTAAAAAATTCAAAATTTTTAATTTAAATTAAAGTAGTTAATATTCTTAGTTAAAAACAGTTAAAACATTAAAAACGCAATACACCAAGTGTTTATAGTCGAGTACTTTCGGGTGCTTTGCCCGCAGCCATCTTCAGAACTGGCAAAACTTTCTTCCTCCTCTCCAGCAAGGCCCTCCAGTCTTCATAGATTTTTCGCGTGCGTCATGTCGTTGACGGCACCGTCTTGTGTTAAGATTTCTGTTTTAGACTGTAGCTATGATTATTATAATTGGCTATTTTTTTAACGTTATTAAAATCTATTTCCAAATTTCTTTTAAGGCTAAAAGAGATAGGGCAGTACTATGTCTATTAATGTCATTAACAGGGGCGTATCCAAGGGGGGGGGGGTCAAAACTCCCCCATGAGGAATTTTTTGCCATACAAAATGTATATTCTTATTACTACATTATCACACACACGTATATATATATATATATATATATATATATATGAGTTGTAGTAAACATAACACATCCCCATGAAAAATTTCTGGCTACGCCCCTGGTCATTAATGTGTTCTTTGATTCTGTCTTTTATTTTTCGTTTTGTTTCACCTATGTAGTGGCCGGATAAGTTAGAATCTTTAATTTTATAAATCCCTGTGGTTTCCAAAGGATTTATTTTTTCTTTATCTGAGCGGATTCTTTTTAAAATGTTACTATTTGGTTTTATAGGAATTCTAATACTCTTTTTGCAGGCAAGGTTAGCAAGTTTTTCGACAATTACACAACAATAAGGTATGAGATATGTGAAAGTTAGTTTTGTTTTTTGGGCATTGTTGATTAAGTTTATTTTTTTCTTTCTTTCTTTAACCAATTTGTCTACAATATTTTAGGGTAATTAGCAATTTGACATTGTTTTCTTATGAATTGTAATTCTTCTTTGAAGAGTTTATTGTTGGAACATGTATCGAGGCTCTATTAATGTATGAACGAATTATAGAATCCATAATCCAAGTCTGATGCAAGGGCAGAAGATATTATCAAATTTATCCAGAAGATAATATCCAATATCTTCTGTATAAATTGGATATGGGCAGAAGATATTATCCAATAATATTTTACACCATTTTAATTGAACTCAGAGAGATCCCTTTCAGCACAACTAGAATAGTGATTTCAGATTTTTTTTTTTTTTTTTTTTTGCCCCACCCTGTAGACCAGAGGTTCCCAAACTGGGTGCCACGAGCGTATGTCAGGGGTGCCGTGGAGATAATCAAGAAAAGTGTTTTGGTGGAGTATAATCAAATAATTTCCTCTGAATCGGTATCCCCAAGAAAGTGAGACAAGCCGATCACTAAGTGAGCTCAAAAGTCAAGTTCAGTCAAGTTCAAGACTGTCCTGTATCCTCTCTTTCATAGGAACTCCCTGAAATGGGGTTATTGTCAAAATTCTATATCCCTTTCCCAAGCGTGTACTTTCTTGATAGTTAGCCCTATAAACAAACAAACAAAAAGTAACGTAAAATGCATCCAAACTGCTTCATTCTAACCTTCCTATTCATATTGCTTTAAAGAAAATCTGCTACAGAAGTTTTTAGCCTGACAAGGGTGCTGCGATATGTTTTTAGCCTGACAATGGTGCCGCGAAATGCTTTTAGTCTGACAAAGGTGGCACAGGTAAAAAAAGTTTGGGAACCCCTGCTGCAGACTAATCTTCTTTCACACACAGGAGAGAAGCGTGATGTGTGTGAAACTCAGATGAGAATCTTCTTAACTACTGTATGTTGATTATACCGGGTGATTTTAAAATAGATGTTAAGGCGATTATATTTAGAAGAATGTTGCTCTTTGCCTAAGAAAATTAATAAAACTACTACGTGTCTCTACGTGGAATAGTTTCTAAGATATACCAATTTGAAAATGTCGGCGTTTGTCGCCAAGCAATAAGGGGATGTCTCCAAAGTGAGAAAAATGTAATTACTTTTCAACTGATGTTGATTTATGTTAATAGTCACCCGACAGACACAGTTGACTCTTCATATCCTAATTTAGCTAGAATTTTCCTGTAAAGCATGTTTGGCAGTTTCTAGTGAAAGTTACCACACCATTGTAACCTACACCATTATTTCGCCATTCTCTTTTACACTTTAAAATTCTTTCTCTAGAAGAGTGATGTAATCAGTGGATGACCCCCCCCCTAAAAGACAACATTATCGCTAATTTCATAAAGCAATACCGATCATTTTAGGTAAAACTGTACCTGTTAATTTCAGACATTTGAACACATTTAATTGCTTTTCCAAACAATGACATCTTTATTTGTCTTTTATCAACTCATAGTGGGTCCCCTAAAGTAAAGATTTTTTCATCTGAAAACTGATGCCAACACAGTAGGTAAAGTGGCGTAAGTTATGATTTTCAAAATTAATTTTCTCGCTAACTATTTCACTTAGAGACACGGGATTTGATTTATTAATTTTTAGGCAAAGAGCAACATTCTTCTAAATATAAAGGGTAGGAAAGGACGGACCGTATAAAAATTAAATTTCGTATTTCAATATGTATACAACCCCCAGTAAAAAAAAAAAGCCATGTCTGAAAGCTACTCTTAATTGGACGAACTTTTCTAATTGGAAGTATGTTTCGATCACTTACGGTTCAAAAAATAATCGCCTTAACATCTGTTTTGAATCACCCAGTATAATCACAGCCAATTTCTGTGTTCCACAGCTGCCAACTCAAGTTCAATCTTTTTGCATCCTTTTGATAAATGAGTATTTTTCTATATTTCTTCATTCGTCTCTAATATAGTACAAAGTACACAAATGCCTTATTTGATTTGTTTTTACTAATTTTCAAATTTTGATCCATATGAAAGTTTCAATGCCGAGCTAAGAAATTGTAATACAAATTCTGTGATCAAAAAAAGATTGGGCTGAATGAAAAAGTAAAAGTAAATGCAATTTTTCATGCTTACTTTTGAATAAATGAGGACATTTTTGCATATGCAACTGAAATGAAAAGTATTTTTTACCCACAGAACATCTGTTACAACTCTGTGCATTTTTAACCACCGTAATTTTAAAGTTACAAGAAATTGATGCATCTATATTTCATCTGATTTTCGTGTGCAGTTTTTCTTTTTTTACTGCAAAAAACTAAATTTTTATTAAAAAAAATTGCTATTTGTTTTTAGTTTATTTTCTAACAGTTTGCATCTAATAAGACAGGAGGATTTGCTCCTGGCTTGTTTCGACTTCTATGTACATGATATTGTAAGACCAGACTCAATGAAATAAATACTCAAATTTCATTTCAAAAAATATTTTGAGACATACAGGAAATCAATGTATTCATTTCCTAATTAAACAAAAAATACTTTTCTGTTTTATTCTAACTTATTGAATGCTTGAAATAATTAAAACTATGTAAAATAACATACATAAAATGTGGTTATCAATCTGGACACTCGTTTCCTGTGAACAATTCGCATTTTTCTTCAGAAGAAGTCTATACACTAACCACAGAAGATTATAACGTGCTTTGGATTAATAATGTTACAGAAAACTGCTTAGTTTTCCAGTTTGTCATTTGAAAGTTTAATGTATGTGGAAAGTTTAAGTAAATAGTCCAATTTTCAGAAAGGATCTCCGAATTTTATTTGCTTCTAGAACTTTGCCGAACTGTAAGGTGTGCGAAATTCACACGAATTAATAAGCAGTAACTGTAAAAATTTAGATCTTTGACACATAAAATACGAATTTTAGACTATATTTAACCTTTGAAGGGCAGGCCAACCCAGAAAATCTTAACATTAAGCACCTTTTATGTTTGTTATTTTACAAAATCTTAATTTTTTCATCCTTTGAACATAATTTTTTTCGAGTGTTCTTTCTCTTTTGAATGCTTATTTCTGAAACAATAAGATAAAGAAAATTCTGAAGCAAATGTGTGATTTTTACTGTAATTTTAATCAAGGTTTCTCCAATAAAAGTAAGATCAAACCACAAAATTTGTCTTTTTATGTTATTTTATTTTTATATAAAACAATAGTCTGCAATTCAGGCATGAAATTTATGATTTGTCTTAATCTTGGATTTTATAAAATTTGTTTAACATTCTATTTTTAAACAATGATAGCTTATTTTTGTATCAAAATTTGATTATTCAATATTTGTACCTGAGTGTTTTGGTATTATTTTGTTCAGGATAAAAATAATTGATTTGCTTTGCGGTTGAAATTCATTTTTAAAAATTGTGAGGTGCATCAAAATGTTTTTAATGGTTAAATCCAAGCTCACACACTTTTCCTTTTTTTTTTATATCTTTGTGCATTATAATACATGATGAAAGCATTCTCTCAGATAAGAAACTTCAGTACACATCTTCATACTCATGCAGGATGAAACATTGCATGCATGATGTGTGCCAAAAAGCATTCTTTGACAGAAGAAACTCAAGTGGATGTTTTCATATCCATAGAAGAGGAACTAACTAATTTCAAGTACTATTAACCCATTAAACGCCGCTATGAGAATCAGATAGAAATTTTTTAATGTATGTACATTTTTTACATACATTGCATGCCTCTATTATAGAACAGTTGAAATTTTTTCAAAACTCAAACCATTTAGGAAATATAGCATGTTCCCGTAGCGGGAGCTTTGGCGTCTTATGGGGATAAATATCTTTCTCAATTTTGGATACAGCAATTCCCTTTTTTATGCAGATGCTGCTCAAAACTGTATATATAAAGTAATTATTTTTGTTGATGATACTATAAATGTATGAAATAACCAGCTGGTGAAGTGCCAAACCTTTCTTTATTGTTGAACGGTAGCAAAATCAAACTGGAAATGCTAACCAGTGGGAGGACGCCAAAGCTCCCGTTGTGGGAACAGAAAATATAAGTGTTTCCAACATTCCTTTATAGGAATCTATTCATGCAGGATTTTAAGAATGTTGTTCTACAAAATGTTGGTTTTAAATATGCATTCTATTTGAAACATTTAAGTGACCATTTATTTATTTATTTTTTTAGTTTTATATAAGACAGTTATAAAGACAAAATTTCACTTTTAAAAAATTAGAAAAAAAAAAAAAAAATTACATTAAAATATATTGTTCCAATAAAAATATATAACGCACCCTATAGTGCAAATATTTATATTAAATGTGTATTTCATAAATTGCGTTAAATTATTTTAAGAAAAAAAATATATATAATTGATGTTCCTGTAACGGGAGCTTTGGCGCTTAATGGGTAAATAGGGATGTAAGGAATTGTAATTTGTCCTAATCTAATCCTGAATATTTGGTCAGTTTTTAATTGGAATATTTAGCAGCTGAATAGCAAGTATTTCATTTTTTTTTTAAATTTTAGTTGTAAATAAAATGTTAATTTTAAAATTTGACTGAGAAACAGTAGCGCTCTGAACTGAGAGACAGAAGGAGCCTGGTTGAAACCAAGGTTGCTTTCGCCAACCTAATAATTCGGAATGTTCCGTGGTTTTCTCCGAATCTTTGCATAAATACGGGCTAGGACATAGGTGTTTTCACGGATTTTTGAATAATGGAGAAAGTTTTACAGTTTTTGAGGGCAGCGCTGGAGAACATTCCCTGGCCTGAAATCCCTGCAGAAATGATGTTTGCCATTGCCAAAGAATTATTCAAACATAAAATGACAGTCAAACGCATTGCTTTCTTCATGATCGCTAGAAAAACTGATTGAAAATTATGCACGTAGAAAACAAGAGATTTGTGGAAACTTTGTACAAGAATATGAAATTTGCATAATGGATACTGTGGCTCTTTGTCGCCTTGCATGCAGCAATGCAAAAAAAAAAAAAAAAAAACCTCCAGAGGTGTGTATGCGTCTGATTCTTTACCAAAGTATACAAATAAATCAAGCACATTTATTAGTAATCTCAGTAGTAAGAGAGTACAAAGGAGGCTTCTCGAGGAGTGAGAGAGGTTTGCACTGGGTGTGTATCTACTTGAGCAGAGTTGACAAAACAGCATTTTACATGGATTCGTATGGAATTGCTCCACACAGTAAAAACATCCTGGAGTTTCTGAAAAACAATTCAAATGTCATATTGTTCAATAAATTTTGCTTTCAAAATTATAATACTTCTACGAGCGGGTTTTTTTTTTTTTTTTTTGCTTATATTTTCTACTGCATGAGAGGTTCATTTACATTCACGATGCTAAGTAGAAGCGATAAGAAGAAAAATGAAATAGTTGTTAAAAATTTTGTTCGTAAAACCTTCAAATTAAGCGGTTGTTGTCCTTTAATTACAATAAGAAACAGACCTGTACAGCATGGATTAAAATGCAAGAACATTAACAAAGTATAGTCACCAGTGGGAAAGGAACAGCATTCGGGACATCATGGAGCATTTTGGTTATTTCTTCACCCCCAAAGTAGAAATAGAAAGTGAATGCTTTCTTACGAGGGGAAAGAAAATTGATTACATGCACACAATGATGTTTAAAAATATGAAAGATTGTATCCTAAGTACATTGTATCATATTATTAAGGAAGAAAACAAAACACCATCATATTTAAAAATTTTCAATAATTCTGATGTTGTTAATTATATTCAGTCTTCACAATGAGCATACATTTGAATATTTACATATTTGTTTAGGTAAAAATGGTGCTGAACCTGTTAAAATGTTTTCATTTTGTAATGAACTCTATAAATCTATGCTCGATTGTGTTTGCATGAGCAATTTTCAGGTCGAGAATGATCTTGAAGAATTTGACATCAAAGTTGCATACTTTCTTGTTTTAAAAGATGATGATATTGTTAAAGAATTGTACAAGATGTACAATTACATGTACATTGTTAAAGAATTGTATTTAAAAAAAGATTCAATCAATAAAATAAAATTAAATAACTGTGTGTTGATTTTTTTTTCCTTTCCTCCTTTTACATTTGCATAGTACCAATTAAAAAAAAATCCTCTCTGTCTCTCTTAAAAATTTAACACTACATATAAATACAGTCGACTCGCGTTATAACGACCCCATCGAGGCGACCCTATTTGGATCGTTATATCAAATGGATGGATAATAATCTTTCCAAATGTGTTTTCCTTTTAATATAACTTGCTAATGATGTCAAATGATTTAATATGCATAAAATACAAATTGTATCAGAAAATGTTAGTTAAAATAAGTTTGTTTTAACTTTAAATTAATTAAAAATAACAAATGAGACACAGAATACTTTTTTAATTTGAAAAAAAAAAATGATTTTAGATGACCACTTGAATCAATAATTATAGTGTGTACATAATAAATTGTAAATCTAAAAATATAAATTAGACAAGAAAATAAGTAAAAATAAAATTTTAATTTATATCAATGGAAAAGTTTAACATAAGAACAATGAATACGTACTAATTTTTAAAAATTGAAGAAATTTTCAGTTTTTAATGAACTCTTCAAATTTGTGAGAAAATGAAGGAAAATCCTAAGGGGCAAAACTGAATCAAAAAGCCTGAGCCCAAGCCATTATTTTTTCTCTCATTACGGTATAATTTTATAGACAAAAAAAAAAAAAAAAAAAAAGTTTCTGAAAGTTTCAGCTCAAAATTTAAATTTTGAAAGGTTGCTCACAAATTTTTTAAATTTATTAGTGCATTACTTTAGATTTTTTCGAGCGACCTGTTAATATTCAAATTAAAATTCCATACATTTTTTCTTTTATTTAGTGCACTAATCTATAAAAATACACCACGAGATGAACTAAAAATCAATAAAACTTGTTAAAATGTTGTAGTTGATTAAATAAAATTATTAAATGAAAAAAAAATTGTTTTCTATATTGTGCTTGATTTGTACAGTAATCTCTAAAACCCACAAACCTTGGGATCAAGGAGTTTGCGGATTACTGAAGTTTTTAAGTTATAGATCATTATTTCTCTTTAATTTTGAAGTAACATAATGCTATTAATGAATAAATTCAAGGTAAAAAAATTAGCTATACACTCTTCAATTTAAATAATTAAAAACTGATAGAAAATACATGAAAAACAAAACTATTTAATTTTATATATTTTAATTTTCTTATTTCTCAAATATGGAATCAATTGCTGTTTGTTTTAGGGCTTTTTATTTGAAAAAAAAAAATTATTGCAGAAAAAATATATGTAACAAGGAGATGCTCGAATGCTGTAGTCATGAATTTTGATGGGTTCTAGAAAAAAAAAGAGAAATAAAATACCAAAGGATTAGCCGGCAACTCTCAAAATTTTTCTAAATAAATACATAAATAAATTTTTAAAATGCATATTTATATATCTATAACAGCAAAGAAAAAGCAATGCAAAGCATAGTGATCATGTTCCATATCTTGCCACGAAGACAAAGATACCAGGGTCAAAATTGGCACATCTCTTTTTACTTTTTCTTTTAAATACACATAAACTTAATAATGATTTTTGACAAATTTATTGTGATGGAATGAACAAAAGCTATTTATTATTATTATTTTAGAATTTAAAAATATTAAATTAAAAAGTTGGAAATAACTTGTATGAAATATTATTTACATTTTGCAAATACGTTGGTTATGTTTTGCTAATTAGAGATATTAATATAAAGTACATGATGTAAAGTAAATCATAAAAACATACCAAACATAAAATGACTATTTTGTAAGTTCTTTAAATTGTGGAGCAAGAATATTTCTCTTTGGAAAGAGAAATAAGGTATCATTTTATCCACAGCTTGTTTACAAATGATGTTTTAAAAGGATTAATTTGAAACAGGGCAATAAAAAGTCGCAGGTGATATTCATCATTATAAATAATAAGTTGCTGCCTCACACTTTTATTAAAAGAAAATTGCTTATTTAAATTTGTAATCAAAATCGTTCTTAAAGTGTGTAAAATTCTTCTGTAAAACCTTCTTTTTTCAAAATGTAATTAATAATTTATGCAAGTAATTCCTATTAATGTTAATTTGGTGTTTTTTAAAATTCTGATTTGAATAAAATAGCTGTTGCTCATTTAGTCACATTAATTTTCTATCAGTGATCCTTTTTAGTTTATTTATACAATAAAACCTTCATACAATGATACTACTTATGGGATCTAGGGATGCACCGAATATTCGGTTCGGCCGAATACTTAAATATTCGGCAACCGAATAGTAAACAAATTTATGTATTCACCAATCGGTAAACAAATACATATTTTTTATATCATGAATGAAAGATATAGTATAGTATCATAGTACTAAATTGATTCAAGTTCTTACTAACATCACATGTGAATAAGCATTAGAAACCCTTAGAAAGTCCTCCTACCGAGGCAGCAGATAACCCTAACATAGTGTTCCACAGTCACACAAAAAAACTAATATCACAATGAAAGTAGTTTTAATGTAAGAGAAAACACTCAGATTTTAAATTTGAATTATGTTACTTTTCAATTTTTCTAAAATCTTATGACACATTACATTAACCTTGCTATTTACTAACTGATTTCAATTTGAAACAGTAACCAGGAAAAAAAAAAAAAAACTCATAACATTAGGTGTTCATAAATATGTAAAGTCAATTAACTGCTAATTTTTTTAATAAAATATGCAGGTAAAAAAATTACCTGCATTTCACTAATACATTTAAAAAAAGTTATTAATAATATATAAAAGAAACACACTTGGATATTAAATTTTGCAGCATTTCAATTTTTGAAGTTTTACATCATATGAAATATTGTTTAAGAAAAAACTAATTAAATTAATCATTGCAATCAAAGTTTAATAAATTTTAGCCAAGTATTCGGTGCATCCCTAATGGGATCCAATAAAAGTATCATTCTAGAGGGATGTATCGGTATATCAAGAAGAGATACTGTATCCACAATTCTAAGGGGCCGCAAAATTTTATCATTATAGAGAGATTTATTGTTATAGCGAGGTAAAAAAGTAAAAAGGAGCCTGCCAGTTTTGATCTCCGGACACTAGGTTTTACAGCCAGATGCGTAACCATGGCGATGCAGTTTGTATTAGCTGTTCTACCAAAATTATAGATACATAAGTAAGTAATCTTTGCTATTTTCTCAAAAAATCTTGAGAGTTGGTAGTCATTTCTTTGGAATTTTACTTCCCTAGGGGTTCTCTGAAACTCATCAACATTTCATAAAAAATCTGAGTCTCTTTTTATGCGAATTTGAAGCCTCAAGATAAACCTTCCTTCAAAGATTTTTTTTTTACATCTTCATCCGTTTCAAAGTTGACACCTACAATTTGAAATGTACAAACATTTGAGATTGTTTCTTCATCAGTTTTAGCAAATTACAAGAATTTCACCCTAAAAGGAAAGCCATTCTAAAACACCATGTCCCTTTTACATAAGAAGATATGACATTAGGGCATCTTTCACAAACTTGTATAATTTAACTCTTCTTTGTATCTCTTACTATTCAGATGTTTATAAATGATAAAAGAACAATTTTAATTAGAAATGTGCAAAAACTACTGAAAGAGAACATAAAGTTACTTTTATTGCCATCTTGAATTGCACAATGTAATTTAACATAAATTTCATAATATAACAGCAAATAACTGTAGTTTCCTATGCTTAATATCTGAAAATTATTGTGAGTTAGATATGCAGATTTCAGAAAGATTACTGCATTTTAGAAGAATCATCCAAAAAGAAAACTTTTTGCTCACAAGATTGCTCACAAGAGATTTCTCCCCCATGTGCGAGTAAAGATATAGAAGAAACAATCCTCCTTAGTGAAGACATTGCACACATGAGTCTAGCTTCTTCAAAGTAGCAAAGATATTCATTCAAATACCACTTGCAAGAGAAAAACTTTTGATAACATGTCACACCCATATCTTTTTGTCCTCTCTCTTGTATAAAGATGTATATTTTAATCAGGGTTGGAAAAAAAACGGTTTATTTGAAAAACCCCAAAAAACCTGGGTTTTTTGGTTTAAAGCGGGTTTTTTTTTTTTTTTTTTTTTTTTTTTTTTTTTTTTTTTTTGGTTTAAACCAGGCTTTTTTGTTTTTATAAGAACTCCTTTTATAATTACCTGTTACATACTTATAAATAAAATAATTTGTAAAATGTTCAAATAACAATTAATATTCCTTCTGGAAGTAATTAAAACAAAGTAAACAAACAATTGTTGCTATACTTATGTGGATATTGAAATCATTCAATTTTAATATTTTATTTAGAGATACTATTTTTTATATTTAGTATATAATATAATACAATATTAATTTTTTACTACATTTTACATGGAATCTTGCACTTAGATTCATCAGTAATAATAGTGATAAGTTGTTTAAAATGACATTTTTAAGGTTTAAAAACAAGTTGTTAAAACACAAAACCTCTATTTTAGAAACAAATTAAAAATGCAGCCTATAATTTAAGTTTAATTAATAATATTTAATAATGATAAAACAATAAGGTATCTATTAGATTGATATACAAACTTATTGTTGATACTTATAAGGATAATTTTAAAAGATATCGGAACGTTTTCTATCTGTAGTATTTGGAATTTTAAATTATTCTTTTAAAAAAGCCATTTGGTTTAAACCATGCCAACCCTGATTTTAATGCAATTTTTTTAAGGGAAAGCTTTTCGACAAATGCTTCACAAGCAAGGTTACTCCTTTCTGTGGATACGAAGATGTTGATTCAAATTGTCACGCTGAGAGAAAGCTTTTTGACAAATATCACACACATAAGGTTTCCCTTCAACATGTATACGAAGATGTCTATTCAATTGATCTTTCCGAGCGAAAGCTTTCTGACACACATCACACAGGTAAGGCTTCTCTGATGCATGGATACTAGAATGTTGGTTCAAATAGCTTTTCTCGGAAAATGCTTTGTTGCATATGTCACAGACATGAGGTTTTTCGGATGTATGGGTGTGAAGATGTCGCTTCAAATGTTCCCTCCGATGGAAAGCTTTTTGACAAGTATCACACACAAAAGGTTTCCCTTCAACATGAATTCGAAGATGTCTTTTCAACTGATCTTTCAGAGCGAAAGCTTTCTGACACACATCACACACGTAAGGCTTCTCCGATGCATGGTAGATGCTAACATGTTTGTTTAAATTACTTTTCTGAGAAAATGCTTTGTTGCATGTGTCACAGAAATGAGACTTGTCCAATGTGTGCATACGAACATGTTGATTGAATTGCCCCTTTTGTATGAATGCTTTCTTACATACGCCACACTGATAAGGCTTCTCTCCTGTATGGGTGCGGCGATGTGTAATCAAGATTGAAATCTGAGTGAAACCTTTCTTGCATATGTCACAGACATAAGGTTTCTCTCCTGTATGGATGTTAATGTGTGTATGTAAGTGTTTCCTCGCAGAAAAGGCTTTTTCACAAAAAGAGCATTGGTAAGGTTTCTCTCCTGTATGGGTACGATAATGAGTATCGAACTTGTACTTCTGAGAAAAAGCTTTCTGACATACATCGCATACATAAGGTATCTTTCCAGTGTGGGTTTTACGATGGCTATTCAATTTACTTTTGACAGAGAAACTCTCCTTGCATATGTCACACGCGTAAGGTTTCTCCCCTGTGTGGGTGCGAAGATGTCTATTCAAATTACTTATCCCATGGAAACTCTCCTTGCATATGTCACACGCATAAGTTTTCGCCCCCACATGGGCACGAAGAAGACGAGTGTTCATTCTAACAGAAAGCTCTGTTGCACATGAAATTTCTCTCCTGTTTCAGTACTAGGACGTTTTCTTTCAAGACATTCTCACCAGTGGAATGTTATTTGACATGTGTTGCATGGTTTCTTTCCTGTATGAGTACAAAAAGGAGCATTTAAGTATTTTATCAGAGAAAATGTCTTCTTGCATAACAAAGTACAAAGAACACATGATGCAATTTTTAATTGCAACATAGAATAGCCTATTGCAACATAGAATAGCCTGAAATCAATTTTAAAATTCTGAAAATCCAATGGTTCCACAATTTTTCAATAATTTTCACCTAAAAAAACTTTTTTCAATTTCTGATTGTGTAAAATAGTGATCATTTGATATACCATCTATGTGCTGGCAATCTATATCATAAATGAAATTAACGTCATTTTGATGTCACTTATTTGATGGTGAAATCTTGAATGCAAGATTTCACCTTGAATGAAATATTTGATTTCATTCAAGATTCAAGATTGATTTCATTTCATTCATGATCATGAATGAAATATTTGAATGCAAGTTTAAAAATGCATTAGAAATCCTAATTAGGTTAACAAGCTTTGACAAACAATAAAATCATGAGCAAAATAATAAATTTCCACATTATCAGATGCTGAAGAAAAGTAAAGCAACGTCAGGTTTTTTTCACTAATTCATGTTAGATATTGCAACTGAGAATGACGCAATTTTGATGAAATGAATTTAAAAAATGAGTTAGAAATCTAATTAGGTTAAAAGGCTTTGACGTAAAAATTTACTAAATTCAAAGCATTTTGTTTATTGTGTGAGCTACCCTTGGCGATTTTTGTGCTCTATGATTTTTCAACCAACCATTATAGCGAAAGGAAGCACATTTTTTAAAATTGTCGGAAATTCAAAAGTCGTCACAAGGTGGATAATACTAATTAACATAATACGTAATATTCGTTATCAGTTTGACTACGGTCGTGTATGTATTCTCAAAAATCGCAGGAAATGTCGCCAAGTTTGGATGACTTTTGGTGATATATAGATATTAGGTATACTTTTTTTTTGCTGAATTCTAGCAACTTAACAAGCCTTTGCACAAAATTTGCATTCATTAGCAAAATAGCTCAAAAAAATGTTTGAAATACTGATTAGCGAGAAATAATCCCAACATCTCAAATTAACTTTAGTAGGCTCTGTTGCAAGTGAGAGTAAAATGAGCAAAATAACTATATAGTAAAACGGTTTTCTACATCATCTCGTGTCTAATGAATTAATGCTATAACTTAAACCTAAAAAAACAGTATGATGTAGAAATAAGATATTTTTAAAGTGAGGAGTTTTCACTGTAAACCGTCAAGCTTTTCTTTTCTTTTACGACACTGAAGTACTTTTTTTATGTCATGCAAGTAACATTTTCATTTCCTACAGTGCGGAGAACTGGCATTCAGCTAGTATTTTCATTATTTTATTTGCATGATTTTTTAAAAATTTAACTGTAATGAGATTTGTAAAAAATATCAAAGCTGTCTGTAATGTTGAAAATTTTCTGTGAACAGTGTTAGCATGCTAGTCTATATTATCTGGGTCTAATCTAAGCAAACTACCTCCCAAACTTTTTGAATTCCTATGCTCGTAAATATGATGCGTATTTACAGTATTGAAAATTTAGATAAATTATAATTTTATGATATTCATACATTTGTAGAAAAATGCTAATTTTATAATTTTAGTACAACTATCTATTGGTCTACAAAATTTTCCTAGGACCAGTATCAGAAATACTCTGCACCTACTTGTAACAAATTCCTAATAAGGCATGAGCATTCATAACAACTCAACATTATCAAGTTTCAAGGGGGGTTAAACTCACTTCTCCCAATTATTTTTTTAAAAATAATGATCTTTACTTACAAGACTCGTATGCTATACATCCAGGGCAGGGTTAGAAATTAAGATATTAAAGTGAGGTGCCAATGGCACCTAACTATTTTATCTTAGTTGCCAAAATGATCTACTTAGGTGTAATTTTGAAATTATTTAGTGTAGTCATTCAAATATCAAATCATAGCCAAGTATGAATACTGATTAAAGTTTATTTACTAAATATATACATGCTAAAGTAGGAAAGTAAATATGTACAATGTTAAATGCAGGAAAATGCTGCAAATGAATTAATAATAATAAAATTACTGCAATATAAAAAAAAAAAAAAATGGAGCTGCAAAATACTGTTCTTTTATAAAACTCTGCATTCTATGCAGGCTCTCTGTGCCATCCATACATGCAAGGTCATGCAGATGCACCATTGCCAAGCTAAAAATGTGCTGAGTTCTACCCTTAAAGGGGAAAAAAAATGAAACATTCAAACAAAAGAAGCCCAGTAGTCCAGTCAAATTAGACCAAAAAATAGCTGTGAAGTTACAAAAATTCACAGCCAGCTGAAAGTTGGTAGAATTGTTCAAAACGCCATCATAAATGAAATCTTGATCGTAAAGCGTTGGAAATCTTTTGAGTGTGCCTGTAGCAGAACTATAAATGATAAAGACACTATTTTCAATGGAGAAATTCATTTCGTAACTCTTAACAACAGATATCACTTGTGAGTCGTTTGAAGTAGCCTAATACCTCTAAAATACGCTTTAATGAATTTTTGCCTTAGAGCGTAATGTATTTAGAATCTTTTGGGCGGTTCTGTAGATAAACTATCCAGTCGATTGGGACCAAAAGGGAAGGTGTGCAACTAGATGTTGCAACAATCCTAAATATAAAGTTTCAAGATTCTACGACCAATAGTTTTTGAGATATGCGAGTTACATTACGTACAGACGGCATGCAAAAACTAGTCAAAATAGAAAAGGTCAAAAGGGGTTGTATATGCATTTATATGAACATGCATGCTAATGTACGATGAGATGCATCGCAGAAATTTTTAAAAATAAATTTAGAGGTAGTCAAAACTGTATTTTCGTCAATTTGACCTTTGACCCCGTGTAAATATTTTTCCAGGTGTCGGATCGATGAGGACTTTTCAGATTTCATTTATGATGGTGTTTTGAACAATTCTACTAACTTTCAGCTGGCTGTGAATTTTTGTAACCTCGGCTGTCTAAATTGACCGGACTACAGGGAAAAATATAATTTTCCTGGGGGAAAAAAAAAAAAAAAATGTAACATTTCATTATATTTATGACAAAAACAGAACCTTACTATCACATGGGTAAGCGGGGCACTAGCCTGGGGTCTCAAAATCAGATAAATAACCCTAGATAAATGAGATTTCGGATAATAATGACTTATTCGAAGTAATTCTGAATTCGTATTCAGGTTTTGCCCCCCCCCCCTCGAACCAATCAAGGATAAGCCTTTTTCTCATATTAGGCTCTCATTAGACATTTGCACGACGGTGCCAAATAGGCTTGGAGCAGACCTATCTTATGCCACAAAAATATTTTAGCTCTTTTTTTTTTTTCAATATTCAAAGTGGAAATATTTTTGAAGGACCAAAAGACGATGCGCACCGATTAGGAAACAGAAAATATGGTTTGAAGGATGATTGGTGATAAACCTTTCGTAAAATTCCGAATGTGTCAGGCATGTTTCAGCGAATGCCGTTGAACAGTATGCTAAGATTTATTTTATTATTATTTTTTTTTTTAAGTTAGGCGTCAAAAATGACGACCAGGTAATATTTCATGGTCGCCAAACTTAAATTTCTGGGTGCAAAATACGACTAACGACTGCTTATTTCTAACCCTGATCCAGGGAGAATTCCAAAGTCGTGCAAATAGTTTTGTGCAGATACTGGGATTTTGTGGAGTTTTTTTTAGGTCCTTGCATCAATGACCTAATGCTTCCTGTATTTCTGATAAACCAGATAACGACTGCTGATAATGACTCAAATAATATATAATTATTGAGTCATTATCAGAAAGAAAATAATTCATGATAATAAGAATTATTATTACTATTATTTGGTTATACTTGCCATAATAATCAGAGTTGTATCCATAAAATGTTTCAGAGGGAGTCTAAACAGTGAAGAAAGCAGATTTTTTCAGAAAAATACTTCCTCATTACTATTTGGTTAATAAAATCCGAAATTTCGGTGGGCAGGGTTTCTACAGATTTCACAGCTTTTGCATCCCTGACTTTTCCCTGACATTTATCACGCTCTTCCCTGACTTTTTATCTAGCATGCTTTCCCAAATTTTGCATTCCTATTTTTAATGTTACATCTTTTAATTAATAATTTCTTTATATTTTTGCCCTTTTTTAACAAATAATAATTATTATAAAATTAATATATACAAAAATTTTATTTGACATCACTGGATTCTAACAAAAACCCTGTTTGATAATAATTTAGGATAAAATTAAGCATATTTCAACTGCACAAGATATGCTCATAAAGAACACATTTTAAAATTATTTATAAGGTTAAATGAGAAAAAGAAAATAAAACAATTTCTACAATTAGGTTCAAACAGCAAATATTTTCTTGATTTTGCGGCAAAATTCAATTTTTCTTGTATTTCGCTGACCTGTCTTAAATTTCTTCTAATTTCTCTGACTTTTCCCCCAAATTCCTGACCAAAACTCATTTCCGACTTTCCAGGTCTGTAGAAACCCTGGTTGGGGGGGGGGGGGGGTCCAGAAATCCTAGACCATCCACCTGGGGTACGGCCTTGATAATAATCACAGGGTTGATCCAGTATTTTTTTCTAGGGTCTCATTTTTGTGAAAACTGCTTAATTTTGCGAATTTTGATACTTAATTTTGTGAATTTTAATAAGTATTTCATGAATTTTCACACCAATTTTTAATGAATGTAACTTTTATTAAAATAATAGATAAAACAGATAAAGATGCTGGGTAAAATGCCAATGGCAGGCCTTTTTAATCGATTGTAATTTTTGTGAAGGGGCCGTTTTAATCGATTGTAATTTTGTGAAGGTTCCGCAAAACGGACCCACCAACTTCCGTCTACATCGACCCTTGAATCAAAATAAGTAATGATACAGGAAAGTATAACGCATAAAAACCCAACAATAATAAAAGAAAAGCGATCTCACAAATAAATAATCAGATGGAACAGAATTCTTAGTAGCTGGGCTCTGAAACGACTTAAGTGAGTAGATTTAGAGAGTGTTATGTGTACCTCCTCGGTAGACTTAATTAATGAAGACAAAACAACATCTTAGCGGGTGAATGAGTAGAATTAATCACAGGATAGTATATTTAAAATTTATATTGTCTCCGCCTGACATGGAACTCTGTCAAAACATACGGCGTCCATTACAAGAATTCATAAGTTCATCAACTCGTACAAGTAGTGGTCGTTCTCACAGATAGTACGAAGTAGATTGTTGATGACAGCAACTAATACTTAAAAATTTAAATTATTAACAATTGATGAATAATATAAATAGGAATAATTATATACTTGAAAAGTTGAGAATATGATTCTGTCACGCAAGCGTAGTTGTTTGACTTGTTGCTATATTGCTATAAATGCGTGTGAACTTTCAGCAAGAGTCGTTCTTCTTGAATGATTCAAATACTTTGTTTTCTTGCAAGTGTCGAGGTGTGGTTGTTTTATTGTTGCTATTAATATACTTCTTTAATTTGCTTTTAAAACGAAAGTGAGCGTTGTCTTTGATAATTGAAAGGAAGCAGGAACTCTACCTTCCATTTATAAGTTGCTTTTAAATTCAGATTAGTTATTAAACTGGGTTCTAACATTTCCACTGACGTTAATGGGCAGAAAAGAACTGTTTTAAATTTACAGCCGACGATTTATTAGTTTAAAAACTAATTTTTGTTTAATCCTTGAAATTCTTGATTAAGTAACTCCATTTACAACAACTGAAGGTAGGTAAGTTAAAGCACTTTATAAGTATAACCCTAAGCTGGCGTCTCGTTCGTTGGCGTGCTTTTTGGTTTTATTTTAATGGTTTTATTTTAAATTAAATTTTATTATTTAATTACAGTTTTATTACTGGTCCTTTTGGCGAATTTTTGAGTTGGCGACAAGATCTCTTCGCCCACTTAAGTTTGCCTCGCCGATGCCAATTGTAAACAATATGGTGCTGGTTTCCGAGATATTTGGCGAACCTCGCTCGTTAACTTTGCTTATGATTTTTTTAATACCGCTTAAATATTTTGAAGTATTATTTTTTTAACGGATTTCAAGCTTACGCGTATGTATAAAGGTTTCCTTTAGTAAAATTTAATTAAGTATACTAAACTACGTACTTTTCCGTTATGCGTGTCCCCGCCAAATTTGGCAATTTTTTTTGTCGCCAATTAATTCCGATGATTTTACCTTTAGTATCGCCCACCCGCCATTCTTGTCGCCGTTTGCCAAGTACTGTATTTTGTAAAAGGTTTACCTTTCACTCTTGTGATGCAACTCACGAATATCAGAATGGCAGGCATCTTATTTCCAGACACAAAAAAAATTTTACACTTTCAACTACAGTGTCTATGATACTATTATCCAAGAGACATTAAAGTAAATGCAGGCTTCCTATTTTTTTTATTTTTTGTTAATTTTATAATTATCAAAATACCCCCCCCTACAAAAGCATTTGTATAACAACAGTACAAACAAAAAATGCCAGCAATCCCTAGTCTCTGCATAACTCCCTAAAGCTTAAAATTAAAATTCTCCCAATTGATATCCCAAATTCCTTATTATCTCAAAAATGTTATTGCACAAATATATCCTATCGTAATAGACGTATTCAAAAAACTTTACCGCTTAAATTCACAATGAACTACGGGCTTCCATCAATAAAATGCAGCCATCTTGTTTCTAAACATAATATCGTTGATAATAAGAACATATTTAAACAAAATTCCTTGTAAACCCATACATGAATTATCTATTTGCAACTCCTCACTGGGAGTAATTCAGTTACCGGGTGTCGTCTATTTTTGGCGACTTTTTTTTCTCGCCAACACCCGCTACTTGGCACTTTTTTTTGTCGCCAAATTTTTCACGTGTGAAACACCATTTTAGAATACGATAAAATAATACAACATGTTGAGCACCGTCAGGAAATACAAATTACTTTAACACATTAAAATTCCACAGATATTCCACTTAAAAAAAACAATAAAACAAAATACACCATCCATACTTAACACTAAAAATTGTCAGCAAATTCAATAACAGGCAATTCAAAATGAGCAAACAGTAAACCACTTTTAACTAAAAAAATTTCAGAATATTAAGCAATCTAGTTCTACAGCTATGTAAACTATGCAACCAGTGGACCGTTTTTAACTAAAAAAACCTCAGTGGATTCAGCAACCTAGTTGTACAGCTATGTAAACTATGCAACCAGTGGACCGTTTTTAACTAAAAAAACCTCAGTGGATTCACCAACCTAGTTGTACAGCTATGTAAACTAGACAACCAGTAAACCGTTTTTAACTAAAAGAACAACAGTGAATTAAGCAACCTAGTCATATAGCTAATGTAAACTGGGCAAAAACAGGCCCCTTTTCAACTCAAAAACCCATCGGTGGATTAAATAACCTACTTATACACATTTACAATTCACATTGAAAACCTTAAGCAATTGCAAAAATTCTTTAAAAAAAACACTTACCTTTACCTAAAGAAACTCCTGAAAAATATCCAAAACGCGCAACAGCTAATAACATAACACGAAAACGCTTTCTTTTACTAACTAACCACAAAACCAACATATACTAACCACACACCAAACACCAATAACACAAAACAAGAACTGACTCACCGATTTCAAATTTCCTCGTTTTAAAACCTCGTTTTACCGATTACAGTTAAATTGCCTTAACCAGTCACAAAATCCCTTTACCAAACATCCTGGTATCGTTTAATGAACCCACCGAGCGTTTTTTCATCAAACTACAGCATCATCCAACACCTCAACTCAATCTACACAGGTTACAACAGACATCTGACTCTAAGGCTAAAGTAAACAAACTTTTGACCAAACTCCAAGCTTGGCGACACATCGGCGCTTGGCGAGGACACCCGGTAACTGAATTTCCCCCTCCTCACTTTTCCAAACTTTTCCACTAACTTGAAAACTCAAACGTAAAATGTCTAGTCAAAAAAATTTACCTTTTAACTTCTCAATGCAAGTCCTGATTACAAAATGGTGGCCATTTTGTTTCTAGACAAAAAATTGTCGACAATAACAAATTTAAACATGATTTCACGTTAACTCATACATAAAATATCTATTTGTAACTCTTGGCTTTCCTAAACATTTCCACTAATTTGAAAAATCAAAATTGCTCATTCTATTTAATTACAAAATTGAAAAGTGATATTTTATTTACAGTTAAAGTGAAATTTTAAAATTTAATATTCGGCCGGCGAATTTTCTGTATTTGGCCTAAACCATGCACAGAATATTCAGTCTTTAGCCTGAGCTATTGGCCAAATATTCAGTATTCAGTTATTTGAGCAAACCACTATTAGATACTTCTCTAATATACAATGCCATATTGTGGCCATTAACTCACATTTTCTTAGAAGAAATGATTCCCTACTCTCAAAACAAATGCCACTCTCTTCGGTGCTGGGCAAATCCCAAATTCAAATCATTTTGAAACAGAGTTTAAAAAAAAAAAGCAGCATATTTCAACACACTAAAGAAGACTAACTCGGGTTCAGAGGGAACCAAATGAGGTGTGCACTGGCTACCGTTTTTTTTTCCCCAGAAACCTCCCAGTGATGGCATTTGATGAGCCAATAGGAGCGCACAGAGCACCAATGATGCAGTTGGTATTCTGCTTTACACTCCCTGCTTGCATAGTCAAGGACTGCACAGTAATGTGCAGTTATTGGTGAAGAAGCTACCCTTTGGTGATAATTTCGTGTTTGCCAAAAATGATCGACAGCATAATTCCAAAGTACGAAAATGGTCGACAGGATTATCGAAAGTACCCTTGGTATTTACGTATTATCCTGGTGGTCTGCCAAGACAAGCAATTTTTCGCCAAAATAAATGCTGGACACAGGAATTAATTGGGAATAATTTCGTAAGCGGGGCCAGGTTCAGTTATCGAATTTTTTTTTTTTTTTGTCTTTAATGTCTATATACAAGGAAACATAAACCCGAAATTACAATACACTTATATGAACACCTTATAAAACCTTTCCACACATATTTCAAATGCAATGTAAAACAAATTGAACGTTACCAAAACACTAGCTGTACAGTGACGTATCTGGCTTGGCGACCTACCCCCACTTATGGAATTTATCCAGTGATCGATCTAGAAATTTTTCAGAAGAGTGAAAATACGCCTTAACCGTTTTATTAGGAGTAATTAATTAAACAATGTACAATTATGCTAAATTTTCAAATACATAATTAAATTGCATTTGGCACATGAATAATAACTGATTATACATCTAGGTACATAAATGTCAGTTCAACAAAAACTAGTACAATAATTGAATTTTTGAAATTTCAAATCAGCTAATCACAGTTATTTACCAAACCATACCGAATTTTATATTTAAAAGCAATATGTAATAACATACATTCTGAATTTCTAAGGCGTGAAATACTCATCTAGTGGCGTTATCGCAATCACTGAATTTATCCCTAATTATTGATGGTTTGGAATACGATTGGCAACAGTTTGCCAGTACATTTGGTGAAAAAATAGTTTGGCATTTCCTGGAATGACTGCCAGGATAATACGTAAGTACCATACCCTTTTATGTCATCATTAACTTCAATCAATACTCACATATCAGGAAATATTTCTAACGCATCAATAATTTCAGATGTGCGAGACTCACTGATATAACTTCCAGAAAAATCTTCTCTGCTTGCTTTGGAGAAGGATAGAATGATTAAAACCATTGCATAATTTCTGAAAGATGCTATAAAAAAATACATCTTTTTATTGCTGGATATGAGAGTACTCTGAGTTCTTATGGAATTCGCCTTGTATATTTCAAGAATATTGATGGCATGAAAAAAAAAGAACAGAAATTTTGAATTTTTTTTTTCTGATTGAAATAATGGTATGAAAATTTGATTTGGTAGCTGGCTGCCTCTAATTCAGTAAACTAAATCATTCTGTAAAACAAAAGTCCTTTTTGTATCATTGTCATTTTACTCCTTATAACTTTTATTTTTCTAGTTTTAGTTTTGAGAAATTTCTTTTTTAAGCAGCATTCTATAAGCAAATAAGTCAAAAAAGAAAAAAGTTCCCATCACAATCTCAGAATCATCAAATTACTGCTACAGTGCAATTCATTTTAAAAAGATGAACATGATGATATGAATAACTCAATACTTTAAAAAATGGATAATGTGACTTTTTACTTCTACACCCTTCTTATATTACAGACCACACTCAGATGACCAGTATTGATTTTGAAGTCTATGGCCTTTATTCAAATAGATTTAGTAGCTACTAAACCTATTGTTTAGTTACTAAATTTAGGCCCTTATTCAGATAAATTCAGTAGCTACTAAACCTATTGTTTAGTTACTAAATTTAGTAAAGTGGATTCAGATAGAATTTGGAGGGAGATACTAAACACGTGACCAAAACACGCTGCTAAAATCCCGTGACCAAACAAGTGCTCTGATTGGCCTGCTAACTTCCCTGTTAACTTTTCCCTCATTTTTCCCTTGGTCTTAGTCACGTGTTTAGTACTAAATGTATCTGAATTCCTACTTACTAACTTTTAGTATCCCCGCCAACTTACTTAGTAACTGAACAATATGTTTAGTAGCTACTAAATCTATCTGAATAGTAGCCTTAGTAAAGTCAATTGAGATAGAGTTTGGGGTGTAAATACTAAACACGTGCAAACTAAAAAGCTAGTCTGCAGCATTGACAACACAAATAACAACAAACGCTCTGATTGGTCTACTAGCTTCACTGTTAACTTATCGCTCCGTTTTCCCTGACTGCCCTTGTTGTTGGTCACGTGATTTAGTACTAAATGTATCTGAATAAGTACCTATAGGACATACATTTTTTTATAGAGCTACATAAAAAAATTCTGCACATTATGACTTATGTATGCTGCAAATCATTTAAAATGTGCTGATGTCTGTCTTAATGGTCTATTTAAATAAATTCAAGTTGGAATGCATGTCAAAGATCACCATCTGTGTACATTTTTGTGTGTGTAGGACTTATCGTTTTTGTACCGTTTTACAAAATTGAATTTTTATACAGTGCAGCCTATAAATGCAATTCTTTGTAAGTGTATTTGTGTCTGCACCAAGTATGGGCAACCTTTGGGAAGTTGTGTGCCGAACTTCAGGATATTAGCGAAGTCACGTGCCGATAAATTAGATTTTGAACAGTTTATATGCTTTGTCTGAGGAAATTTGAAATGTTCCGTGAGCCGGGGGGTTGCCCTTATATGGTCTACACCAGTGGTCCCCCAATCCCCACTCCACGGACTATTACCAGTCCGTGGATCAAATGGTACCAGGCTCGCACAAGGAACATGAAATTATTTCCATTTCATTTACTGTGGTTGTATTTCTCTCTTGTTTGTGCAACTTTGTCAGATTTGTGTTTATATCTTTATAGCAAAAAAAAAAAAAATCTAGTAACTATTTTAAATTAGTTTATTGTTTATAAAACATTTCAAGATTGTGAATTAAAATTGCATTTTGAAAAATGAAAATAAATGTGCTTTTCTGAAAAAAGAAACTAATAAATAAATAAAGTGATTTTTTTTTATTGAAACATAAACGCTAAGTCATTCATACAGCAAAATTATAATAACATCAACATTACAGAATTTTACTTAATCAAGGCCCTTATTCAGATAGATTTAGTAGCTACTAAACCTATTGTTTATTTACTAAATTTAGTAAAGTCGATTGAGATTGAATTTGGAGGCAGAGATACTAAACACATGACCAAAACAAGCTGCTAAAATCACGTGACCAAACAAGCTGCTAAATAACCGACTAAACAAACGCACGACTGGAACAAGTGCTCTGATTGGTCTATTAACTTCCCTGTTAACTTTTCTCTCATTTCCCCCTTGGATTTAGTCACGTGTTTAGTACTAAATGTATCTGAATTCCTATTTACAAACTTTTAGTATCCCCGCCCACTTACTAACTTAGTAACTTAACAATAGGTTTAGTAGCTACTAAATCTATCTGAATAGTAGCCCAAAACAATCTAAAATATAAACAATCAATGTTCTCTCTTCCGACCTCTTAGCTGACCACAGTAAAATTATCAATCTTTGACTAGTCCACGGTAATAAAAAGGTTGGGGTGCACTGGTCTAAACAGTGCACTCGATTGAGGTCAAATTTGTTATACATTTAGTAGGTTGCTGTCTTACACACTGTATAAATTTTGGTGTGTTAATAGCACTTAGTTTTTTACTGAGCTACAAAAAATTATTTTTATATATTGCAACCTACATACTCAAAATATTTGAAGTGGACTAGCATCTAAACACTGCTTTCAATTGAGTTGCATCCAATTTATTTAAACGCGTGTTAACAATCAAGTATTCAGAAAGTTAAATGGAGTCACTCCAGGTCTTTTTGGATTGAACACATGAATACCTATTTCCTCACCCACACATGAGAGATACCACACGCAGGTGTAAGATGTATGCCCGCCCCTACTCTCTTAAAAAAAAAAAAACACATTATCTGGGAAATAAGGCTTGAAGAAACATCTCAACCTTATGCATATGTAATATGTGTAAGAATGTTATCATTAAAAAAGGGTACTTACGTATTACCCTGGCGGCCTTTTCTATCAAACGATTTTTGCGTCAAATGTGCTGGCAAACTGTTGCAAAACATATTTCTAACCGTGAATTATTTTATTTTCTTTGAATTTATCTTTGTGAAAAATTTCTCGTCTTGGCAGACCGCCGGGATAATACGTAAGTATAAAAAAAAATTATTTAATAATCTTTAATGATTTTTAATGAAATGTTATTTGAATAATATAGCTTATTTCATAGATAGTTTTGACAGTATTTACGTGTCTTTTCAATAAGTCGAGGGTCTTTAAAAATCCCTTTATGTTTTGAAAAAGGGCAATTTTTCCATCTTCCCACTGAAAGGATGCAAGACTTATTTTTCTGTCTATTAATTTCAGAATGCATTAATGCAAAGGAAAAGAATGCAGAGCGCATTGCCACTAATAAAAAAAAAGTTGAACAAGCAGAGCATGACACCCTATAAGAATTGCGAGATGTAAACACTGGTTTCTGATTTTAAAAATGCTTTGTTTTATAATACATAAAAAAATATGTTAGAATATTTCAAATATTGTTTTAATATCTTAATTGTTTGTAGTTAATTTCATAATCATGCAGTTAATTTTTTGCAGCTTAGAATCATTCCTCCTCATCAGAATTTAACCCCATTTACTTTCTGAAATTACACATTTTTTTAAATATATAAAAATATAATATACAAACTAAATTCCATAGTGGTTTATTAAAAATATCAAAAATTCCATACGCAAGCACTTTCGACCAACTATCGTAGTCATCTTTGGGTCAAAGGATTTTTGTTGCTATTTTTCCTGCTGTTGTCTCCCAGGAACCGCCGCCAATCACCATCTATATCTTCAAAATTTCCACGACAGAGGGTACAGTAACAACATGGAGCATTCACGAATAGATGATGGTTGGAGGTAATTGGCTCTGTGCCGACCGCAGGTTTTGAGGAAGGCTAACAAATTATGACTATTGTTGTTGGATCATTAAATAATTACATAGTAGGTTGTGATATTTGTTACCGTATTTTCCGGGAATAACGCCGCACCGTGTATAACACTGCAAATAGATAATTATTTCTATTTATAGAACTAGTTTAACGCCGCACCGAGAATAACGCCGCACTTTTTAAAAAGCATTATAGAATCAAGCTTATCAAGTTTAGATGTGTTATTTTAGGTAATACTATAAAGTAGTACACATAGCATTAAACAATTATAATTAAAATAACTTACCATACAATATATAAATTTACGATGTTTGTCGATACATCATTATTAGTACAATTTATTTATCTATTTTTAGAATATACATATGCATATATATATATATATATATATATATATATATATATATATGTATATATACTACAGACTATTTTCTACTTCAGAAAATCCATCAAAATCCTCGTCCTCAGTGTCACTCTGGAACATTTTTAAGTGTTCAGATGGCAAAAGTTCATCAACATCTGAACCGTTTTCATCACCGGAAGACACACTAGAAATTGCAGGAATCCCATTCGCGCTATTTTGTGAAAAATCGATAATTTCGGTTTTTTGAAAGGCTCTCTCTACCATACCATTCGGAATTTTATTCCAGGAGTCCAAAATCCACTCGCAAACTTCGGTATAGGTTGCTTTACGGATCCGGCCTCCTTTCGTAAACGTATGATTTTCTGCCGACATCCATGGTTCCCAGTGATGACGCATGTGAGCTTTAAATGCCCGATTTATACACAAATCCAGAGGTTGCAATATTTTAGTCAACGCACCAGGTACTATTGCCAGTCTTGTTTTCTCTGATCCTAGAAATTTTTTCGTCTCGTTTGAAAGGTGCGTTTTCATCGAGTCCATGATCAGTAGACAATTTTTTGAAAAAAATTCGGTCTTTTTCTCCAATATTTTTCTGCCCATTCCTGCATAGCGTCCTGGTTCATAGAGCCTTTTTGATTAGCGAGCACTACTATTCCCTTAGGGAAATTTTCTTTAGGAATTGTTTTCCTCTTAAAAATAACAATCGAAGGCAATTTATGACCTGAGGATAAACATGAAAGCACCACAGTAAAACTGTTTTTCTCATTCCCTGTTGTAACGATAGGGACAGACTTCACACCAACAAAATCTGCTGAGCGAGATGCAGGCATGTCGAACGATATGGGGACCTCATCCATATTCCCAATCTCCGTTGGCTTCAGTGCATAGTTCTTAATCTCTTCTTTCACAAACTTTAAAAACGAAGTTTTCTTCTCTTCCCAGTCTTCGGGCAATTTCTGGCCAACACTTGTCCGGGCTCTCATGGTCAGATTATTTCTTTTAAAAAATCGGTTGCACCATGATGGTCCACCTCTAAATACGGCCAGACCATTCTCGCCGCCTCCCGCCATCTGCTTCGCTTTATTCCTTTTAAAACAGTTGATAAAGATCTTCCCTTTTCACTTTGATTCTCAATCCAGTCACACAGCTCTTTTTCCAAATCTGGGCACTGTGCTTTCGGTCCGCGACGTTGAGCTCGTTTCTCTCTCGGCATTTTCAACAATATTTCTTCCTGCTTTCGCCACTCTCTTACACGTTTTTCATCCACATTCAGCTCTCGTGCTACTTGTCTATTGCCGTTCTCTTTTGCTAATGAGATAGCGTTTAATTTAAACTTTGCCGTATAACTTCGCCGCTTAGAATAGTTTCGAAAACATAACGGAAAATAATCAGTATCGCAGCAAGAACACTAATAAAATGAATAAAATCGCACGAAGAACGTGAAGTAAAATTAAGCTGAGTTATTGCCAAACGCGAATATGCATATTTTGTAATGCTGAAAAAGATTTGGAACATAGAGTATAGTTAGACGCCTATAGGTAAGGTTTAGCGCTGGCGAATATTGGAGGGGGAAAATGGGAGGAGTTATTCCTGATATGGCATACGAGGGGTTCTTGATGCGATTGGATGCGATGCCCGATCAAAGTACTGTTTTTTGTTCCTGAAAAATGTTACTATACGTAAACACCGTGATGGGTTTTCACCATGCGAGACTTTTATAGGATCGGAAAAAGATCATGGATTACTTTATTCCTCATCCAGATTTAAGGTTGTGTTTTTTGGAGAGGGGGGGGGTTAAATGATCAGTTGTAACTTTGGAACTACTTACAAGCCGCACCCAGTTATTGGCCGCATTTTTGTTTCCGAAAAAGAAAAATATTGTTTAACGCCGCGGCGTTATTACCGGAAAATACGGTAATTACTCAATAGTTTCTGTTTGATGTGTAGGAGTCTTTCTTTTGCAGAATTAATCGGGGTAACTAAGTTCATGTTATGCACTAACCGTATTAGCCCGAATATAATGCAACCCTAAAATTTTTCATCAGCATAATTAGAAAAATCCTATATTTATATCTCAAAATTAGTGTAAGTCAGGTTTTTAATAAGAAATGATCAGTCAAAAAGTACCGCGTTATATTTGAGCCAATACGATAGTTCCTGTGACCCTCTGATTTAAGAAAGCTACACAATCCTTGATTATCTTTGTTATGAATATTTAGAATCCTGCAATAAAACATTTCCTTTATTACAGAAGAATTCATCTTCAGTAATCCGTTCTGTACCAACATCTGCATCTATGCACCTATACAGAAGAAAAGCCTTATGCATGTGACGTGTCTAAGAAAGTCTCTTGTCTGACAGAAAGCTTGAATAAACATATTTGCATCCTTTCAGGACAGGAGCCTTTTGAGTGTGAATTATACATGTTAATGCTTTCTCCATGGAAGGAAATTTGGTTAATCGCCTTGATATCCAATCAAGGGAGCAACCTTATATGTGTGATGTGTGTAAGAATGCATTCTCTCAGAAAGAGGACTTGGAAGCTCATCTTTGTTCCCATACAAATGAGAAACCTTTCAAGTGTGGCATGTGTACAAAAACATTTACACGCAAATCAACATTAAAAATACATGTCCGTGCCCATACAGAGAAGAAACCTTATTCATGTAACGTGTGTGCAAAAGCATTCTCACGGAAGTCAGTTTTGAAAATCCATCTCCGCACACATACAGGGGAGCAACCACACGTGTGTGATGTGTGTAAGAGAGCGTTCTCTCATATAGGAAACTTGATAGCTCATCTTCGTTCTCATACCAAGGAGAGGCCTTACAAGTGTGAAATGTGTACAAAAGCATTCTCGTTCAAAGTAAGTTTGAATAGACATCTTCGTACCCATACAAAAGAGAAACCTTATGTATGCGAGGTGTGTACAAAAGCATTCGCTTTGAAGACAAGTTTGGATAGTCATCTTCATACCCATACAGGTTCGAGGCCCCGGCCACATGTGTGTGATGTTTGTAAGAAAGCATTCTCTCTGAAAGCAAGTTTGAAAGTTCATCTTCGCTCTCATAGCAAGGAGAAATGGTTTGCTTGTGAGTTGTGTACAAAAGCATTCTCGCAAAAGATAAGTTTGAAGATTCATCTTCGTACCCATACAGGGGAGAAACCGTACGTGTGTGATGTGTGTACGAGAGCATATTCTCAGATAGGAAACTTGAAAGCTCATCTTCGCTCTCATACCAATGAGAAACTGGAGAGGAGAAACAAGGAAAAACAGCACGTGTGTGATATATGTGGAAAAGCATTTCCCTTCAAGTCAATTTTAAATAGACATCTCCGCATTCATGCGGACGATAAACCTTTTATTTGTGACATATGTAGAAAATCATTCTCGCAGAAGAGTTACTTATATAAGCATCTTCGCACTCATAAAGGAGAGAAACCTCATGAGTGTGATGTGTGTAAGAAAGCATTCTCTCGGAAAGAAAACTTGAATTCTCATCTTCGTATTCATACAGGAGAGAAACCTTTCGTATGTGATGTGTGCAAGAAAGCTTATTCTAGGCGGAGGAACTTAAGAAGACATCTTCGCACCCACACTGGAGAGGAAACATATTCTCATGAAATAAGTTTGAATACTGAAATTCACACCCATACAGAAGAAGAAACCTTACCATAAAGTACTGAAAAGTACACCCTCCCTCTTAACCTTTTACAGACCGAATTCAGATCTAGTCATATTTTAAAGGAGTTGTTTGCATATTTTGCCTTCTAATGCGTTAGTTAAAAGATATTAGACATTTTAAATAGGGGGTGGGGGGGGAATTGTAACCCTCAATTTTTGCTGGGTTCTCAGTTGGGAACATCTGTCATTTCTGACTATACTTTTAGGGGTTATGCTTTGACTATACTTTAATGGGTAGTTTAAGTAATAAGTGAGATATTAAGAATAAATGAGAAATTTATTTTTAAATTGAAGTAAAGATATGAATTAAGTTTGAAGGGAGAGGAGGGTGTGTTTGAATTCCTATTTACTAACTTTTAGTATTCCCACACTCTTATTAACTGAACACTAGGTTTAGTAGCTACTAAATCTATCTGAATAGTAGCCCAAAACAATCAATGTTCTCTCTTCCGACCTCTCACCTGACCGCAGTAAAATTATCAAACTTTGAGTGTCAGCACATCATGTAAAACTGACTGAAGCGAATGAAACAAAATTTGGTGACATTGATAGGTGGTTACTCAATTTAAACTATAGGCGTCGAATTTTAAGAAAATTCATTAGATTTTGAGATTGTCTGAAAATTCTTTCAAACTGCGCAATTTTTTTTTTTTTTTTTTTTTTTTTTTTTTTTTCGCACATCACGTAAAAACGACTAAATGAAATTTGGTGGCATGATAGATGATCACTGAACTCAAGCTATAGGCATCGGATTTAAAAAAACTTCTTACTAGATTTTGCGACTTTTCTGAAAATCCTATCAAACTGAGTAAATTTTTGTTTCAGTAGCCATCCAATCTTCTACGTAAGATGTCTAAAAATGCATCTCTTACGGATGTTATACACGTACATCCAATAGATTTGTAGCTTCATCTATTTCATTAGCTACATAAGATGTCTATTGATGGATTTCTTATGGATGTCATAAATACATTTACAATAGATATCCTTTTTCGGATGACTATTAGATATCTATAAACCCTCTAAGGATATCTTATAGAAGTAGCGATTTAGATGTTCCATAGATATATATTTTTCTCCGCATATAAATATCCTTTAAAAATCCTGTATGTTATATATCAGTTTGGATATCTATTACACCTGATTTGGACATAGTGTGCTGTTTGGGAGCTTCTGAACACAGCGTTCAATTGAGTTGCATCCAATTTATTTAAATGCGTGTTACAGATCAAATGTTCAGAAAGTTCAATAGAGTCACTTCAGGTATTTTGGGATTGAACACATGAATACCTATTTCCTCACCCACACATGAGCGATACCACACAAAGGTGTAAGCCTACCCCTACTCACTGTTTAAAGAAAAAAAAAAAAAAAAAAAACATATTCTCTGTGAAATAAAGCTTGCTTGAAGAAACATCTCAACCTCATGTATATGTAATATGTGTAAGAATGTTATCATTAAAAAAGGGTACTTACGTATTATCCCGGCGGTCATTTCTATTAAACGATTTTTGCGTCAAATGTGCTGGCAAACTGTTGCCAAACGTATTCTAACCATGAATTATTTCACTTTTCCGGCATTTATCTTGGCGAAAAATTGCTCGTCTTGGTGGACCGCCGGGATAATACTTAAGTACCAAAAAAATTTATTTAATAATTTTTAATGATTTTTAATGAAATGTTATTTGCATAATATAGCTTATTTCATAGATAGTTTTGACAGTACTTAAGTGTCTTTTCAATAAGTCAAGGGTCTTTAAAAGTCTCTTTATGTTTTGAAAAAGAGCAATTTTTTCATCTTCCCACTGAAAGGATGCAAGACTTATTTTTCATTTATTAAGTTCAGAATGCATAAATGCAAAGTAAAAGATTGCATTGCACATTGCCACTAATAAAAAAATGGGAGTAAGCAGAGCATGATACCCTATAAGAATTGCAAGATGTAAATACTGTTTTCTGATTTTAAAAATGCTTTGTTTTATAATACATAAAAAAAATATGTTAGAATATTTCAAATATTGTTTCAATATCTTAACTGTTTGTAGTTAATTTCATAATCATGTACTTAATTTTTTGCAGCTTAGAATCATTCCTCCTCATCAGGCCTCACCAGGCCTGCACAAGTAACATGAAATTATTTCCATTTCATTTACTGTGGTTGTATTTCTCTCTTGTTTGTGCAACTTTGTCAGATTTGTGTTTATATCTTTATAACAACAAAAAAAAAATCTAATAACTATTTTAAATTAGTTTATTGTTTATAAAACATTTCAAGATTGTGAATTAAAATTGCATTTTGAAAAATAAAAAGTGCTTTTCTGAAAGAAGAAAGAAAAAAAGAAACAAATAAATAAATAAAACGAGTTTTTTTTTTTTTTTTTGAAACATAAACGTTAAGTCATTCATACATCAAAATTATAATAACATCAACATTACAGAATTTTGCTTAATCAAGGCCCTTATTCAGATAGATTTAGTAGATACTAAACAATAAACCTATTGTTTATTTACTAAATTTAGTAAAGTAGATTCAGATTGAATCGAGTATAGATATGAATTTGGAGGCAGAGATACTAAACACATGGCCAAAACAAGCTGCTAAAATCACGTGACGAAACAAGCTGCTAAATCACTGAATAAACAAACACACGCCTTTAACAAGTGCTCTGATTGGTCTACTAACTTCCCTGTTAACTTTTCCCTCATTATTCCCTTGGTGTTTAGTCACGTGTTTTGTACTAAATATATCTGAATTCCTATTTACTAACTTTTAGTATCCCTGCCCTCTTACTAACCTAGTAACTAAACAATAGGTTTAGTAGCTACTAAATATATCTGAATAGTAGCCCAAAATAATCAATGTTCTCTCTTCCAACCCCTCAGGTGACCACAGTAAAATTATCAAACTTTGACCAGTCCACGGCAATAAAAAGGTTGGGGTGCACTGGTCTATACAGTGCACTCGATTGAGGTCAAATTTGGTACACATTTAGTAGGTTGCTGTCTTACATACTGTATAAATTTTGGTGTGTTAATATAGTTTTTTACTGAGCTACAAAAAAGTATTTTTATATGTTGCAACCTACATACTCAAATTATTTTAAGTGGACTAGCCCACACAGCACAAAGATATCCATTGGTTACCTATAAGGAATCAGAAGAGGGTAGTGTGTATATCTATTATAAGTCCAAGATCCTCCAGATAACATAAAATGGACCTCTATAAGAGATCTGGGGTGTGTGATCTCTCTAAGGACTAGACAACATCTATAATATCCAGGATGTCTATAAGAGATCTATATCCAAGTAGCACAGATATTAATTGGTTGGCTAAAATATCCAAGATTTCTCGGGGGGAAACGTGAATTGTGACGTCATAACTACAACTTTTTTTTACGCACTGAAAATTCTTCCCCCGTTCTGTGAATCCTAGTCCGATTATAACACGGCCTCGAATATAATGCAACCCCAAAATTTTTCATCAACATAATTAGAAAAATCCTATATTTATACCTCAAAATTAGTGTAAGTCAGGTTTTTAATGAGAAATGATCGGTCAAAAAGTACCGCGTTATATTTGGGCCAATACGATAGTTCCTGTGACCCTCTGATTTTAGAAAGCAGCACAATCCTTGATTATCTTTGTTATGAATATTTAGAATCCTGCAATAAAACATTTCCTTTATTACAGAATTCATCTTCAGTAATCCGTTCTGTACCAACATCTGCATCTATGCACCTGTACAGAAGAAAAGCCTTATACATGTGACGTGTCTAAGAAAGTCTCTTGTCTGACAGAAAGCTTGAATAAACATATTTGCATCCTTTCAGGACAGGAGCCTTTTGAGTGTGAATTATACATGTTAACGCTTTCTCCATGGAAGGAAATTTGGTTAATCGTCTTGATATCGAAGCAAGGGAGCAACCTTATATGTGTGATGAGTGTAAGAAAGTATTCTCTCAGAAAGAGGACTTGGAAGCTCATCTTTGTTCCCATACAAATGAGAAACTTTTCCAGTGCGGCATGTGTGCAAAAACATTTGCACGCAAATCAACATTAAAAATACATGTCCGTGCCCATACAGAGAAGAAACCTTATTCATGTAACGTGTGTGCAAAAGCATTCTCACGGAAGTCAGTTTTGAAAATTCATCTCCGCACACATACAGGGGAGCAACCACACGTGTGTGATGTGTGTAAGAGAGCGTTCTCTCATATAGGAAACTTGATAGCTCATCTTCGTTCTCATACCAAGGAGAGGCCTTACAAGTGTGAAATGTGTACAAAAGCATTCTCGTTCAAAGTAAGTTTGAATAGACATCATCGTACCCATACAAAAGAGAAACCTTATGTATGCGAGGTGTGTACAAAAGCATTCGCTTTGAAGACAAGTTTGGATAGTCATCTTCATACCCATACAGGTTCGAGGCCCCGGCCACATGTGTGTGATGTGTGTAAGAAAGCATTCTCTCTGAAAGGAAGCTTGAAAGTTCATCTTCGTTCTCATAGCAAGGAGAAATGGTTTGCTTGTGAGTTGTGTACAAAAGCATTCTCGCAAAAGATAAGTTTGAATATTCATCTTCGTACGCATACAGGGGAGAAACCGTACGTGTGTGATGTGTGTACGAGAGCATACTCTCGGATAGCAAACTTGAAAGCTCATCTTCGCTCTCATACCAAGGAAAAACAGCACGTGTGTGATGTATGTGCAAAAGCATTTCCCTTCAAGTCAATTTTAAATAGACATCTCCGCATTCATGCAGATGATAAACCTTTTGTTTGCGACATATGTAGAAAAGCATTCTCGCGGAAGGGTTACTTATATAAGCATCTTCGTACTCATAAAGGAGAGAAGCCTCATGAGTGTGATGTGTGTAAGAAAAGATTCTCTGAGAAAGGAAGCCTGAATGCTCATCTTCGTACCCATACAGGAGAGAAGCCTCATGAGTGTGATGTGTGTAAGAAGGCATTCTCTCGGAAAGAAAACTTGAATTCTCATCTTCGTATCCATACAGGAGAGAAACCTTTCGTATGTGATGTGTGCAAGAAAGCTTATTCTAGGCGGAGGAGCTTAAGAAGTCATCTTCGCACCCACACTGGAGAGGAAAAATATTCTCATGAAATAAGTTTGAATACTGAAATTCACACCCATACAAAAGAAGAAACCTTACCATAAAGTACTGAAAAGTACACCCTCCCTCTTAACCTTTTACAGACCGAAATCAGATCTAGTCATATTTTAAAGGAGTTGTTTGCATATTTTGCCTTCTAATACGTTAGTTAAAAGATATTAGTCATTTTAAATAGGGGGGGGGGGAATTGTAACCCTCAATTTTCGCTGTGTTCTCAGTTGGGAACATCTGTCATTTCTGAGTATACTTTTAGGGGCTATGCTTTGACTATACTTTAATGGGTGGTTTAAGTATTAAGTGAGATATTAAGATTAAATGAAAAATTTATTTTTAAATTGAAGTAAAGATATGAATTAAGTTTGAAGGGAGAGGAGGGTGTATCAAGATAGCTCCGTAAAAATTTAGGAAAATGGCCTTTTCATTATTTTTTTATCTAGTTTCCCACTAATAATGATAGAAATGCAACTTCTGTTTCAAAAATCAAGTCATCTTTTAACTGTATCTGCTAATTTTTCCAAATCAGTATGGATAAAATTTAGTTTTACAATAAATTTTTAATTTGATGTTCCCAATTGGTGACATTGGTCTGTAAAAAGGTTATTAAATGTTTCTTGCATTTTACAATTATTAAATGGCTCTTGCAGTATTTCGTTTGTCTTAGCACCCAATAAATGCTGCCTCCTCCACCTCCAAAACATGCCTTAGGCACACTTTTGTTTTTACTGGATTTTAAACTAAACAATCAGATATATGTTTGAATTACCCAGCTTCAGCACTCTATGGAAGAGAGAGGCATCAGACGAGCGGTCGCACACCAGTACCGGTTCGTGGATCAAATGGTACCAGGCCATCAAAGGAGCATTATATTATTTCAATTTTATTTACTGTGATGTATTTCTCTCAGGTGTTAAGAGAATTTTTTTCTGATTTGTGCTTATTTATGCCTTTGTAACAGGAGAAATCTTGTAATTATTTTAAATTAATTTATTATTTACTGAACATTTCAAGATTATAAATTAGGGCTTCGAACCGGAACCGGACCGAAAACCGGAAAAGACCGTTATTTTGGTCGGAACGAAAACGAACTGAACCGAAAAAAACTATCGGTTTATTTGGGTTCGATTTATCTTCAGTCATTTTGTTACTGTAACCAACTTGTCAAAATTTTCTAATTTAACGTTCACCATATAATTATTCTGTTTTCGTTTCTCGGAACCTTCCTCCCATTGACTAAGGTGACCAGATTTTTGAACATAGAATCGGGCACATGTTCCCGACTTTGAAAAAAACTGGGGACATTTATAATTAATGAAATAATGAACAGTAATTTAAATAAAAAACAATGTAATAATTAAAATTTGTCCCAAATTCCTGTTTTAAATTTTGGGGACCATTTGAAAAACGTCCTGAAATCGGGGACTGTCCCCGTAAAATGGGGACGTTTGGTCACCTTATATTGACGCAAGTCTCGGGTCTGATTCGATTTCATCAAAATAGGGGCGAGCGTAGTTTAGCTACCCTGTTTTATGTTTTGTATACAGTAGCAATAAGTACAATAGTTTTTAAAATTCCGAATTGAAATAAAATAAAATGGAAAACATCATAAAAAGACAACGTGCCATAATAAAGCTTCAAAAAGTACCCATCCCAACCTATTACCCCTTTCCCAAGTAGAATAGTCTGAACCGAAAACCATTACCTTTGGCAGAACAAAGACCAAAACAGGGGCTCCAGCACCATGATATCGTAAAATATCCGTGACGGATATTTCTCGTTCTCGGGTAGTCAAATACTTCGGATAAATAGCCACGACTTTTGGGGTACTATTCAGATAGATTTAGTAGCTACTGAACCTATTGTTCAGTTATGAAGTTCGAAAGTGGGCGGGGATACTAAAAGTCAGTAAATAGGAATTCAGATACATTTAGTACTAAACACGTGACTAACACCAAGGGAAAAGTTAACAGGGAAGTTAGTAGACCAATCAGAGCGCTTGTTCCAGGCATACGTTTGTTTAGTCTGTGATTTAGCAGCTTGTTTGGTCACATGATTTTAGCAGCTTGTTTTGATCACGTGTTTAGTATCTCCGCCTCCAAATTCTATCTGAATCCACTTTACTAAATTTAGTAACTAAACAATAGGTTTAGTAGCTACTAAATCTATCTGAATAAGGGCCTAAGTGCTAGCACGATGAGTATCGAATAAAACAAGCGAGTATTTTTGTGCAGGCAAAGGTGTATCCGACACTCAGGCCGATCTACCAATCAAATCACACGGCTTTCTCCCCTTTTTCTTAAATGAAGGCATTGTCTTCAGAACTTTCGAAGACTCTGCCAACATCCATCAAGAGTGGAAGCCGGTTTTTGACTGACCCACCGTGCAAGGGAGAGGGGGGTCCCTTTTCTGGAAGTACTTGACACTCCACGATACATACAATAAAAACCCATCCATCTTGTACTCTCCGATACTAGAATGCAAGTTTTCGCCTTCATCCAACCAGCATTATTTCCGATGGTGAATACGACAGTCAAACAATTAAGATAGGATTTTGCTAGGTCACATTGGACATTCTCGGATTGTGACGTCATGAGAAGAGAAGGCTCGATAGATTCGCTACCGAAAGCTTTCCGATACTATGGTGCTAGAGCACCAGAACCGATATTTAATTTCTTAGTTGAACCGGAACAAAAAGAATTACGTTTCGAAGCCCTGTTATAAATTAAAATTTCAGTCATAAAATTCGGGGTTCCCATTGATTTAGCCTTGCAGTAAGTTAAAATGTTAAAACATTTAATATTCATTTTTTGGTGTAACTGAATTTTATTTTGAGGGCTTGTTTAGATACAATTAAATTAAAATAACTAAATCAAAATAATCTAAAAAATAGCCGGAGCCCTACACCCCATGGGCTGCAGTAAAATTATCAAACGTTGACTGGTCTGCAGAAAAAAAAAAGTCTGGGGATCACTGCATCAGATCAACTGGAGCCTGAGTTCTCACAGAAAGGAAAGAGGTTTGTGTGCAAAGTGACACACGGACTAAAAGGCTTTAGGACGATCATCGGGAAGCGGCAGACGGGCGAAACTGCGTCAGCCTCTGAAAGGAAAATATGCGACCCCCTTTTAATGATTAACGGCATGGGCGCCCTCTGACGACACACTGCGTAAGCATCTCCCGTGGGGTGCTTCCGTTGATATTTGTTTACGTTTTAGCTACTAGCTCAGGACGCATGCGCCAAAAAATTAATGGGTACGACTCCCAGCGCCGCCTTTTAGGCAAATTTCATTTAGTTCTTTCACAATGCTTGGATGATTGTCCTGTATCCTCTTAGTCCGTGAAGTGACAGTACACTTTAAGGCTTAGTGTTGGACTATCTAAATAGGAGAAAGTTTTTCATATTTATGTCTTTAATAAGATTTGCCTTTATGAATATAAACATTAGTTTGATTTATATTAAATCGGACACTATAATTATTTTAAAATAGAAACAATAAACTTGCCGAATAACAACAAATGTTTTAACCCTACAAGGCTCAATTTTTGTGTGTGTGTGTGTCTGAAATAAATATATGTGATAATGTTATTGATTATTATTGGTAAAAATCGTTTAAAAAATAATAACCTAATATTTTACTAGAAAAAAACTTTTTATTTCAGTTTTGTATGCGGTACACTGGGCCTTAGCTATACTTTTTTATTATTTATTTTGAAATTTTAGTATTCAAATCATTTCTTGATAGGACGAACTCCGACACGCAGTCATTTTTTTTTCCGGGTCAAAACAAAACTCTTTGCTAACCATTTTTTGTTCATTTTCAAAAATAACCAAAACCCCATTCGAAAGATGACTGTTCAAATTTCAATCATTTTTGGCAATAATATGAACAAAGTACATCTACATGCAACAGCCTGAATTATATCGTTTCTATCTGTGTATAAATATTCTTAAAAACCGACAGATTCTGTACTAGTATTTTATAGTTGTAAAGAAATAATTAAAGTGATCGTTCCCCACATAGGTTACCAAGTGCCTTGTAGGGTTAAAACAATTTATGAAAAGAAGGCGGAAGTGTCCTGATTTTTGTGGTTACTTGAATACTGGTTAAACAAGAATTTACAGTACTTATTATTATTTTTTTATCATTGTTACATAAAAATGTATAGTATATGTTTGTTGTAAAATTGATTTTCATGCTATTTAGTTTGAGCAGGGAAATACTGGAGAATTTCTATCCTCTAGATTATTTTTTACCATTTATCCACCCTTCCCTAAATACATCCTGATTTTCCTTGACGATTCAGGGGTCGCTTTTGCAGTATTTTATGGTATGTGGTGTGATGTGTAAAATATTATTTGTGAAAGCAAACTGGAATAAATTTGTTTATCAGAAAGCATTATCTCATAAAACATCTTTGTATCAATGTGGCGAGGCGAAGAAACCTTATGTGTGTGAACACAATTTTTGTTTGATTTGTGTAAGACAAAAATTCTCTCTGAGTGTAAACTTAAATAAAAAAATTTGTACACAATAAAGGAATCTTTAATCTGTCTGGTATGGTTGCCGGTTCTTGCATCCACCAAAACCATATTTTCTTTTGCCTGGGGTTTTGTGGAAGATTGTTCAGGTCTCTGCATGCATATATATGTCTATATGTAATTAATAAGTGAAACACAAGGAATGTTACTGCAAAATGACATACCCCGTAGGAAAAAAAAAAGTATATCAGAGGGCCAAACAGTATGAAATTCAATGAACCACATTATACAAGAATAGTTGAAATAGAAGTTATAACCTCAGGGACACTCGTCAGGGGCCATACCCAGAGGATTATAATTAAAGACAACAAAATAGTATGTAATTAATAAGTGAAACACAAGGAATGTTACTGCAAAATGACATACACCGTAGGAATAAAAAAGCATATCAGCAGAATCAGAGGGCCAAACTGTATGAAATTCAATGAACCACATTATACAAGAACAGTTGGAATAGAAATTATAACCTCAGGGCAGGGGCGTATTTAAGCAAAATTTATTGGGGGGGCGTATATAATGATTTTGTCGACTAACTTAAAAAAATTATATCTTTGAAAGTACGTTCTGTCTCTCTAATATGTAAAGTTCAACATTATTAATCAATCTGGATCGAATTTAGACTTGCGAATATAGCGGAAAATATGGATACACCAACACCAGCCCTTTCTTTTAGCTCCACTGTTGTAAAAATTCCGATGAAGTATCGTGATATTAAAGAAAAATATGTATTTATTATTACTTTCCGAACATGCACCATGTAAGGAAAGTATTGTAATCATGAAAAAATTCGACTTCGAGATTTTGGTGTATTGACACGCTTTGAGGTCTTATGAATTCATTTATGCTATTTTTACGAGATGTATGTATGTCTGTGTGTAAGTGAGTGAACACGATAGCTCCTAAACGGGGCATTCGATTGAGCTCAAATTGAGTATATGTCATAAACTATCGTCGCAAGACCGGTGTTGATTTTGGTGTGTATAGGACTTATAGTTTTTTTACAGGGGTACGACAAAGATTTCTTTTACATTATGGCCTATGGGAGAAAATTCTTGAAAGTGCGCTAGCGTTTAAGCGGTACATTCGATTGAGCTCAAATGGGGTATATATGTCCTAAACCACCATCGTAAGACCGGTATTGAGTTTGGTGTGTATAGGTCCTATACACACCACCCGTGGCACCCTTGTCAGGCTACAAACACTTCCTGGCACCCTTATCAGGCTACAAACACTTCGTGGCACCCTTCTTAAGCTGAAAACGTTTCGGGGCAGGTTACCTTTAAAGCAGTATGAACATGGAGGTTAGCATAAAACAGTTTGGATACACTTTTCATCGTTTCTTTTATGTTTATAGGGCTAACTATCAAACTCTCTTGGAAAAGGGACATAGAATTTTAAACCCTCCCTTCCAATCTCAGGGAGTTCTTGTAAAAGAGAGGCGACTGGACACTGAACTCTCTCGAACTCGACTAAAATATTTTTGTTTCGCCCACTTGATCATCGGCTTAGCAAACTTTTTTGTGGGATTCCGGTTCGGAATTTTTTTTTTTTTTTTTTTTTTTTTTTTGGATTACACTTCTCCAAAACTTTGACTTTTCTTGATTATCTCCACGGCACTCCCGGCATACGCTCGCGGCACCCAGTTTGCGAACCTCTGGTATAGGACTTATAGTTTTTCTACAGGGCTACGACAAAGATTTATTTTACATTATGGCCTATGGGAGAAAATTCTTGAAAGTGCGCTAGCGTTTAAACGGTACATTCTATTGAGCTCAAATTGGGTATATATGTTATAAACCACCATCCTAAGACCAGTATTGATTTTCGTGTGTATAGGACTTATAACTACAGGGCTACGACAAAGATTGGGGGGAAGTTCTTGAAATTGCGCTATCGTTTAAACGGTACATTCTAGTGAGCTCAAATTGAAAAAAACTAAGAATTTTTGCTGAATTATTCATCGATTAAAATTTATTTAAATGCTTGGTAATGATTTTAATCGTAAGTGTTCAATCGGAAAGTCGAGTGGAGTCACTCCAGATTTTTATTTGTTGTTGTTGAATGAGCAAATGGAAATTTACAATTCAAATTAATTAAGTTCAAGTGCTTAGTAAGATAATACTTACAGCATAAATAATTTTTTATTTATACTTACATAAAAGAAAAGATTCAATCATGAATTATTTTAACTACATCTTTGTTCATTTACTGTACAATATACATTTTAACCCGACGCTTTTTTAGACGAGCCCATCTACTATCCTGAGCTCCTAAATCTATGCATTCCAAAATATCTTTTTCACAAGCAAGCAACACGAGTGCATTCAGACGGAGATCGGTCATAATTGTTCCGAGATAGTTTTTCACTATTTTTAATTTACTGGATGCTCTTTCGTTCGAAGCCACTGTGACTCTTAAAGTTATAGTGCCAAACGACTGACACGGTTCGCAAGCGGAAGAATGTTTTTTAAGGATTCTGTTTTCCTGGAAATGCCCTCTATTGTTTCAGCTTCTGAGCAAAAATCTGTCAGAACTTCCAACTCAGTCTGTAAAGCTTCCATGTCAACAATTACCTGAGTTTTTGGAAATAAATCTACAGTTTTCTTAATTAGATGTATGGTTAATTTCTCTCTGTTTATGGGAGGATTCATTATCTCATACAGCTGCGTGATTATGTTGATGCAAGAATTGAGATTATCAGCCATCATTACCGTAAGAGTATCCAGTAACTTCTTAAACTCCATGCGATAGAAAGTCATAAGTTCGGGAGTAAAGAAACTGTCTCAATTGTCGTCCAATTTCTTTGGCGCCAATCTTCGTCGATGTTGCATGGTAAATTCATTTAACGGATCTACAACGTGTCTAGTTGAAAAAATAATTGCGCTTTGTATTTCTCTATTCATGTTTCCATCATCACTGTTAATTATCTCCAGTGATTTGATGCATGCCTTTATTATTTTCGTAGCGTCGATTATATTCAGATCCTTCGACTCAAGCTTTTCAGTAAGTAATTTGCACTTGTACAGAACGTTCTTGAGAAACATGTGTGAAGCAATGAAGTCAAACGACAACATTTTCTTTCTTAGACCTCTTGCCATAGTCCTTGTTTTGCTATCAAAAATAGATGAATCAACTATTTCTTTCAAAACTTGTAGGATACATTCATATGAAGTGTAAACCGCTTTCAATGATCCCGCTTGAGCAGTCCATCTCGTCTGAGAAAGATTTTGCAGTAAAAGAACATTTACTATTTTTTTGTTCTTTTGTTAGTTTCTTTTTGTTCTTGCTGTAAAAAATACATAAATTTCTTTCAGCACCGGGAAAAAAGCAGCTATGATATCGCTAAAATTACAGCTATGTTTGACGAACGTGTTGAGTCTGTGCGCTTGACAAGGAATAAATGGCACAATTCGAGCAACGATTTCTGTAAATTTTTGCTGGGTGCCTTTGAGTTCTCCTGGCATGCTCGTTACAAAATCGTAAGACTGGAAAAGTACCTTTTCTCTATCAAGCTCATTCTTTGTAAGGATGTGCGCTATGTCATTTGCAAGGCCGAGACCGGTTTTATCGACTGTTTCTGCAACTTCAAGAAGTCGCTTCTGAGTTTTTCCATCTTGGTCGACATACCTCACTCCAACAGCTAATCTATTCTGGTGAGCAGCATCTGGTGTGGTATCTGCCATAATTCCATAAAATGGTGCTTCTTGAATATCGCTAACTATCTTTTTACGCACTGCCGTCGCTAAAACACCAATCATCTCGTTTTGGGATAAAGCGGACAGATAGCTTGCGTGGTATGGCCTGAAATGTATGTCCTCAAGCCATTTTCTTAGTACTGAATTATATCTGGAGATTAATTTGACAATTTGATGAAAGTTGACATTTTCATCTCTGTCACTTCCCCTGAATGCCAGACCTTGTCTGCCCAGTGTCCACGTAATGTCCATCAAAATCGTTACCACTTAAGTATTAAAAGCAAGATCCTGTTCTTCCAGAATTATCTGCTTGCGCTTGCTCGTGTGGAGTAGCACATCAACGTGATTATGCATCATCACGAACTGACAATAATCTGAAAGAGCAATTCGGTGGGAGTTGGAAGAGAAATGTTGAGCTAGTTTTCCGTCCTTTCCTTTTCCTACACTCTTCATTTTGTGCCATTTGTTTACACCGCTCTCAACCTAAGCATTTTGGTTTTTTTTTCTCTGCCAGAACCTTCACGAAAGAGGCAACAGACGAAACAAAAAGCAGCGTTGAGTTATGTGCTGTATTCCAAAAACGGATTATCTCAGGCGCTGTTGAAACGTCCCTGCCTATCCTGAAGGATGGAGCAGTTTATCGGATATGTACAGAGTTTTGGCTTATACCTAAACTGATCAAAGAATGTCTCTGATTATCTGACAGTATTTTATACCTTTTACCTGGGTCATGCTTAACTATGCAATTGCTCCCACTTTCCGTAACGCTAACATCTCCACGCTTCTGCTCAATTTCTTTCACTATCTTACCACAGATATTTAACACCGACGAACAATTTTCTTTTGATTTGGCAACTATATCTATGAGCTTCATAAGGGACGGGAGAACACTTAATTCGACAGATTGAGTTAATTTTTCAATAATCGGCTTGCAATCGTTCAAGTAATCGACTAAATGATTGAACTGTCCAGCGCATTTCAATACACTAATATGAATGCCTTCGTCGAAGTCATGGTCATATTCAGTGCCGGTCATCTAGATGATTAGAAATTTTGTTTGAAGTGGAGGCATCGGTGTTATTTTCTGTCGCTTGATTTTTAAAATCCCTAAATTCAACCTCTTCAGCAGTCGTAGGTATAGTAGGTGTGGAACAAACTTCAACTGGTGGGTTTGGACACTGGAGATCCGATGGCAAAGGATTGCAGTTTGTATTGGTTATAGTTGCATCTTCAGCAGTCGTAGGTCGAAGGTATAGTAAGCGTGGAAGAAACTTCAGCTGATGGTTTTGCACACTGCTTACGGGTTCATATACATATATATTTCACATATTTCATTACCAGTAATAATGAAAATTTAAGAAAAATCAGTTGTTTGAGAACTGTATCCTGTATCTATCGATAGTGACAATCGAGAATTTGCCGACTCAGATCAAATTTGCCGACATTGAGGGGGGGGCGAGACGCCCCCCTACGACCCTCCAGTAGCTACGCCCCTGCCTCAGGGACACTCGTCACGGGCCATACCCAGAAGATTATAATTACAGACAACAAAATAGTAGGATTTCGGTTATGTGGCATATCAAAAGAGATGTTCTCTCCACACATCTAGCCCTATCCTACTATAGAAAAACAAGAAAATAATACAGAATTAATTTGATTGCAAAGTAATCGACAAACACTACACAGCAGACATACCCAACAGGAATATATATATGTGTGTGTGTGTGTGTATACGTGGGCAGTACGATAAGTCTGTGCAAACTTTAAACGATGACTTCACTATACCGTCTCATGATTATATTCGTTTTCAAGCAATCTTTGGAGATTCATTGGCGAAAATTCTTTTCGATGTAAAAGTTTTTTGAATAAAAATTTCCCAAATGAACACATTTCCTTTCCTTCTCCCCCACCCCACACATTGGAGACATAAAAGAATAATTTTCATCCCTGCATTTTTGTAACGTAGAAAGCCAAGTGGTTATGGTAGAAATTCATGTGGTTATATTCATGGTCACTTGCCTTTCTACGTTACAAGGAAGAAGGGATGAAAATTCTTCTGTGTCTTCACTGTGCAGGGGGGGGGGGGGGGTGCCCATATATATATTTTTTTTTCTTTTCTTTGTCAGCGGTAAATTTCCTTTCATGTTTAAACTGGATTGCCACTGTTGTAATTTAATGTGTGTGTTTCTGAAGAAAAAATATTTCAAAGTTTGCTGCAGTGAAATAAGCAAATTCTAATTTCTAATTTTTTGTAGTAAAATGTTTATTAGAGTATCTTATAAATCAGAAAACATAATAAGGATTATTAAACTAACCTTAATAAGCGTTTTGGGGCAATGAGCAAATTTTTTTATAGGTGTTCAACATTCATTTTTGCAAGTCATATCAGTAATTTAAACAGGAAAAAAAATTGTTATAAATAGGGTAAAGGCATCGGTTATTGAACCTTTAAGGAAAAATTGAGTTATTTCTTAATAACTTTATTAATTATAAAGCAATATTCATGATTCAAAGTTTTTCTTTATGGCTAAAGTCTGTAATACCAATTCCATTCATTACTTTAGTCAAAAAATAAAAATTTCTTTTTTATGAGCGGAAATTCAACAGCAATTATTTTCCCTTATTATTGACATGAATGGACCAGTTATTGATATGCTTATTCACTTATTGGCAGTTTAAAAAAAATCATATATTGTGACAGCGTAGTAAAATTTTGAACAATATTATTTTGAATAAAATGAAGTAATACTACTCAAAACAAATAAATGAATAAATCAAATAAAACATTTTAAGGCAGGTTGATATATTTTAAACTAAAATTTCACCGTTTCCGTCTGAATGATCTAGTGGTTCCCACTCTTCCAGTTTTTCATCGTCGCTTGAGACATGTGCTTTCCTTGGTTTCTTGGTTCTGATATTCTTTTATTTTGGCTGCATCATTGCTCTTTCCTTTTCTCCCTCTGCTATTTTCTGTAATTTAATCTGCTGTTTATTCAGCTCGCTCTAGTGTACAAGATTTTCTGTTCTCTTGTTCGGCTGTTTTCTTATTTATCTTCCTCTTGCAGAAATTTTTATAATTCGCCGAAGAAAATATAAGATGAAACATGAAGTTGCACAGTTTTTATAGGCGAAATCGAGACTTACCTCTTAAGCAAAACCTTTAGTTTATGAGCCGCTGCAAGACATTGACAAGAGACTCTACTTTTACCCCGGGAGTTTTGTCAGTCAAATTGACTTGATCATGGCGGGAATCTGTAGGTGATTCATCGCCATCTGTCGACTGTTCTGTAAAATAAAACCCAATTGTATTCTTTTTTTTTATATATATATTATAGGAACAGTGTTTTTTTCGCGTGATAAAAAGTAGCCTGTATGTTAATCCAGAACTTTAACTGTCTTGATTCCAAATCCGTCAAACAGTTTCAGCTTGGAAGAGTAATAAACATACATACAAACACTCACATTTATAATATTAGTACCCTGTATGTATGCTGTGAATGTCTAGAAAGCTAAAATATATAATATCCTTTCTTCTTTAAACGAAATTCGGTTTTCTGCTAGTAATCATTTCTCTACTTCCATGGATGTGAATACCGCCACAAGTGATTCTTCGTCAAAAACTTTGTCTCAGCATCAGCATTCAAAAAATGATTCTTCCTGCTATGGAAGAAAGAAAATTCATGAGTGCAGTGAGTGCCAGAAAACTTTTTCTACGCTGGAGGGCCTGAAGTATCATCTTCGTATTCGTGCAGGGGACAGACCTTACTCGTGCAAAATGTGTAAAAAAGCATTTTTATAGAAACAGCTATTGAAAAATCATTATCGCACGCATACAGGGGAAAAACCTTACGTATGTGATGTGTGTGGGAGAGGTTTCTCTCTGAAAAAGAGCTTAATGCGACATCTCTTTATTCATACTGGAGAAAAACCTTATGTGTGTGATGCATGCAATAAGCCATACATTCAAAAATTCAGTCGTCTTCGTATCTGCGTAGCAGAGAAGCGTTACAAGTGCAATGCTTTCTCTGACAAAGTTAGGTGGAATGCACATCTACTTGCCCATGCCAGGAAGAAGTCTTATGCATGTGATGTGTGCAATAAAACATTTGCGCGGAAAATGAACTTGCAAAGACATCTTCGTACTCATACAGGAGAGAAACCTTACGAGTGTGATGTGTGTAAGAAAGCATGCACGGAAAGAGGAAGCCTGAATGTACAGGGTGGCCATAATTAAACTGCAAGTGTTCAAGGGGTGCTGGAGAGCAAACTACCAGGAATATTTCAGTGAAACTTGGTATCTGCACGTTTCAGAACATGCGCAAGTCAAATATGCAATAAAAAAAATCGCCATTTTCACCCGATCCGATAGATGGCGCTATATCGCGTTTCAATGCTTATGGACGTCATATATGCAAATTTTAAGCCAGTGTAAAAACAAGACCCCATTGAGTAATGGTCAATCATGACTCTGAATAAGAAGGAACGTGCATTGTTAGTGAAGATATTCCATCAGAATGGTAGCAATTATTCAGCTACTCTGAAAGAATACCGGAGTATGAAACGATTAAGAAGAGGTCCGATGAGTGTCAATGAGAATAAATAATGGTTTAATTGTTTTCCAAAGCGTCTTTATGAATTGTTTAAATTTGTGATCTTAATTTACGTTAATTTTTGATTACATGTTACTGTAAAAATTTAATTATTGAAGCGAATTGTATGGAATTTTGATGAACTGTAAATGATGTTTTATATTGTTTATATGCCTCTTAGAATATCACTATGCTCTGTCTATCGGCTTTGGAAGTTGCATATGCCATCGGTGACCTTTGAAATACGGTACAGCGCCATCTATCAGGTGAAAATGACGATTTTTTATTTTTGAATATTTGACTTGCGCATGTTCTGAAACGTGTAGATACCAAATTTCAGTGGAATATTCTCGGTAGTTTTCTCTCCAGCACCCCTTGAACACTTGCAGTTTAATTATGGCCACCCTGTACATCTCACGCACACCGGAGAGAAACCTTACGAGTGTGATGTGTGTAAAAGAGCATACTCTCAAAGGGGAACCTTGAATTTACATCTTCGCACCCACCCGGGAGAGAAACCGTACGCGTGCGATGTGTGAAAAAGAAGCTTTCTTTCAAAAGGCATACTTCAATGTGCATTTTCTCACACACATTGGAGAGAAACCTTACGAGTGTGATGTGTGTAAAAGAGCATTTTCTTTGAAAGCTCGCTTGAAATTACATCTTCTCACTCATGGGAAAAAGGAATCTTAAGGGGACTGCCTCCCGTCGGGATATTAAAAAAAAAGAGTCCAAAATGTAACAAGTAAAGGTGTTTTTGGTAAGAATGAAATATAATCATGAAATTAGGAAATAAATAACAATACTTTCATAATATTTCAAGAAATAGGGAATTTTTAGCATAAATTACGCAAAATTTAATGCTTCGCCAACAGCTCTAAAACCATTTGCATATATTTATCACAATTTCCTTTATACAGCATAGTTTTGTGACACTTGCCTGTGCACTGAACTAAAAATTTTAAAAATTCTTTAAAACATAGTAAATTACATGGGAAAACTCAGAATTTTCAACAAAAAATCTTTAAAATTCATATATATGTGCTTACAAAACGACCAATGCTTTTTGGAAAGTTTAGATTTTAGTTCAAAACAGGACTAGATATATATATAAAACACAAAAATTTTAATTGTGTTTTATATATATATATATCTAGTCCTGTTTTATCTATATATCTAGTCCTAAAAACCATCTGTAATAGTTTCTGAATTATAACTGCTACTGTCCATGAAGATCACCGAAAAACAGATCCTTTAGAAAATGCAATTAAAGACGACTTTTGAAAGAAGCTATGTTAATATAGTTTTTCATGCATTAAACTCTCCGCATTAATACGCTACACTCTACTTAACATCAGTTTTCCTTCAAACCTAAAAAACTGCTCTTCAAAGGGACAAAAAAAAATAGAAGTACGTTAAAATTGTTATTATGAGGACAAGGACTCCAGAATTAGTTTCTTTGGTATTTGGTAGGTGATCGCACAATGTGGTTCAATTTTTGATGACGATGTATTTTGGAGTTCACAAATGGTTCTTTTTGGCGTTTTATAAATTATAAGAAATAAAATATTTCTGGGCACAAAGTTATTTAAGGGGTTAGGGGTAGTCAGAGGCGTGAAAAAATGCCATTTTTTATTAATTTTTTTTACTAGTAATTAAGTTTATTTCACATAAGTAAAAACATAGTATCATTTCATCATACTTTAACATTACTTCACTTAAATTTAAAAAAAAAAAATTATTATTTTACAAGTTATGGCGGTCTAAGTTGAACAGGTTTTAATAATGGATCCTTGCGGTGACCATTACAGCTCCTTGGAGATTCATCTAAAATCAATGAAACAAAAAAGATTATTTTTATGGATAGATAATCTTGTGCCTGATCGAAGCTTTTTTTGTTTTTTTCAAAATTAACAAAATGGCGGTCTCTGGAAATTTTTTTTTGCAGATTTTCGGGAAAAAACCAACAATTAATTGTTTATAAAAAATCGAAGTTTAAAAAAAAAAAATCCTTCGATCAGGCACTAGCTTTTTATGTTTTCTAAAAGCTGTATAAGTTTCATTCAAATCTATCGAGCGGTTTTTGAGTTACAGTGGTCACCAGTTCAAAAAACATAGTTTCGAGAAAAACGCATTTAAAGTTTTACAGTCGATTGATGTACAGTAATACGAATAATTTCAATACTTACACTGAGTCATCTATTCCTGGACCCTATAAGAGTTCTTCAGCCGTTGTAGAACTTTCTAAAACATCAATTTGTTGTTGTCTACGTCGCATTCTACCTTCGCGAGTGTTGTCGTTAGCGCGCTGATCAGCTACTTTTACACGTGCACTATCGGTTTTTTCAGTATACCGATGCGAATTAGGCCCACAACTAAGTCCCAGTGTGTTTATTATTACTATTAATGACTTTGTCCCTTCATTAAATATACTCATAGCTACGTATGCAGCAATTTGAACAATGGTAAAACTAGTATTGATAGTTTTTGGGCATCTTTTCCACACTAGTTGGTTGAAGCTCTCATTATTATTTTGATTAAATCCACCTACACATCTTGAAAGTAAATTTTCATTACTAAGATCTTCATAAATAGGCTTGATTGCTTTTAAAACTTCAGGAGGTAAGGGAGAATTATGCCGCTAGCTAATTGTTCTCGGAAATATTAGACCGCTCGAGAGCTTTTTATTCTTCGCTAAATAACTCGAAAGATATTTGTCGGATTCACTTCAAACTTTCAGAGAATATTTTTAAGATACTATACTTTAAGAAAATGGAAAAAAAAAAAAAAAAAAAAAAAAAAAATCAATTTTTTGAAAATTCTGACTACCCCTAACCCCTTAAAGAGTCTTCAATCTGTCGCAAAACAATAAGTAGGTATAAGAATGCATTCAAATTAGGGCCGGCCGAAAATGCACTTTTACACCGAAATCAATATCAGCTTAGTGCAGAAAAGTTGTCCCTTAGGTTTAGGAATGGACGCGAGACTGAAAATTGGCGTCTCGCAAAACAGCCTAAAAACTTTGTCTCGTCTCGCAAAATTCCTATATCGTAATGTTAAAAATATTTGTCTCGTCTCGCAAAAAAGCTGTAAATCTCTGTCTCGCCTCGCATCCATCCCTACTTGGGTTGGTTAATAACCGTGTAATTTTTTTTTTTTTTTTTTTTTTTTTTTAAATCGGACATCTTCAGATGGCACCGGCACCTTTAGAATCAAGTACTCTGACCAAAACAGATTTTTTTTCTCGAAAATAAAAGTTTACCGGAATTTGTTAATCGTTAGCTGCCGTAATGTAAAGTTGCTCCTTAGCTTTAGAGTGTATCATGTAAAGAACGTTTCTGCGTTCGGCTGATATCGATTTTGAAACTTCGCAAAAATTGAGCTTTCGTGGGAGGGGGGGGGGGCTGTCTATTTTGGCCCGAATTCCCGCCTAGTGGCGTAAACAGGATTTTTTTCGGGGGGTGGGGGGCACGGTGTAGGAGGATATTCGTGCAAAGCTTGCGTAAAGTAAATATTTTATATAGAACAACACACAAAAAAAAAATTGTTAGACCAAAATAAAATAAAACACTTAGCCAAAAACATACGTACATTGCGCGTACAGACCGCGCACAATAGTGCATTTTTTGACGAATGAAGGTTAAAATACTTGTTTCTGCTATGATCTTTGCCTGACTAAATTTTCAATCCCAGATTGCTCACATGAAAAAGTCAAACAGAAGGAATTTGTCGTGTTTCAAGAATTCGCCTTAAAAAACAAGAAATAGGCCATTCGTTCAACAATATGTTTAAAACTAATTGAACACCTTTTAAAATGAAATATTTGATGATCAAAGAACAAACCCACTTTTATTTAAAAAAAAACCTTTTCAGTCTGAAAATTTCGGGGTGAGGGGGGCTCGAGCCCCCTAGGCCTACCTCCTGCGTATGCCACTGCCGCCAGCACATGAAGATATTGCCCGATTTAAAATAAATAAATACATGGTTATTAACTAAACCAAAGGACTTTTCCGCACTACGCTCTCATCGATTTCGAAATTCGGTGCTAAAGTGTATTTTCAGCCGACTTTTCGACCCACACCAAACCAGAACAAAAACTTATGGTGAAATAATTGAAACTGTAAAATAGCACTCATAATATAGCGTGTTATGAATGTTGTTTGTGTAAAAGAGCATTTTCTCAGAAAAGTTATCTTGAAGTTACTTCTTACTTGTGATAAAAATAACAGTATGTGGCTGTGTCCAGTGAGGGGACCCTAGCCCTCCTTGCTGTACTTCAATGTTCCACGTGTTCAACTTGAATTTTTGAACAGTTCATGGACTAAAAAGTTCAATGTCTTTTGAGAATTCAGCCTGGACCAGTCCTTGGGTTGTGTCGTGGACACACGGTCGTGTGTTTTACGTGAATACGTGTAACGTAACGAGTAATATTTTCTATAAGTTTCATCGGGTTCATGAAAGAAATCAAGTAAACAAATAATGACTGTGTTCTAACATTGTTTATGATACGTCTGTGATGCGTAAAGTACGAAACAAATGGCATACAGGATAATCGAGATTTCGTGTAAACTTTAAATCAATCAATATTGTATTACCTAGCATTGTTGAAGTTTCGATGCAAAACAAACGCGTTGAGCACGAAGTCGGGCAATGAGCAGTCCTGAGAAACATAAACGTCTCCGACCTTTATGTGATTGATGTTGCGAGATCTGCCTAGTAGTCTAGTACAATCTCAACGGTGTTTTTAGAATACTTTAATAGCGATCGTAATATACAAAGCTTAATTCATTCTTTTACGTTCCCATCACCGCTTCACTCTATTATGTTGTGTTTTGCGGGTATTACTGAATTGCACTTGAGAGGCCCTTTCCAACTGTAAATATTCTCTATATTTTTATTTGGGTTTTCGATGAGTATACGCTGACATTGCATTATTTATTTTAATTTTTTATATTCACTATATTTCACACTGATGTTTCATATACGCATTTGATAGATTTTGAAGAGAGCTGCGTTATAGCTTCTACATGTCAAAAAATATACTGAACGGACATTATGTAACAAAGCGAAACGACTTCAAAATGGCGGCACTTCCCCTTCCACCGCAAGCGATGCTTCACAGTCCTTAGTCAACGTAACGAATTCTTTGATCCTTTGGATATCGAGTGGTGTATTTACAATTTGGATGTAGATGATAGCTGTAACATCCTACTGTATATAGATTTTGCTGTCAGCAGTTTTCTGAATCCACTATGGAGGCTAATTTAAAGACTTAATCACGTCAAAAAGCGAAAAGGTGATGATACCCAAGCATGGTGGTGATAGCAAGTAGGAAACACCCAACAGTGTAGACCTTCATGCATTTAATAAAAAGAATAATAGCGATCTAAAATTATTATGTTATAACAAACACTCTATAAATAGTACCTCATAGGATTGGTTTTAAGTTCCTTCCATTTGAATTTATACAAAAATTTATTAAAATCTTTCCACACCTTCGATATTTTGGTACACCACAAAGTACGATATTTTTAAATACTTTTAGTATTTAATCATTAATAGTATTTTAAACAGAAACAGAAACTCAATAGGAAAAGAGAATCAATTGATCAAAAGTTATTATTTGTAACTACAAAGATCTAAACAACCTGAAACCGAAACTAATTACCACCATAAGGTAGGGCACATGGCGGATCAAATACCGTCAGTGACGTCACGTCCACACAAAAAATAAGTCCACTTGATTGGTAGATGCCTTAAGAATCTACTGTGCGTCACTCCCACAACCTGAATTGTTCAAGTGGAGATCTGATATCAGGGGGGCATTCAAACAGAGCTTAAATTTTACAGATTTGAGAGTTTATTTGGTATTGTTTGCCTGCCTCCTTGGACTTTCTGCATCATAATCTTATGCTGATGTTATGGCGGATCGATTACCGCCAGTGACGTCACGTGAAAATAGTATGGGCCGTCGGTAATAAACCAATGGAATGCAGTTTCTATATGAGTTTTTTCAATGGTGTTTGAACCGCTCTACTTGAATGATTCAAATATCGAGATATAGCGTCAGGTCAGAGTTTAGACAGTGATGTCTGTTTATTGTCATTGCTTGTTATAGTTATGTTTTTCGTGTTTAATGATCGAAAATCAGTTCTTTGGCCAATGGTGAAGTTAATTTAGTTGATAATTTTTTTTCTAATAATTTATGTTCTTCGGCTTTAACAATTGGAACTTTTGTATGTTATAAAGGACTATAAATTTAAAGCCGTTAATATATATTCATATTAATTCTAATAATTGTAAATCTATTTTATTAGATAACGACATTTTGGAGCACCTAGAGGTAATCTGAAATAATATTGTTCAGTAATTTATCATTATAATTATTAGCTGCCGTCGTAAAACGAGCAAAATTAAATCAGCGGTTGATTTTTACTTTCCGAGCATATACGATGTAAGGAAAGTATTGTAATCGTGAAAAAATTTGACTTCGATATTTTGGTGTATTGACACGTTTTGAGGTCTTTTGAATTCATTTATGCTATTTTTGTGTGTGTATGTATGTGATTTAACATGATAGCTCCTAAGCGAGGAATTCGATTGAGCTCAAATTGGGTATATATGTTATAAACCACCGTCGCAAGACTGGTATTGATTTTGGCTGTATAGTTTTCTACAGGGCTACGACAAAGATTTGTTTTACATTATGGCCTATGGGGGAAATTCTTGAAATTGAGCTAGTGTTTAAACAGTACATTCGATAGAGCTCAAATTGAAAAAACTAAGAATTTTTGCTGAATTATTCAGTGATTAAATGATTGTAATTGTAAGTGTTCGGAAAGTCAAGTGGAGTCTCTCCAGATTTTTTAAAATAGGAAAAGTCGCATGGGGTACCGAGTTACCCCATGCTTTGAATATCAACAATAACGGGGGAGTGTATATCTGAAAACATTCATTCTTTCTGTATCCTCCTACTTGATACTCCCTTTGAGATGTCTAAAATTATTCTGATTCGTCTTTCTTTCTCTGCGTCATGCAATTATTTCTTGGAATCCGAGGTGACAGTGCCCCTTGCAACCATTATTACTTCAAAATGTTTTATTACGCAGAGAAGCCTAGCTTCATTCTTTGGAGTGTTTTCTTAGTTTTTCTGGTTGATTATGTATCAAAAAATGGTGTACAAATGTTATTGTTATTATTCTTTATACCATAATTTTGTAATAAAACTATTTGGGATAACTAAGTTACCCCATCTACGTCACTAACATTAGTGACGTAGTCACGTGTCTTTTCTGACAAATAAAAAAAAATAGATAAAATCTCTTGTGTAAAGAAATAGTTTTTTAATTAGTTATTGCAAACTTTGTTTATAATTATATGACTTTTAAAAAAAATTATAGCATGCTTTTTAAATTAAACTATCCCGTGCACTGTGGCTTGGTGGCAGGCAAGCCCCAGCAACTATCGCCAACTAATTTGCATGATCAACAAAGCAAACTCGGCTAGCCTTTAGTATCGCCCACCCAAATTTGTTGCTAAAACACATTGCCAAGCCCGGTGATAAATTGCCAACCATGGCAACCCAAACCGTTTTATGAGTTCACCTTTATGCCGCCATGTCCAACTAAGAGAGATCTATCGGCCAATCAGGGAGCGTCGATTACAGTATCTTGTTTGGTATGTTCGGGAGGTAAATCATTTACTCTTCAAAAATTGGTGTAGGTAGCAGCCATAATTTTTTAACTCCATGTATATTAATATGAAGTTAATCAGAAGAAACTACGAGTTCGCATTTGCCATATCGGATTCTTTCTGCAAATGTATTTTAGTGGTAGCTGGGCTCGCAGGGATCACTCTAGAAATGAAAAAGGGCAGGGTGCACATTACAGAAAAAGGGCAATGTTTGGGAAAAGGGCATATCATATCACACAAAAAGGGCAACTTTTCTAATTATTGTCTACAAACACATAAGGGTAGCTTTTATAAACATACTTTTATGTCCGAAAATGTGTTTTCTTAATAGCAATTTTTTAAGCAAATGATTAAACAAATTTTGAAACCAAATTTTTTTATTCAATGAAATCTACACTTTTACAAAAATTGTGTAAGGCGGCCATTATGCTTTATTTCAACAAAAAAAAAAAAAAAAAAAAAAAAAAGCATTAAAAATAAATAAATTTTGTAATCGTAAAATAACGGGAATCTGGTTTTGCCGACAAATTTTTAATAATTACGCCAATTTTCAAACCCGAAAATGACAGAAAACATTCCATTTTAGATTCAAATTTTATCGTATTCAGCGTCAGTGCAACTTTTCTCTCTGCATATATGCTAGTCTGCAACTAGTGGAGGGGAAACGGGACACTTGCCCAGGCATAGTGCTGTTATGCCAAAATTGAAATGGAAAGAACGGAGCACCAAAACAAAGGTTTGTCCCGGGCGACTTGACCTCTAGCAGGGGTCAGTCCAGGTTTCTTTCCCAGGGTCCTATTTTTGTGAAATTTTACCTAATTTTGTGAATTTTTTCTATTTCTGTGAATCTTTCCTTATTTTGTGAACTTCTTCCAATTTTCTATTTCATTTTTGAGCAAGAAAGCAATCACGAAATAGAATTGAATATTTTTTTAAAAATTAAAAATAAAATGGGTATAGTTAGTTCCCTTAAAAAAAGTTGGCCAAAACTGAATAATTCCTGTTCACCGAACATCCGGGATAGTCATAACCTGGAACAATATTTAAAAAAAAAAAAAAAAAAAAAATTGATTAAAATTAAAAATATAAAGCTTTAAATCTTTTAAGTGATTAAAAAATAGATTTTATAATAAACGTAGGCCATGGTAGTTTTGATTTTAAATTGCAGGTACTCAACACTTTTATTTATACCCCAAATTCAAACTTTAGTAATTTTTAGATATTACAATGTCTGTCAGTTTCGACTGGAAATACTCTAATACTAAAGATGTGAAAAATGCAATTTTTAAATCTAGTTAAATTTCAACAATTGAAGGGAAATCAAAAATAAGTTGCAGATAATTATAGATAGGAGAAATTAGCTAACATTATATTTTTAAAAATTAATTTCAACTTGTACCATTAAAGAAAAATTACTTGTCAGTGTACACAGAATATCCCAAAAACACTGGCCTGGGGTTTTATTCCTTAAATATTTTACAGTAAATCACAAATTTATGTTAAAAAAGAAGGGGGGGGGGTACAGAATTTTACAGTAAGGATTATAATTTTTGGAAGATTAAATCTAAATAAATACAAATGTACATTTTTATATGGTCTCCAAACAGAAAATTTTTAGTCTGTAAGATGTGCCCATACATTAATTAAGTTTAAAAAATTTAATTAAGTTATAAATTTTCAGTCTTCTATCATTTTTTGCTTGCTACGGCTCTGCCTATGCCGATAGTATTTCTCTGTAGTGTACCCCTATGACCGCTCTTTAAAAAGACATTAAATCCCAATAAAATCACTCCTATGCTTTGTTGTTCACTCCCAAGAATGAAGAAATGCAGTATTACACTATTTCTACCCCCCCCTTTTTTTTTCCACTCTTGAGCAATGATTGACCTATATTTATCCCATTTCACATTCCACACTGTGAATTCTCGACCGATTAAACAGGGCGCGGCACCCGGCAACCCTTTAACGTCTGGCAGCCCTTTTTCTCCCCCTATGGTTTGGTATGTCGGTCCGTTTTTCCATTCTTATTTGCCAAAACTTTTTCTCCTTCCTTAACATACAGTTTTCCTTATACAGGAGACAATACAATGAAGTCAAAATCGACGTTTAAACGACCCTTTGCAAAACAGGAGGTATAACTGTTCCTTCACAAAATTCCAATCAGCCTTTTTTAAAAAAAAATACACCCAGATAAAATGTCCTTTTATAAATAATTATATTTTCTGTTTTCTTTCATTTGCGTGATCTGAAAGATGCCCCTGGAATGTTTGTTTTTCAGCAATGTAAAAGGGCCATCTGGCACATTACGCTTTCAGTTGGGGGAAAAAGAAGGGAGTTCAAAATGATTTCCCGTAAGGATGTTATGTTTGATAAGTATGCAGTTGTGAATTAGTAAACAATAAGCTTAGACTTAGCCACATAAATCACGGCAGCTTCCGTTGTTTTGAAATGGATGTTATGCACTCTTGCAAGTTGTTCTTAATGATTGCTTTTAGTGTAATCATTGCATGGTCTTTCTACTTCAGATTATTGGTCATCAATTTGGCCCCGATGCCTACCCGAAATTTGATATTTTCAAGTAGTATTTCCTGACTGCTGCGCACCCTGTCAATGAATCAATTTTTTCCTATTCTTTTTAGTACACCGACGGGGAGGAGTGTGTGTAGGGGGGGGGGTCACCCCACACTTCCAGAATTGCCCTTGTGTTGCCCAGAATTGCCCTTGTCTTGAACTTTCCGTGCAGCCAGCCTGAAGTTTGGATGAATGTGTTTTGAAAATCTGAAAAAATAAACAATAACCAAGTGGCGTTTATTAATTACTTACAGCATTTATAAAACACGGTAAAGCGCCATTTACAGTAGGAAATAATTTATTGTTATGACTACTCTTCTGGATGACAGATTGTTTCTCTAATGAGATATTTTATGACCTGAAGCTACAGCGAACGGTTTTAACCCTCTGAGGTCGGGATGGAGAAGAGCGGCGATTGAGCAGATGCCCCCCCCCCCCTCCTCCCCCACACATCATTGATAAGAGATAAACAAAGCAACTTCCTTGTTGTTGTTGTTGTTGGAGAGAGGCTTTTTTGGGGTCTGTCCGGGACCACGTGGACCCGGTCTAGCCGAGCGCCAGCAATGGTAACAAGAATCAAAGAAAAGGGGAAACAAGGAGGGGTGGAGAAAAGGAGAGCGGCATTTTGATTGGGGGGGGGGAGCGGAGTTTTATCAAGGAAAAGTACAAGGAGGGCGGAATTTTATCAAGAAAAAGGGCAAGGAGGGCGGCATTTTACCGGGAAAAGGGCACCAGGGCGGGCCACCCCCCTGAAACGCTCTAGAGTGATCCCTGGGGCTCGTATCGGACGGCGGTGTGGGAAAATGTTATGATAATACTCGATATCAATATTGATGAACGCGCGAGATCCTTTTAAATAAGGCAGTGTAAAAGTTATTTGGATTAGTTAATATTCGTTAATTAAATATAATATTTACCACGGGAGAGTACAGGTTTACGGACCGGACGCCATCTTGGATTTTATTTGCCACGGCACAATGCAGCGCCACAATAACGGCTGGTTAAGTGCAGCAGTTCGTGGCTGAAAACAATACATGGATTGACTGCAAATAATTAATGCAATTTCATGAAAAAACGAAACTGCTATTACTGCGAAAGATTTATTTATTTTTTTGTGTGTGTGCGTGGGGGGGGGGGGGGGGGGGAATGACACTAGCAAAACGTCTGGATTTTGAGAAAATCTAAATTTCAGACTTCCGGCCTAAATTACGATAATTCAAATAAAAATATTATTTGAATAAAAATGTTATTTGATGATTTAAACTTAATAAGATTTATCTTTTTAAAATAAACTCCTTCATGAGATAATGTAAATAAAAAAACTTAAATTGGATTAGTTATTTGAAAATATAAAAAAAAACCTTTTTGTTATACCTTTTTATATGTTTTAAGTAATTTAATTAAAAATAATTTTTAGTAAGATAAAAGAGCTATGTAAAATAAATCCTTCTTGATGACATTAAAAGCTTTCATAGACCCTCTCCCAACTTCAGTTCAACCCACTGAGAATACAAATACATATTTCTACAATTTTAAAATGTACTACCTGTTTGCTTACAGTGGTGGTTGATTAGGCGACATTTTGAAGCTAGTACACGTATACTGCATAAGTTTATCTACCATAGGCAATTTAGTTATATAGCAACAATTTATAAAATACTTCTAAACTAAAACTAAAACCATGTTCTTGTAAAATGTATCATAATACTTTATTCTGGATTCATAGGTGGAAAGCTATAAAAATTGATTTTATTTTTATTTACTATTTATTACTATCTTAATTTTAATAGTCCTGATCTTCTTAATTATTACTGTACATAATCATTAAGCCTACCTGTTTATAGTTTATGCATATAAACAAAGCAAAGGTTTTCAACTGCACCCGTCACACTGCACCTGAACGAGACAGTTTGGCCACCAGGAAAAAAAAGTTAGGTGCCATTGACGCCTAGATTTTTGCTCCCAATTTCTCACCCTGGTAGGTAGTATCTTGAGTGCAGGCCAGAAACATAACATGCAACCAAAACCAACATGCTTTCTTTCATTTAGTTTTACATTCACACCATATTTCTAAGAAAAACACACACTTTCTTTTCACACAACATATTTCATTCCTTTCCACATTCATAACACTTTTATATAAATGTTGTTCAAAAACTTTTATTCAAACTTTTATTCATTGTTCAAAAACTTTTATATAAATGTAGGACTGTAGAACAATAAAAATGCTGAACTATAGATCCATATACAGTGAAACAAATAAAGAAAAGCAGCTACGTCAAATTTTCCATTTTATTCTGTCTTTAATGACCTTTAATGAACTTTTATTTATGACTAAGATGTTCTTTTTCAAAATAAGTCCTTCAAATAAGCAGAAGAAAAGCCTAACACAGGTACATTAAATAATCTTCACAACAAATATTTTCAGTTTTTCACCAAATTCATTCTAGCTACAAATCACAAACAACACAACTTATAATAAAGCAAATTCATTAGAGTTCTGCACAATTTATTCGCATTTAATATACAAATAATGATACATTTCACTTCTTAAAGCACAAAAAATGTTCCACGATTCAAATTCAAAAACAGCAACCACAAACTTCAGCAACTGTCTGTGAACATGTGCACCTGTCTCATATTCCGTTACGTGTCGGGATTGTGTTAGTCTTATACGGTGGCAACAGAAACTATCATCATATAGGTTGGCAACTCAATGAAGCTTGCCGTCCTGCCCCCTCTAGTCGAATTATTCCCACTTTAACTCACTATGCCTGCCCACCCTCACAAACATCAACACATCCATCACTAACATGCTTTCTTTTATTTAGCTTCATATTAACACCACATGTATAACATACACACACACTTCCTATCATACACCAGTCAATAACACTTTTCCTTCCATAAGATGAAAAATTTCAAATCCAAAACATCCATTGTAGCAATGAAACTCCCTGAATCAGCTGATAAAGAGTCTGCAAAACAAAATCAATTTTTGAAAGACCTCAGAACACTGAACAAAATGACATAATTTTCAACTCTCTGGGTTTAAAAACTAGAGTTACATCCCCTACATTATTACAGTGATATAAGATTACAGTGCAATGCAAAATTTCTGACATTTTCCAAATTTCAAAAATGTATATAACTCATAGATGAATCGTTCAAAATATCTGGAAATTTGGATGTTTCATCTAATATAGCAGTATCTATATACATAAAACAAAGTCGGGTTTGTTCCAACACTTATAACTCAAGAACGGCTGGACCAATTTTAATGATATCGGATTCGTTGGATTCCTCTTCGCCCCGAATAGCAGAATAACTATTAAAATTTTCGAAATTCCAATTAGAATTTTTTTCTATTTTATGCTCAATTTTTAAAATTTTTCCTCACCTAATTCGTAATAACTGCCGTAATTACATTTGTAGCAAAACGGCATTTACATCATCGGATAGAGGAGAAAAATTTCTTTTAAAAACAGTTCTTTCTGAATATGTAGCATAATTTGTAGATTTTTAGGAATTTTTTTTACTAAAAATGAGTTTGGTGTATCTTTTACGGCAGTTAAACCTTGACGTCATAAATTAAAAAATGTGTGAAATTTGTATACTCTGCAACGCTAACATCCTATTCGCAATCAAGGCGATTCTAAATAGCTGTTAGAGATTTCACAGCTTGATGTTTTACACGAGACAGAACCATGGAGGATTTACAAAGTATCGCTATATTGGATACATGGAAATTAAAAGTGGTACAGCTTGGATATTAAATAGTTCTAACATTTTTTAAATAGTTAAAAATTAGTGTGGCAAATGAAAATAAACATTTATGCTATACTAGGTGATCCAGCGAATTTTTTACTGCCTAGCAGTCCATGAATATAGTGATAACTTTTAGCCAAACTTAAGTTATGATTTTAATTAACGTAATAAAATGAATACATTTCAGGGTTGGAAACACCACATTCAAAAATGCAGGAGGCTACTATATTGAAACCCGTTCCCAATTTTTTTTTTTACAATTTTTCGCAATTTTCAGGGTAGAAAGCTACTCAAATGTGCGATTTCAACACATTCGTGAAAAGTTAGATTTATTTATTTATTACTTTCAATAATTCAAGTAATACTGACATCATTTTGATGTCACGAGTGTAAAAATGCATTTAAAAATCCTAATGAGGTTAATAAGTTTTGACAAAAAATTACACGACGAGCGAAATAATAAACTTCCATCCAGATTATCAGATGCTGTAGAAAATAAAATGACGTGTTATTTTCTTTTTCTTCTTTCACTAATTCATGTTAGATATCACAACTGAGAATGCGATAACCTCATTTTTAAACTCATGATGTCATTTTGACGTTATGAGTTTAAAAATGAGTTGGAAATCTAATTACATTAAAAGGCTTTGATGCAAAAATTTACTATTATAAAAATTCAAAGTATTTTGTTTAATGCGCGTGTTACCCTGAGCGATTTTTGAGCTCTGTGATTTTTCAGCAACCACAATAACGAAAGGGAACTTGCATTTTCTTAAATCGTGTGAAATTCAAATTTCGGCACAAGATGCAAAATACTAATTAACATGATGCATAGTATTCGCTATCGATTTGACGACGGTCGTTGTAGGCATTTCCAAAAATCGTGCAAGATGTCGTCAAATTTGCACGACTTTTGGCGGTATATTATCTATATTAGATATACTTTATTTTGGTTAAATTTTAGCAACTTAACAAGCTCTTGCACAAAAGTTACATCATTACCAAAATAGCTCCGGAAAATATTTGAAATACCGATTAGCTAGGAATAACCCCAATATCTCTCAAATTACCTTTAATAAAGTTCTGTTGCAAGCCAGAGTTTTTCAACGTCATATGTTTCAATATTACACCGTTTGAAAACTACTGCGCAAAATGACTACCCTAAATTCGACTACCCTGGTCAGAACGTAACGTCATAGATTAAAAGTTGTCTGAAATTCGCAAACTCTGCAACACAATTTAACGCCCTATTCGCAATTTGAGCAATTCCAAATAGTTCCTCAAGATTACACAGTTTGATGTTTTCACGAGTCTGAACCATGGTGGATTTAAATAATATTTGAATTGGTACAGCTTGGATGTTTTCCACTACTGCGAGATGAAATATTTTGCTCTGCTAAATACGCCAATCAGACAAGAATTATGCTTAAAAATATATGGAGATCTGTTTTAATGACAATGCATAAATTCCACAGAATCACCAAAAAGTAGAAAGACATCATTGATTTAAAATATCTAATCTGTTTCTTTAAATTGAGCATTAAACACGGAGAAACGAAGATAGATAATATTAATATAAATAATAGATAGTATTCTCATTTTTATCTCTGTTAGTAATAGTAGATTTGTTTGGATTATATGGATCAAAGCACAGGTATACCACATTAATAACTATTTCATGAAATTAAAAGTGTTATATTCATTATTTTTGGACGATCGTCTTACAGCTAACTAAACCATAATCCTACGTTCCGCTATATCCCGCGGTAGTTTCAACAAAAGGACTACTTGAACTTTTTGACATTTTGTTTTCGGATAGATAGTTATGATTATATTTTAGTAAAATATTCATTTCCTGCCGTGCGAAGAACGGGCACGCAGCTAGTACTACATATAAACAAAATACCATTGTAAAAAAAACAGAAAAATACAAAAGCACTCTACTGATGGGACTCAAACTTTGCACCTATCTGTTACTGGGCAAGTACTTATCCACGATGCCACAAATATCAGACTAAAATACAAAGTATGTATAGTTGGCATCGTTTTATTGAAATTTGCAGCAGTATTTTTCTTGTTAAAAATAGGATATTCTTTCTGTTTTATTTTGCTCCTTACATTATTTGGTGTAATAACCAAATGTTAAAGTACCATGTGACCAAAAAGTTCATAAAAACTTTAAAATTTCATAAAAAAAGAACAAATAATGATAGAAGTTTGCTGTTTGCACTGCAGCAATAGGTTTAGTGGGTGATGGGTTTTTTTTAATGAGAAGAAAGGTTGTAGTTCCAAATGATACCGATAGGTGGCGATGACATGCACAATAGGAAGAGAGCTTCCATTTAAAAAAAAATCTGAAATCTCTTTAATCTTATCGATGCAAACTGCAATTTTGTATCGTTATTCGTTCTTTTTTAGTGAACTCTTTACCTTTGATGCACCCAGGATGCAATAAAAGTTCCTGAAAACCTTAAAAATTCATTAAAAAAGAACGATTAACAATACAAAAATTCAGTTTGCATGGATAAGAGAGATTTTGGATTTTTTTTTTTTTTTAAATGAAAGCTTGCTTCCCATTGTGCATGTCATCGCCACCTATCGGTAGGATTTGGAACTACAACTTTTCTTGTCATTAAAAAAAATTCCACCATTCTCTAAACCTATCGGTGCAAAATGCAATTTTCTATCATTATTTGTTCTTTTTAAACGAATTTTTAAAGTTTTTACAAAGTTTTTGATCACCCGGTATTATCCGATGGAATGTGAGCAAAAATTATGGATTGCTATATTTTAATTTTATTATTGATTATTATGCTTTTTTGATATATTAAAATCATTTTATTGTAATCTGTTGTAGCAGGGTTTAACCCTTTAACGCGCGGTGTCCTCGCTGTGAGGACACCAAACTCTTGACGTTTTGACTGTTGCCAGTCACGAAGAATGGATTTGATTTCTATAAAAATAGTTGTGGGTGACATAGCTCCACTAGTTGTGGGTGACATAGCTTTAGCTATTTTATTTACTGCAGATATTTAACAATGCAAAAATAAAGAGGCTAAAAATTGGTACATTTTAAGATCATAAATTCATTCATCAATGCTATTCAGTTTTGATTTCTGTCCAGCTGAATAGCAGACTATTTGGTTGAAAAATATTTCTGTAGCCAGAAGGTGACGAGTCTCTGTAGGATAACGGAGCCACTTTATGCAAGGAATTTTTATAAGAGAAATAAGCCATTTTCAAAGGTTTTCTACAAGAGTTGTCAGTTTTTACTCCTTTAACACGCAGTGTCCTCGCCGTGAGGACACCAAACTCTTGACGTTTTGACTGTTGCCAGTCACGAAGAATAGATTTGATTTCTATAAAAATAGTTGCGGGTGACATAGTTCCACGAGAATCCTTCACTTTTTAGCACGCCATTTCCCATAAAAAAATTGTCACGATTATGTTTAACAGCACTGACATCTGCTGAAAAATGGAAAAACACGAGAACAGCTGGATAGATGGCCCAATGCTGAAAAAAGGGCAGCCATTGCCATCGCTCGACTTAACTACCAGCAAGATGGCGGACAATCGAAACGCTCATCGCGTGCCACAGATCTAGAGATCAGCATTGGGAAAGGGCTAAGCTGACTTCAAAAATTCTTTTACAAAAAAGCTTTGGTAGAATGCAACAGGATAATTTGATTTTTCTCTCCAAGAGATCATGGCTATCGGTAGCATAGGGCATGGAGGGGCACTTGCCCCCCTTGAATTTTTATGTATACCTTTTGCCCTTTGCTTTTTTATTCTTTTCAGCATGCTAACCGTATGTTGAAATAATCTTTGTCTCCTTCCAGGAAAATATTCTGCTTACACCTATACAAGACCAGGGTACGAATTGAGGGGGGGGGATGCCCAGGGATTGTCCCTGGCTGAAGAATGTAATATCCCTGGCTAGAGAAATATTAATGGATCCCTGCCAGGGATACTATTTATCCCCTGCTGGAGAAATGTTAAAATTAGTCTCTGTCCTTACAAAATTCAACAGTACCTAACGATTTTAAGTATTAAAAATAGAAATTCTTTTATTTACTAGACAAAGGAGCAAGTTACAAACATCCCTTTGAAATCGATATATACATGCCTGATGCCACTTCTCATTCTGCAACAAATTAAGACTGCGAAATGAATGAACAAGCGCTGTTCCGCCGCGATCTGAATTTGAGGGTAGATGTAGAATCGACATAGGCAGGAATATATGTGCACAGAAAATCGGGGGTCGACTTTTGTTTGAATTAAGTCCCATCCCAGACACGTTTGCATTTGTCATATAATACTTAATATATTATGCGAGTGGAGCATTTTATGCCTTCCCTCCTTTTTTTTTTCTTTTCAAATGTCCCCTCCAGAAAAATGTTTTCTTTCAAATGTTCCCCCCTGGAGAAAATGTTCAATTCGCACCCTGTGCAAGACATGGTGTCTGCTCTCCTTTCTCTTATTATTTTTACATTACCCTTGAAAATCCTAGATGTACATGCTATATATTTGAATTCAATGCTGGAAATCAAAGATTATCCTCACACTTGTTTTAAAACCTTTCCGTAATGGGAAGTGTTTACTTTATTCCCCTTCCTCTTCACTTCAGTTTCAAATTTTCTCCAAAAGCTTCTAAAAAAAGGCGAAAACCATTCTTTTCATTTTAGCATTGACTAGTCTTTTCATAGTATACAAAAAATGTGACCTTGTACTGTAGGAATGATACATTTCTACTTAATTAAGTGTTGTTATCTGTTTTCCTTTCATTTTGCACAAACTCACCAAGTTGGGCATTTTATTAGTTGTTATTGTAATTGTAATAATTTTGCATTTTAACGTTCTAGCTTAAATGAAATATTGTTCTTAAAAACCAGATACATTTTAAATCTGTTTACAGATTTTATTAGAATGCCCACATTTTATAAAAAATAAAACAATATTTAACAACACACAAAAAAAAAACCACTATTCTTTTTACTTCACAGTTATAGTGATGTTACGTTGTTGTGGAAATAACAATTAAAATTCAGTTTAAAGAATAAGTATTTAATTTTAGTAGTGAACTAAGTCACCAGACTATTGATTGATTTAAATCTACTAATAAGTCTCTTTGTACTCATTTAGTTTCTTTTTGTATTTACATAGGTAATTATGGTCCAGATATGAATATTTGCTTTAATATTTTTTATTTATTATTTCATTCTGTTCTTAGGTGCGGTATTACTCCCACACAAGAGTGGCATCTCACCCCTAAGATTTTGAACCTTCGAAGGAAGTAAGTCAATATTTAGATTATTTCCATTACTTGCATTTATGCAGATTGAATTCCTGTGCAGTAAATTCAAAATGAAACAAAGTATGCAGTTAGATGAAACACTTATTCTACACTGTCTACCAATAAGTATTTGGAACCCATGCAAATGACGATATCTGCGGTCCTGAGGTACGTCACGGCCTCTGCCGGTATATATCGTGTAGGAAACAGCATCGGCATTAGTCGCATGCAAGATGCCACGCAGTTCGGAGCTCTCTCATTTCGAGAAAGGTATAATTATCGGGTATCACAAATGTGGCCGATCCTTAAGGGCCATATCTAGCGATCTGAATTACCCAAAATCGACAGTGGCCTATGTGATTAAGAAGTGGAAGGTGAGCGGTGATTGTCGGAATGTGCCCCGAGTCGGCAGACCAACGAAACTGGGAGATAGAGATCGACGAGTGCTGTCCAGAGAAACTCGGAAGAACCGCACCCAACCGATGACCCTCATCCGCGAGGAGTTTCAACAGGCATCCGGGAGTATTGTTTCAATGAATACTATCTGTAAGGAAGCACATCTGCTTGGTTTTCATGGTTGTGCTGCTGCCCATAAGCCTTTGATCACTAAGTCCAACCGCGCTGCTTGGTTAATGTGGTGCAAAGCACATCAAAATTGGACCGTAGATCAGTGGGAATGGATTCTTTGGAGCGACGAATCAAGGTTCACCCTTTACGCTTCAGATGGTAGTGTCTGGGTCTGGCGTCTGCCTGGACAACGTCTCCTGCTTGAATGCATTGTGCAAACATTCAAGTTCGGCAGAGATAGAATTATGGTCTGGGGGTGTTTCTCCTGGTATGGACTGGGACCCTTAGTCCCCATTCATGGTAAGCTCAACACCGATGCCTACTGCACTGTTTTGGATGACAATGTGCTTCCTACATTGTGGCAGTTTTACGGGTTGGACCCCTGTTACTTTCAGGACGACAATGCCAGTTGTCATGTTTCGAGGTTAACCAAGGCTTGGTATGGTGCCAATGGTTCATCGAATGGACTGGCCTGCCCAGAGCCCAGACCTTAACCCTATCAAGAGCCTCTGGGTCAAGTTGGATTGCTGAATTGAGGGGTGCACTACCCGTCCAAAATCGGTGAAGGAACTTCTATGTCTACTTCAAGCCGAGTGGAAGACAATACCACCAGCGGTAATACAAAGACTTGTGGAAAGTTTGCCCCGGAGGGTTCACGCTGTAGTTGCCTCTCGTGGAGGCTCTACCAAATATTGATTTTGAATATAGTTTTTCTTTTCTATCACAGGTGTCCAAATACTTATTGACAGTGTATGTCTGTTTTTAATTATATATTTGGATTAATTTGGGAGAAAAAATAAAATTGTTGATTCCATGTTAAATTGCTAAGAAAAGCTTTAGCATAAGCTGTGTTTCCCCCCTCCCCCCTCTTTCAATATTGCTTTATTTTTTTACTATTAAATATCAGATCTGTCAAAATAGCATTTATTAATTATTTATCCATAAAATATATTTTATCTATATCATAGCTCCACGGACTATTTTGAAAGCTAGTAACAGCAATTTTAGGCCTGCTCTTGAGTGTACAGTTTCATAGTTTCTCACAATTCTCAGTGCTACCGTTGAAAAAACGCCACTCCTTGTTCTACACCCTCTTTTTACAGCAAGCTAAAAAAACTGATGACATACTACCCCACAGATTTAACTAGCCCATACGTTCGAAGCGGCTTATTTGTGCTTCGAACTCTAAAATATAATCAACGGTTGGGATTATATCTGCTGATATAATCATGACCATTAAAATTTGCTCAGAGGGATTTTATTTTATGTATGCATGTTATGTTTAAAGTTCTGTATACAGTGGAACCTGTCTGAGCGGCCACCTCACCATACCGAGAATATTTGGCTGCTCTGAAGGGTTTTATTCACTGTTATAAGATAATTGATATAAAGCGTAATGTAAACTTGTCTGACACATATTCCTTATTTAAAATGAAATTTAAAACCTTGTCTAACGAGAAAAATAGTACTTTGATTTTTTGCTTTCATACATTTTTTGAAAAAAGGATAGAATTTGTGTCGGTTTTAAGTTTTTACTTTTCTCTGAACCAACCGTTTTTTCAAGTTCATTTTTTACTTTAAAAAGCAGATCTCTAACCGATTCATTTGTAACTGCTTCAGAATTTTAGATAATTTCATCGGTTTTCCCTAAAAGTCGCTTGAGTGAAAGTTTAGCTTGCTCGCCACAAGAAAAATCGGGAAATTATCCACCCAATTGAATTAGCACCTGAAAGGCGCAAAAATTCATTTGTAAAAGCGTTTATGTACACAAACATACTGTTTAGTTAATTTAAATCAACCTCAAATTAATTTTACAATTGATTGAAAGGAGGCTTTTCTTCGCCAGACTGCTGACCTTGAGTTTTCTGCTCAAAATTAAAGCATGGAGTGAGTAGAATTTCCAGAAAAATGAAATGGAAGATCCCTCCCGGTGGCCATTTATTTTAAAATTAGGTATATGAGCCAAAAAATCCGTGCCATGAAAAATTGGCTAGAGGGGTGGCCGCTCAGAGAGGTTTTACTGTATAAATGTGCAACACCTCATTGATTCCTTTTTTATCATTTGATGTTTTGGGGGCTCCCAAATAATGCTTGCATCTGGGCCTCTTCAGATAAAAGGCCGGCCCTGAGTCCTACACCCGACAAGAAGTTGAGAAATAGACAATATTTTTTAATACAAAAGCTACCTCCACCGAAACTCGAATCCTGGCTGGGTTGTGTTAACGTTGAACCCACTTCACCACTCAGGTAGATGAAAAAATTCTTTAACTTTTGTTGGAAAATTATTAGGGGGTGCCATTGTCAGGACCTGATTACTGTGGTGTTGTTCCAATACGGAACACCACAATTAAATTTCACAGTTCAAAAAAAATAAGTCAGAAAAAGCGTTGTGTTTTAGAATGAATGAAATAACCCAGGATTTTTCTTGCCGCCTTTGTGTATGTGTTGACAAAGCAAAGAGAGCTGAAGATGGGATTGAAACACATTTTATTTAACCAATAAACGCAATAGATCAAGATAATATATTTAAACATATTACACAGCACAATGAACACTTACCAATTATAAGCAAGATCCAGCAGCAATTAACAATGAGTCGTGAAATAAAAGGAAAACCTTTACATTCTTATCTATGACACAACTCACAGATTAATTTAAATCAACTGCGAAAGATTTAGATCAAATAAACACCTGCTCCAGTACTGCATAAAAGATCAGGTCAGCCAAAAATACTCATAGATTTTGGTAAAAAATAAATTTAATCCCCTGGGTAATGATGGTTGCAAACCAAAAATTTAAATATAAAAGATAACCATGTTTTGCTTGAAATCACAATTTATAAAAATTTGCTTAGTTGCTACTATTGTAAACGAATTGTCACTTTAAAGTATGGCACATCTCAACATGCTTGATTCAATCCCTAATTTTATGATTTTTACAGAATAACCGATGGTCTTAACATAACAGATGGACAAAAGGTTATGAAAAGGCTGACATCAAAACGAAAGAAAAATGACTAAAATAATAAAAAATTATATAAAAAAAAGGAAAATATTTAAAAGGTTTAATGCGGTGAGAACAAACAAACAAACAAAAAATATAACACACCCGGCATCAAGGGAGTGAAAGGAAAGGAAATGGCCAAAAAAAAAAAAAAAAGGGTAACATTGATTTAGCACCTGTAAAATAATAGGTAAAAAGAAAAAAAAAAGGGGGTGGAACAAGAGGATAGTTCTTGAACTGAGAGACGCTAGGTGTCTGAGACCAGCCGGTGGCACACTATTCTGGACTTCATTTTGATGATACCACTACGATACAAATGTAAAAGATACAGCTCACTGTGCAGATGTAGGATCATCCACCTGGGCATCTGAGTCATCCGGGGACGCCAGCTCCTCGAGTAGACAGCGGTTGCCGGATCATCTCGGGCCTGGTCCTGCTAATTCGACATTAAGTGCTCTCGTTCCATGAAAACTTCATCTACCGGGGCTCCGGAATTTTCACCACCATATCGTCTGGGAACACCGACTCCACGTGATGAGGGCGATCGCCGGTCCAACACAGGCCTGGTCCCTCCAAAGCGATCTTACACTACTCGATGTTCACATAGATTTTATCTGCTGAGGCCCCACGATTTCATACCTTCAATTATCGGCGATTTTCCATGGGACAGGTGCAGGGCGTAAATAGCCAAATTAAAAAAAAAAAAAATGGACCGTTTAAAACTTTAATTCAACATCACACCAGTTGAGGCCAGTGGTTACACCCACCAAAAAAAAAATAGTATAGTAGGCTATCTCATGGCCCACTCCAAAAATAGTCCATGCCGACCCTGGTCTAGGCGGCGAAAAAAAAAGGAAGGGACCCTTTCCAACTCAACCACGCAGCATTTGGGTCTCTCTTGCCTCTGACTGAAAAATCGCGGGCTTGCCTCTCGTCCTCACTCCGGAACCGCTACACTCAGCCAATCAGAGCCAAGAGTGCACCTCAAGTCATTCCGGGATAGTCCGACCTGGGGGGGAAAGATTAGCGTCATCTCCGAGGTCTGATGCAACAGGCATGGAATATGATGCAATAGTGTGAAATCGCAGGCAAAACTTAAAAGATGAATAATTATTGAAAATTTACAGGGAGATGCCTAACAGGAGAAATAAAGTAATAAAATAAAGAAAAAGTGGGATTACGGGAAGTTACAAAAATTAATTTAAAATAAAAAATCCCATCAAAACAACTTTAATGAAAAGGGAGGTATGAAGTACAGCCACTATATTTTAAACTCCTGATTACCCACAGAATGCCAATTAAAAGGTAAATATTAATTTTAAATACCCTGAAGGCGAAAAACGGCTGGTGAAGAGAAAATTTAATCACAAAAAAAAGGTAAACAAAAGAGAGAACACTTTACACTGCCAAACAAAATAAATACACTGCTGGCCACCCAAATTGCAACACCAAGAAAAACAAGAGATATCACAACAAAATTTATTGTGTAGATAACATGTTGACCAAGTAACAAATGATTAAATTTACAGCATTCTATGAAGCGTGGTTCCTGCCAAAATCAGTACCCAGAGTAGCCGCCGTTGTTGGAGATCACAGCTGCCACACGCCTCGGCATTGATTCAAAGAGACTTTGAATGTGTTCTTGGGGTACAGCAGACCAAGCAGCTTCCACACGTTGCCAAAGTTGATCTGGTGTGACAGCTGGGGATGAACTCTGGGTCAGTCGTTGAGCAACCATGGACCACATGTTTTCTATCGGCGAAAGATCCGGAGAGCGCGCCGGCCAGGTAAGCAATTCAATCTGGTGATTGACGAAGAACCCTTGGACAATGCGTGCCACGTGTGGCCGTGCATTATCCTGCTGAAATATGGCTGTTGGCAAGCCCTGAAGGTAAGAAAGGACAACTGGCTCCAACACCTCGGAGATGTAGCGCTGGCTGGTTAAAGTACCGGCAATGCGTACTAGAGGAGTGCGAGAGAGATATCCGATACCGCCCCATACCATAATACCCGGTGCAGGACCAGTGTGACGGTGCATAATGCAGCTGTTCAGCATCCTCTCTCCACGGTGTCTCCAGACTCGAATCCGACCGTCGTGGTGTTGCATACAGAAGCGTGACTCGTCAGTAAAGAGAATTTCATTCCATTCTGTCGTCCACATCCTTCTTTCATCGCACCATTGGCGGCGGAGACGTCTGTGGTTCCGCGTCAGAGGTAGACAAAGCAACGGACGTCTTGCGGACAGACCATTCTGCTGTAAACGACGTCGAATGGTACGCGCAGACACTGGATGATGCGTTACAGACTGAATCTGCTGTGATATGGTTCGTGATGTGACTGAGCGGTCCGTCACTGCCATGCGTACAATCCGCCTGTCATCACGTGACGTGGTGCACTGAGGTCGATGCGGTCGATCACGTCTGTCCGTCGTACCCTCCTGCACCCAACGATCACATATCCGCATCACAGTTGTTTGGTTTCGTCCAATACGACGACCGATTTCCCTGAAAGATAACCCACAATCTCGGTATGCCACTATCCTTCCTCTGTCAAACTCGGATACTTGATCAAAAGATGATCGTTGTTTCCTACGAGGCATAATTTATCGTTTTTTTGAAAAAAAAGCAAGAAAAACACAATTGCTGTACTTGAAACCGTCGAAATCTCCAAGCCTTAAATAGCGCTTTGAGGTGGCGCCACAGGCGCGCTTGATGTGCGTCTGCGCTGAAATTCTAATCATTTGCATATCTCACCTCAGCTAATGCATGTTGCAAATTTCATATTATTTGCATGCTTCCTTCAGGGTGTTGCATTTACAGAATGGCCACCAGGGGG